>CP125976.1:342503821-342750564 GCA_030063025.1 Avena longiglumis | reverse complement strand
GCGACTTGGTGTAAGTTGGAGAACATGATGGTACTTGGTAGCCGTGACAGGTCGAGCTACATCAAACTCAGATCGATCCCAGTCCACAAGAGGGCTATTTATAGTACTAGGGGCGAAGGGGTAGGTGGGAGGGAATATTCTGGGCATCAAACCCTTCACAACACACAGGCTGGCATTTCCGGCGACAAGTCCGTGCGGTGGTAAGCCGATATATTCAACAGACCGGTTTTTCGATGTCTATGGAAGCACTCTCTATGTGATTTGATGGAGGGCGGTTGCGGTGTGTGCACGGAGAGTTCCAGTGGAGAGCTCGGTTCGTAGACGCCGGACATTCCGAGTGGATTAGGGTGGCCTTGAACTGGCGGAAGTCCTTTCCTCCTTATCTTCCATGCCTCTTGCTTGGGGTCTTGGTTCTAGGGTCTTCTTGTCCTCTACCGTTGGCGTCATGGTCATGGGCTGGTTATAGCATTGGCACTTGTCTCAAGTAGGATACCATTCACATCATAACCAAAGAGGGTGAGATATGGAATAGATTCACCTTTGTGGGTACGGTTGATGAAGCATGTTGTGGACCAATGGTGAAGGCCATCTATTTGGGCTACATCAAGAAGGAAGAGAACAAAAGATAAGAGGCGCCGTATTTGACTTGGCTGACATCGACTTCGTAAGTACCTTCGGATGCTATTCGTTATTTTTTTCTTCTCTTCTTCTCTTCTTGTTTTTGATTGATGTTTTCATTGCAGCCACTCCTCTGAGGGATATTTTAGTGAGGCCACTTAGGAAGCCGTGAGGAGTCAAGCAGCGGCCCCTCCCTCTCAAGCGGTGTGGCCACCTGGGAGGCGATGCTCTGAAGCCCTCTCCATGAGGCTCAGTGATCGTTCCCAGACTACCTGGACCTTGGACTGATGTAGCCCGACCTCTGATCGTTTCACATCATGTTCTCAACTTACACCAAGTGGTCATGGACTCCAAGGTGAATCCATTCCTCTATGTGATCCCAATTCCTACCCTATTGAATGGTATGCTACTTCATACTCGTCACATATGCATGATAGGTTCACCCAATGGCTGAGAGAAGGGAGGCCGAGGACTCACGACAAGGCGGAGGCTTGGAAGAGGAGGAAGAAGCTCCATCTAGAATCGGCGGCAGACGCAAGCAGCCACTTCGGAATCCCGGCGGCGGCGTGAGCCGGACACACCGCCGAAATCCGCGCCAAGACGGTCAGCGGACCTGCAGAATCGCTCACTTTGTATGTTCGGTGCGGCCAAATCTCGGCGCCGGATCCTGCGCCCGGACTTCGGTAATAACTCCGTGCCGCAGCGGATCTGGTTTGATGCCTAGAATATTCTGTACTTACCCTTTGCCTAGTTTATTGCCAAACTACCCCTTGTTAAGTGGGCTGGCCTATAAATAGAGCCCCACTCCTCATGTACCCTTAGGCATAGATGATAGACTAAAGACAACCCCTTGTGTGGAATCTCTAGTTTTGCCTCATCCCCTTATCCAAGGGGACCGACTATAAATCACCAACCTCGATTGGACTTTGCATCACGTATCCATCGTTGAACAAGGCCTTGGGTTCGTTGTCGGCGTCTCAAGTTGTCAAAACCCTCCCAAGGTGTTCTTCCCTCTCCGATGTGGATTTGAGAGCACGTTGACCTATCTTTCCTTGCAAGGATTCTATCGGACGGTGGGAGCACGTTGACCCACGTTCGGGGTGAAATCGACCTTGTATCGTGTGAGTTTTTCGTGTGTTCATCGTGTTCTTTGCGAGTGTGTGTTACGCTTCTCTCCTTTCCTCGCTTTCCCATCGATTTGACCACGAGATCCGTGAAGATCGGTCCACCCAAGAGGTTAACCCCTCCATCACGGAGTCTCCGTACGAGCATGTAAGTTATTTTCCTTTTGGCCTAGGGGATCCCCCGAGTCTTTGTCGGGTCGTTTTTGCTCGATGTTGTGCTCATTACGGGGCGCGGCCCCCGAGCCCCCCGTGTTGTTCATGTGCGTCTTTAACTCTTGGTAGATGAGAATAATGCGGCCCTTCCTCGGATGGGCTCTCAAAAGAGCCTCGTGCGTCTTGAAGAAGCGGTGCGGATCCCATGGGCGAAGGCGCCTAGGCGAGTTGGTGGCCGCTTGGCCAAGGCGCTGCGGAAGCTTCGGATCATGAAGCGAAGAGCTAGCGGCCCAATCTTGACTGCAGCGAAGGAGGTGGCCAGAAGCGATGCTGCGGCAGGACTTCTGGTATGTGTCTTTCTTGTAATTAGTGCTCAATTTTTTTGCATTTTTCCATGTCCTTATTTGGTTCCTTCTTGTTCTTCTTGTCGTCGGATGCTTGAGGGTGTGTTTGACCGCAATGTATTGGAGCATGGGAGTGCTTTGGATGATACCACCCTTGGTGATCGAAGATCGCTCGGCTTCTTCTTGGCTCCTTGCCAAGGCCAAGGAGGTTCTCTAAGCGCTTCTACAAGGAGATCATGCCCAAGAGGCGCCCTTGAGGATGTTGATTCTCTAGCGATCTTGTGTGAGGATGCCCTGCGGCCTACAAAGCGTAAGTGAAGAATCGGCGCTTCCATGGGGCTGGCCATGGCCATGGTGTCCGGAGTGGAGTTGGATCTTCATCGGGTCACTTCCGGATGCTGGCTCCGGACTCTGAGGTAGCCATTTTCTCTTGCTTCTCGTTATGGCGATGCATTAAAGCTTATCGACCTACTGGCGGACTATGTGGCGAGGTAGTAGGGAGAAGCCAGGGGCAGGCACTCTGGCGCTGAGGACACTCTGGATGCGGCTGATTAGGCTTCGTTGTTGTATCTTTTAGGATAGTTTACCTTCTTTTGTAATGTATGATTTTGGTGATGAACAATTTCTCCTTGTGCCACACAGTGGCTTTTGATGTATATAAATGATGCTTCGAGTTGTTGCCCCAGACATGTGTTGTTCATATTCTTGCTTGTTTTCCTTTATGGACCTTCGGGTGAGGCTCCCGTGAATACTCTGGCTGTTCCTCAGCCGCGACCATCTTTGGATGATGCGTCGCAACTTTCCTTCGTGATGGCGTTCGTAGCTTGGAAAAGGAGGTCCTTAGCGTTGAGCCATGTGGCGTGTAAATCGGCCGAGCGGGCTACCGTCGAGGAGGAGTATCCCCGATGGGGGCTGCGGCAGTTGGCCGGCGGCTATAGTGTAAGTTTTCTTGAGCTCTGCTCATTTTGGATCTTGCCTTGCGTGTCATCTTACTACGCTGTATTTTCTGTGGTGCCAACCTTGTTCGGCGAGAGAAGGGTGCATTGCAGTTCGGATCAATTGCTTAACCTAATAGGATATGGGCGGGAGCTTTTGGATGGACGCGATCAGACTCATCACTAACGTGCATTTGGTGATCGTGCTCATCGTGTCATGGGTGCTAAAGCGGTGAAGACTTCTGGCATGATGCATGCGTCATGTTCCCCTTGATGAGGCAACCGACTCTATGGGGTTTTGGCGGGGATTTGAGGCGTGGGTCACGTTAGGGAGTTGCGGCACGGTGGTTGCGGTGAAGCGCGCCCTTTCCCTTGTTCGGCTCCATCGTCCTGATGTTGATCTTGCGACTAGGGCGGGCCGCCCCCTCGACCAGATGGTGTCCTATGGGACATGCGCCCACATTATATGGCTATTAGGCAGTATGCCGAAGAGATTGTAGATCTTTTTGAGCATCAGGCATGTGATCGCCTTGAATAGGTAGGCCTGTAAAGCGATAGATGTAAAACTTGTATATATTTGGTGGGCTTGTTGTGCCCTTTGTTGTAAAGGTTATTTGTATTACGTGGTGCTTGGTTGTCATTCCCTTTTCGTTAACTGGCGTGGTAATTTACTCAAGTTACATCGTTATACTCGTTGATGAAGTCGTGAGGTGGAGCCCCAGTGTGTTATGACGGAGTAATGTAAGAAAAGGATGAATTTTTAGGCGAGACATAGCTTTTATTCATATTAGCGAGGAGGTACATTGTTAAATTTGAGTAGCCTTAGCTAAATAGCCTTATTGAAAGTAAAGGGGATAGATAGGGGTAGAAACATGATTGTCGCGAGTTCCATGGGTTGAGTATCGACTCTGACAGCGTCCTTGAGGTGGTAGACGCCACCTGGGATGACTTCGGTGACGATGTAGGGTCCTTCCCAGGGTGACTCGAGCTTTTTTGGCCGCTCTTGCTTGAGTTGTAGGATGAGGCCTCCTTCGACGAAGGACCTTGGGTGCAGCCGGCGGCTATGCTAGTTGCGGAGGCTCTGTTGGTAGACCGCTGAGCGAGCCGTGGCGATGTCGCGTGCCTCGTTGAGTGTGTCGACTGCGTCTTCGAGTGTTGCCGTTGATTCGGCTTCACTGTAGGTGACGACCCATGGGGCCTTATGGCGTACTTCCGCAGGTAAGACGGCTTCGGCTCTGTGTACCATGAAGAATGGCATGTAGCCGGTTGGTACATTTAGCATTGTGCATAGCTCTAGAGGAAGGCGATTCTTCTTCCCGAGCTCCACAAACCGTTCAAGTGGGTGAGTAGGCGTTTCTTGATCGCCACCCTACGAGACCGTTGGCCTTTCGACTTTCACATTGGTTTGCGGAGTGCGCCACGGGCGTATGATATGTTGATGACAAGGCCTTGGCAATCTTGAATTCTTTGGAGATGAAGTTAGGCCCATTGTCGTGATGATCTTTGTGCGGCACGAACCTATAAACTATGGACTCTAGAAAAACTTGGCGGCCGTTTTGCCCTTTTGGTTGGTGGCGAGCATTGCTTGATCCACTTGGTGAACTTGTAAATGCGCAACTAGGAGGTGAGCGTGGCCTCCTTTGAAGATTTAGGCGGTTGCCTATCATGTCAAGGCCCCATTGGGCGAGGCCGAGCCAGGGTATGGGGTGAGCTCTAACCAATGCGTGTGGTACATCACGCAAACCTCACAGTGGCGTTACCTCTGGATGATGTCCTTGGAATCGTTCATGTCCGTTGGCGATGAGAATCCAGCTTGTAGAGCTTTTTGCGATGAGCGCGGTTGCGTGATGGCGCGAGATGCCCTCGTGGATGTCTTGGAGGATGGTTTTGCGTCACCGATGGTGACACACCTTTGGAGCACACCGAAATGATGTGCTTGTCTGTTCGCCATTGATGATGGTGAAGGCCTTGGACCCGAGATATCGCGGGCATCTGTCAGTCATCGAGTTCTTTGTTTATCGAATGCGAAGGTATAGTTGCGTCCATGTTTCTTGATTGTCATGACCTGCATCGGTGATCTTCCTTTCCTTGGTAAGCGCACAGGTGCTCTTCTTCTTCTTGGGTGATCCCAGAATTTCCTTTTGATGGAAGACGCGATTTGTTCAAGGAACACACCTAGTGCTTTTGCACACAATAGCGGTGGAGCCGATGTTGGCGAGTCTATCGGCTTTTTGTTGCTTTCCTTAGGCGTCTGCGAAGCTCGCGGCCGTCAAAGTCTCCTTCAGTGAGTTATAGGCGTGTGGTGATCATGTTAGCGGCGTGTCGTCGTCACACTCTTTCATCGTCTGCGGGCGGCGAGTTCGAGTCACCGTAGATGACTAGGCGTGTTGCGCCGGATCTTATCCATCCTCATGTCGTGGATGAGGCCTCGTGTTAAACGTTATTGGGCGCGAAATTTCATCAAAGGGCGCATTTCATCTTATCGCCTTGCGGAAGACAGTATGATGCCGGCTCCTTCTCGACCTCGCTTGGAGCCGTCGAAGTATCGTCCATGATGCGTCATATCCGGTGTCCGGCGGTGAGCTCCATCCGATTGGGCGATAAAGTCGAGGAGGACACGAGACTTGATCGTATGGCGCTTCTCATAGACTATGTCTAGGGGATAGCTCGATGCGCCGCCGAGGCTCGCGTCCTATAGCTTGAGGGTTGTTCGTATCTTTGGGCGGTGGCGCCTCGTTGACCACCATTATCGATGCTCCTAGAAGTAGTGGCTCAGTAACCGGCCATCATGAACATGGTAAGCGGTTTACAGTAGTGAGGTACCTATGTTTGTCTGCGTTAGTACCTCGGCGAGGTAGTAGATTGGGCGTTGGACCCTATGGGTCTTGCCTTCTTGTCGTTCGACCACGCAGTGCAGTGCTTACCACCTAATGTGTGGCTGCTATGTATAGCGATGAAGGCTCGCGTTCCTTTGGTGTAACCGGAAGGCGAGGTGGAAAGCGATCGCTTGGTCTTGAATCGTCGTGCACCTTCATGTGTCCACTCAAATTTGTTTGTCTTGCGTAGCAGCTAGTAGAAAAGTAGGGCCTTCTCACCCATGCGGCTGATGAATACGCTTTCCGGCCGCGTGTCGACTAATTTTGCTGAACACCGTTGGCGTTCTTGACTTCTCCATGGCGATTATGGCCCCAAATTTTCATCGAGTTCGCCTCAATCCCTTGGGAGATGAAGTATGGCGATTGGCGGATGGGGCCTTGGCGCACTACAGGTTGACGATCTTGTAGTGAACAAGGTTGTCGAGCGTCGCGGAGATCGTCGATCGATGTCTTGGCCTCCTTGTCTTGACAACTATGTGCGTCGACATAGACTTGTATATTCTTGCCTATCTGGTTCTTGAGCACGCCTTTGCATGCATCGCTGACGTGGCACCTGTGTTCTTCATCCGAAGGCATTGTGTTATAGCGAATACACCATTTTCTCACGATCTTTGACCTTGATCGAATCGATTGTAACGAGTAGTCGTCGAAGCGAGTTTCGCATCCTGCGATCAAATCGATGACCTGATCGATCCGAGGAGAAGTGGTCCTTTGGGCGATGCTTGTTGACGTGAAGTCCACACATCGCGGGATGTCAGGTGTCCTTTTGGGACGATGGTGTTGGCTAGCCACTCGCTTTCCTTGATCTCCCAGATGAAGTCGGCGTCGAGCAGTCTGTTGACTTCAACTCTGAAGGCTTCGGCCTGTGGCTCGGACAATCGTCGGATGGACTGTTTGACGGGCTTGGCATCTAGAAACACATTAAGTACGTGCTCGGCGAATTCCCTGGGAACTCCTGGCATGTCCATAAGACACCAGGCGAAGATTTCCCAGTAGCTCACGAAATTCGGCGGCGTGCTTCTATCTTGAAATTGAGGTCATTGGCGGTGGTCGTTTTGGAGGCGTCCGTCGGGTGGACCTGCACCTTTTTCGTGTTGACTGTTGATGTGGACATCCCTACTATTGATACAACCGTTGTACCTACAACAACACACATACAAGGACCCATCACAAGATCTCGTGCCAAACAACTTAACTTCTCCAGTACTTTCGTTTCTTGGAACTATTCCTCACATACATGAGAATATGATCTTGCCTAAATCATATATATTTATTACTCTTAGGAATGATGGACCAAGCATGGATGAGAGGGACACGCATTGGAGCATAGCCATGCACGGAGATGGCGACAAGCGGTGATGATCCAAGAGAAGGCCGCTGATGAAGATATCGAACTTTGAGGCCACCATAATGAAGAAAGAAGGCTTGGACGAAATATTCAAGATCAATACTTCTGAATTAGTCCATAGCTTAATATGGTCTCGACACCTTTATTTTGGGCCAGGCCCATGTAATTTTCATGAGTTAATTAGCCACTTTTTAAGTCCGTATTTGAGGGAAAAGGACTTTTAGGGTTGGATTAAGCCACCACTTCCATGGCTGGCGAAACCCCTGCTTTCGCCCTAATCGCCCATAGCTTGAACCTCTAGACTTGGATTTTGTTTAGACATTAAGTTAGCCATAGTGGCTTCACCAAGGCTCGGCGTCAGAGGCCTCTTGTACTTAGCACCTATTCGGGATCCCACCTCTTCAATAAAGCTTTCCTCTTAATCCGCAATATCTTGATTGCAATATTGGTTCTTACTTGTTCTCGATTTGGTAGGAATTAAGACCCTCATTGGTCGGTGATCGTGTTCACGGGATCGGTAACCTCGAGGAGATAGGCGTGGCGATTGCATTGGCGCTCGTGCTGCGCGTGTAGTCGGATCGTCAAGCCGAACTCCACCAAATCGAATATCGCCATCTCATCGAAAGATCGGACACCTTTGCCCTATCAAGTGGTATCGATTTGAGGTTGCTCGGTGAGATTTTCTTGTTTTTCGTAGATTAGATCTGTTTTACCTATAACCCACGAAAAGCCAAAAACACGGTTAGAGTTTAGATCCATCCTATAACCAATCTACACCTCGCATTATCTTTTCAGTTTTGCATTGTTGAATTTGTGTCTACATCGTCGCGTCGAGTTCTTTGGTCTTAGTGTCTCGTCCTTAGAGTTTGAGTTACGATCATAGTAATCACATACACTCGTAGATCACTTTGCCACCATATTCGCCGCCATATACCTGCCTCCATAAACCTAATACTCATACCACCTTTCCTGCAACACATCCGATCAGTTTTTACCTGTGATGCAGTCAAAATGGAGTTATTGTTCCTAGTTATTTCTTTTTACTCTCCTTTGTTGTTTTCGTGTTAAGCTAAAGTCAGGTGTCGAGCTCAAAGGTCTGGTAAGTCGAAGGAGAGCAAAAAAAAATCTGGAACCGCCTCGAAAAAAATTTACGGCTATACTAGTTTTGACTTTGCGGATCACTTTTCTCCATCGGTAGTTATAGCGATTTTTTGCGCTGCGGCTTTCGAACAAAATAAAAAATTTCAAAAAAATTTTTGGGGCTAACCTCTTTTTAGACCCCGTAGATCAGTTCTAGACACTTGCCATCATAATGATTTTCTGCATCTCGGTGCGCTTTTCAGGGTGCCATATTATCATGCAGTGCTTGTTGTATCGCGTGGTGACATCGTTGGTGATCTAGGCTCGCGTCTCTAGTAAGGTCTAGCCTAGGACCAGCACAGTACCGTCGTTGAGCATTCTTTCAACTTTTGCATTGCTGTTTTGATAATTGCTTACCCTCCTTGCTAAGCCTTCCCAGAGCTCCACAGATATTCTCCACGTGCGGTGTATCGACTCCTGGTAATCGCTTGGTTCAATCTCTGGACCTTGATCCTCATGATTGCACATCGCCTTTTCTGCTGCTTGGTAAGAACTTGTAAGAGCTTGTATATTGCTTGACGGATTACGGCGTGACTTCCACCATATTCACATAGTATATACATGCTTTTAAGGACTAACCATAGCGAGATACTTGGAACCACCACCATGAGCGAAGAACTACATGCCCACTTCTCGCGCTCTTGGTCGGTGTGGCGAAGGCGTGAATCTGGCGCCTAGGGAGTTTGACACCAAGCTCACCAGCGCCGTGGACAAGATCGATGGACTCGAAATCCTTCAGCGCCAAGCTTGGCGTTCGGTTCAAGGCTTTTGAACCGATTAACGCTTACCTTGCCAAGCACCCACACATGGCGCGCAGCGCATTCGATCCGCGAATTCTCGGATTCATTGCCACTGCCGCCGGCGTGCTGCGTAACGCTCCTCAGACTTCTGTCGCGGCTGCTGCTCCGACATTGGCGACAGACGACGGGTACTACTACGACCCCGACGACGACGATCTGTTTGACAAGGAGGTTGAACAACCTCCACGGTACCTTGGCGTCCCGACATTACTACTGTGGCAGCCATGCCGGTACGTGATGATGATCATGTTGCAAAGCTTAAATTAAATATTCCATCTTTTGAGGGTAAATATAATCCTAATGCATATATTACATGGGAGATGGAAGTAGAACAACGTTTTGCATGCTTAAAATATCCTGAGAATATGCGTGTTAGTCTTTACATGTGAATTTATTAAATTTGCTTCCCTTTGGTGAATGCGAGTATTGTCGTTTAAATCCTACTACTATTCCTAGTACTTGGACTGCTTTAAAACTGTTATGCGTGTTAGTTTGTACCTCCCACTTATCAGCGTGATTTACTAAAGAATCGACACGTTTAGAGCAAGGAAACAATTATGTGAAGAGTATTATCGGGAATTACAAGCGGGGATGGTTAGGTGTGGTCTTGTTGAATCTAATGAACAAATGCTTGCGTTTCTTTGGTGGATTAAACAAGGACATTCAGCACATATTAGATTATAAGGAATATAATTCTATCACTCGTTTGTTTCATCTTGCTTGCAAAGCTGAGCGTGAAGTCTTGAGGATCGCCAAACACCATGGAGGAGGACTAATAATTCTGCAGGTCGCACATCCACTTGGACATCCGACAATCGGCACCTCCTCGTGATTACCACCATCTATTACCACATCCAAGGCCACCACAAGATTTCCTGCTCCTCCACCATCATCCAATGCTCTGCTCGTAGTGCATCTTCTATGGCTTCCACAGGTAAGACAAAGGATATACAATGCCGCAAGTCTTTGGGGTTTTGGTCATATAGAGAGATGCACAACACAGCGATGTGATGATGGTCGAGAAGATGGTGTCTGATTCAGCGGTGACTTGATGAAGATACACTAGCCCTTATTTACGCTCGAGATGGAGACAATTAAATCTTGATGTGAGCGGAGGTAATGGGAGATGAAGGCGATGTTCAATACAAGAGCTTAATTACTGGCGTGTGTTGAGTGTGCAATTGAGCAAATCTGAGCAAGATCACGCCACAACCTGTTCCAAACACGTGGTGTTGTCAAGGAAAAACTATCACGGATCATCATTGATGGAGGAGTTGTAATAACGCCGGTGTTGACATGGTAGAAGCTTGCGCTTCCAAGACAACGCCCACATTCATATTACATCCAATGGTTTGAGAGTTCTCGCAAGATCAAGGTAACAAGAGCGATGCAGCGTGCATTTTACTATTGGTACATATTCTGATTTTGTTAATTGTGATGTTGTACCTATGCAAGCTTGTTCTTTGTTACTTGGTAGACCATGGCAATTTGATAGAGAATCTGTTCATAATGGCAAAACTAATCATTACTCTCTTATGCATGATGGAAAGAAAATTGGTCTAAAACCTATGACTCCCGAACAGATTTTAAAAGATGATCTTGCTAGAGCTAGTAGAGCTAAAACTGAGGAGAAACATAAAAGTGAGAATCAGATTGTTGCTGCAGATTTTATACCACCAAAGAACAATAAATCTGATTCTACACATGCTACTGAAATTCATTTGAAGAGCCCATGTATGCTTGCAAATAAAATTGATATTGTTGAACTAGATGTAAACAATACTCAATGTTATGCAATTGTCTGCAAAGAGGTTTTGTTTTCATTTTAGGATATGCCTCCTTCTTTGCCACCCGCTGTTGCTACTTTTGCAGGAATATGAGGACGTCTTTCCCGCTGAGCTGCCACCAGGACTACCTCCTATTAGAGGAATTGAGCACCAAATTGATCTCATTACTGGTGCCACGTTTCCCAACCGCGCGCCATATAGAACCAATCCAGAGGAGACAAAGGAGATACAACGCCAAATTCAGGAACTACTCGACAGAGATCATATTCGTGAGTCCCTTAGCCCCTGCGATGTTCCTATTATTTTGGTCCCTAAGAAAGATGGTTCTTCGCGCATGTGTACTGATTGTAGAGCTATCAATAATATTACTATTCGATATCGTCATCCTATTCCACGTTTAGATGACATGCTTGATGAATTGAGTGGCTCTACCATGTTTTCTAAAGTTGATTTGCGTAGTGGTTACCACCAGATTCGTATGAAATTAGGAGATGAATGGAAAACAGCATTTAAAACTAAGTTCGGTTTATATGAGTGGTTAGTGATGCCGTTTGGTTTAACTAATGCACCTAGCACTTTCATGAGATTAATGAACGAAGTTTTACGTGCTTTCATTGGACGTTTTGTGGTAGTCTACTTTGATGATATGCTGATTTATAGCAAATCTTTAGAGGATCATTTGTACCATTTACGCGCTGTTTTCAATGCTTTACGTGATGCACGTTTGTTTGGTAACCTTGAGAAGTGCACCTTTTGCACCAATTGAGTTGCGTTTCTTGGCTATGTTGTTACATCACAGGGTATTGAAGTGGATCCAGCCAAGATTGAAGCTATTGAGAATTGGTGCGACCAAGACAGTCACACAAGTGAGGAGTTTTCTTGGCCTCGCTGGTTTTATAGGCTTTGTCGAAGACTTTGGATCAATTGCCTTGTTGAATGAGCTTACCAAGAAGGATGTGCCCTTTGTTTGGGCGATGCACAACAACGCCTTCGTCATATTAAAAGATAAGCTAACACATGCTCCCTTACTCCAACTTCCTGATTTTACTAAGACTTTTGAGCTTGAATGTGATGCTAGTGGAATTGGTTTGGGAGGGTGTTATTACAAGGAAAACACATTGCATATTTTAGTGAGAAATTGAGTGGGGCTAGTATGAACTATTCTACTTATGATAAAGAATTATATGCGTTGGTTCGGACATTATAAACTTGGCAACATTATCTATGGCCTAAAGAGTTTGTTATTCATTCTGATCATGAATCTTTGAAGCATATTCGTAGTCAAGCTAAGTTGAATCGTCGTCATGCAAAGTGGGTTGAATTTATTAAGTCTTTTCCTTATGTTATCAAACACAAAAAGGGTAAAGATAATATTATTGCTGATGCTTTGTCACGCCGTTATGCTTTGTTATCTCAACTTTACTTCAAAATATTTGGATTGGAAACTATTAACGAATAATATGTGCATGATGCTGAATTTAAAGATGTGTTGCAGAATTGTAGAGATGGTAGAACTTGGAACAAGTTCGTCTTCAATGATGGATTTGTGTTCCGTGCTAACAAACTATGCATTCCAGATAGCTCTGTTCGTCTTTTGTTGTTACAGGAGGCGCATGGAGGAGGATTGATGGGACACTTTGGTGTCAAGAAGACGGAGGATGTTCTTCTTTGCACACTTCTTTTGTCCACGTGTCGTCGAGATGTTGAGAGATTTGTGGCACTGCACTACTTGTCAAAAGCTAAGTCTCGCCTTAATCCACATGGTTTATATATGCCTCTTCCTGTTCCTAGTGTTCCTTGGGAGGATATTTCTATGGACTTTGTTTTGGGATTGCCACGAACACGAAGGGAGGGATAGTATTTTGTTGTTGTGGATCGGTTTTCTAAGATGGCACACTTTATTCCTTGTCATAAAGCGGATGATCTGCGCATATTGCTGATTTGTTCTTTTGTGAAATTGTTCGTTTGCATGGTGTGCCAAATACTATTGTCTCGATCGTGATACTAAATTTCTTAGCCACTTTTGGAGATGTTTATGGGCTAAGTTGGGGACTAAATTGCTCTTTAGTACTACATGTCATCCCCAAGCGATGGTCAAACTGAAGTAGTAAATAGAACTTTGTCTACTATGTTCACAGCTGTTTTAAAGAAGAACTTAAAATTGTGGGAAGAGTGTTTACCTCATATAGAATTTGCTTATAATCGTTCATTGCATTCTACCACAAAGATGTGCCCATTTGAGATTGTGTATGGTTTTGTTCCTCGTGCACCTATTGATTTATTGCCTTTACCTTCTTGATTGCAACATAATTTGGATGCTACACAACGCTGAAATGATATTAAACTTGCATAAGACTACTAAAGATAACATTGATCACATGAATGCTAAGTATAAACTTCTTTGGGGATAAAGGGAGAAAGCATGTTGTGTTTGATGTTGGCGATCTTGTTTGGTTACATTTGCATAAAGATCGTTTTCTGATTTACATAAGTCTAAATTAATGCCACGTCTTCTTTGGTCCCTTTAAGGTGTTAGAAAATCAATGATAATGCATATAAACTTGAGTTGCTGCAGACTTTGGTCTTTAGTCCTACATTTAACATTGATTTGAAGCCTTACTTTGGTGAGGAAGATGAGATTGCGTCGAGGGCGACTTCAATTCAAGAAGGGAGCATGATGTGGACATCCCTACTATTGATTCAACCGTTGTACCTCTGACAACACACATACAAGGACCCATCACAAGATCTCGTGCCAAACAACTTAACAATACGGTACTTTCGTTTCTTGGAACTATTCCTCACATACATGAGAATATGATGCTGCCTAAATCAGATATATTTCTTACTCTTAGGAATGATGGACCAAGCATGGATGAGAGGGACAAGCATTGGAGCATGGTCATGCATGGAGATGGCAGCAAGCATGTGATGATCCAAGAGAAGGCCACAGATGAAGATTTCAGAACTTTGAGGCCACCATAATGAAGAAAGAAGGCTTGGACGAAATATTCAAGATCAATACTTTACGAATTCGTCCATAGCTTAATATGGTGCTGCGACACCTTTATTTTGTGCCAGGCCCATGTAATTTTCGCAGGATTTTAATTAGCCACTTTTTAGAGTCCGTATTTGAGGGGAAAAGGACTTTTAGGGTTGGATTCGGCCACCACTTCCATGGCTGGCCGAAACCCCTGCAGCCTTAATACGCCCCATAGCCGAACCTCTAGACTCGGATTTTGTTTAGACATTAAGTTAGCAATAGTGGCAACCGCCAAGGCTCGGCGTCATGAGGCCTCTTGTGCCGCACCTATTCAGGATCCCACCTCTTGAATAAAGCTTTCCTCTTAATCGCAATATCTTGATTGCAATATTGGTTCTTACTTGTTCTCGATTTGGTAGGAATTAAGACCCTCGTGGTCGGTGATCGTGTTCCGCGAGGATCGGTAACCTCCAGGAGATTGGCCTAGCGATTGCATTGGTGCTCGTGCTCGCACGTGTAGTCGGATCGTCAAGCCCGAACTCCACCAAATCGAATATCGCCATCTCATCGAAAGATCGGACACCTTTGCCCTATCAACTGTTGAGTCAAACGACATGTCCGGTGCGTTTTGCCTGGAGACTGGTGGTGCCCCGTTGTCTGTCACCTCTCGAAGCCTTGTGAGCTCCTCATGCATGCCAAACGACTGGGAGATTTTGTTGAAGTCTCTGTCGCAGTGGTCAGATCGGGTGAAGCTGCCCTGGACCGTGATGACGCCTCTAGGTCCTGGCATTTTGAGTAGCAGGTACGCATAGTGCGATACTGCCAGGAACCTTGCGAATGCCACGTGCCCGAGAATGGAATGGTATTGTGATGGCCAATCCACCACTTCGAACTCGAGCCGCTCACACCGAAAGTTTTTGGGTTTGCCGAAGATGACGTCGAGCCATATTTTTCCCAAGGGAAATATGCCCTTCCCCGGGACTATGCCATGGAACGTTGTGTCGGATTATTCCAGGCCGCACAGCGGGATCCGCATTGCTGCTAGGGTGCTAGCGAACATCAGGCTGATCTCGCTGCCACCGTCCATGAAAACGCGGCTCATCTCGAATCCTCTGATCTATGCCTCAAGTACCAGGGCGGCATGTCCTGGGCGAGGGATCAGGCGAGGGTGATCCGAACGACTGAATGTGATGAAGGACTCCGAGATACTGAGGTACTCAGGGATGACAGGTGGAGCGGTCACAACCAGGCTAACTTGGCGGGTGATCTTCTTTTGCACCCTGTTTGTTGGGCGCCCTTTTTGCATCATCAGGGACCCTTTTGGCGCTGGGTACCCATTGACACCGTTGTTTTGCACGGGCGTGATTGCTTGATTCGAAGGTCCCATGGGTGGTGGTGGAGGAGCTCCGTGGGCGATGTCGCCTCGTGCATATGTGATGTGGACATCCCTTCTATTGATACAACAGTTATACCTACAGCTACACACATACAAGGACCCATCACAAGATCTCGTGCCAAATAACTTAACTATCAGGTACTTCCGTTTCTTGGAACTATTCCTCACATACATGAGAATATGATGCTGCCTAAATCAGATGTATTTCTTACTCTTAGGAATGATGGACCAAGCATGGATGAGAGGGACAAGCATTGGAGCATGGCCATGAATGGAGATGGTAGCAAGCATGTGATGATCCAAGAGAAGGCCACGGATGGAGATTTCAGAACTTTCAGGCCACCATAATGAAGAAAGAAGGCTTGGACGAAATATTCAAGATTAATACTTCACGAATTCGTCCATAGCTTAATATGGTGCTGCGACACCTTTATTTTGGGCTAGGCCCATGTAATTTTCATAGGATTTTAAATAGTCACTTTTTAGAGTCCGTATTTGAGGGGAAAAGGACTTCTAGGGTTGGATTCGGCCACCACTTCCAAGGCTCGCCGAAACCCCACCTTTTCCTCCTTAAATACTCCCCATAGCCGTCACCCTAGACTCGGATTTTGTTTAGACATTAAGTTAGCCATCATAGCAACTTCGCCAAGGCTCGAGCGTCGCAGAGGCCTCTTGTAATTCGCACCTATTCAGGATCCGACCTATTAAATAAAGCTTTCATCTTAATCCGCAATATCTTGATTGCAATATTGGTTCTTACTTGTTCTCGATTTCAGGTAGGAATTAAGACCCTCGCTGGTCAGGCTGATCGTGTTCCCGCAGGATCGGTAACCTCCAGGAGATTGGCCTAGCGATTGCATTGGCGCTCGTGCTCGCACGTGTAGTCGGATCGTCCAGCCCGAACTCCACCAAATCGATTATCATCATCTCATCGAAAGATCGGACACCTTTGCCCTATCAAGTGGTATCAGATTTCAGGTTGCTCGGTGAGATTTTACTGTTTTCATAGATTAGATCTGTTTTTACCTATAACCCACGAAAAAGCCAAAAACACAGTTAGAATTTAGATCCATCCCATAACCAATCTATGCCTCGCATTATCTTTTCAGTTTTTGCATTGTTGAATTTGTGTCTACATCGTCACGTCGAGTTGCTGGTCTTAGTGTATTGTCCCTTAGAGTTTCGAGTTCTGATCATAGTAGTCACCGCCACACTCGCCGATCACCACCATATTCCACCGCCATACACCCACCATAAACCCTAATACTCATACGCCTTCCTCTGACACATATCCGATCGGTTTTCCTGTGATGCAGTCTGAGTAGAGTTATTGTTCCTAGTTATTTCTTTTGACTTTCATTCTTTGTTGTTTCCGTGTTCATTTAAAGTCCGTGTCAAGCTCAGAGTCCGGTCGTAAGTCTGGAACCGCCTCCGAAAAAAAATTCTGGCTATACTAGTTTTCGGCTCCGGGGATCACTTTTCTCCATCGGCCGTTATAGCGATATCTTTTTGGTGCCTGCGTGCTTTCCGAAGCACAATAAAAAAATTTCGAATTTTTTTTGGGGATAACCTATTTTTAGACCCTGTAGATCAGTACTAGACACTCGCCATCATAGTGATTTTCCACCTCTCGGTTCGCTTTTCAGGGTGCCATATCATCATACATTGCTTGTTGTGTTGCGTCGTGACATCATTGGTGATCTAGGCTCGTGTCTCTAGTACGGTCTAGCCTAGGACCAGCACAGTACTGTCGTTGAGCATTCTTTCAACTTTTGCATTGTTGTTTTGATAATTGCTAACCCCCTTTGCTAAGCCTTCTTAGAGATCCACAGATATTCTCCATGTGCGGTGTCTCGACTCGCAGCAATCGCTCGGTTCAATCTCTGGACCCACTGATCCTCGCGGTTGCACATCGCCTTTTCCTCCTGTTTCGTAAGAACTTGTAAGAGCTTCGTATATTGCTTAACGGATTACGTGTGACTCCACCATCTTTCCGTAGTATATACCTGTGCTTTTTAAAGGACTAACCATGACAGATACTTCACGGAGCCCTGCCACAATGACGAACGAAGAACTACATGCCCACTTCTCCGAGCTCTTGGTCAGTCGCGCTGAAGACGTGGCACGGTAGCGTAAAACAACATTCATGGAATGAGTTGAGGCAAAACCTCCTGCTCTTTTTGAGAGTCAGGGGCAAGCCCGGCCTAGCGCTTTAAAAAGGGCTGTCTGCATTACTGGATTCACTATCCAAAATGGTAGTAAAAACAAGGGGCCACGTAGACTATTCTGAGGTGGTATGCTAAATCCATGATCAACTGATGTAGCTAGTGTGACTAAAGCAGCAGCTATTGGCTTAACTGGTTCTAAACTCTCCCACCCGATAAAGGAATTGAAAGACTACCCCGCCACGTAGACTATTCCCTTCGCGGACATTCTTTTATAGTCTAGAAGGAAAGTAGCAAAGCGAGCATAAATACACATGCAAATTGCGTCTACCTCATCCTCCAAAATGGGGATACCGCTATTCATACATGGATGGACGAGGACTCATTGACAACATCGAGATGACTTTTCTCGCGGAATGCTATTAACGTTGGAAAAAACACAGCTCTCAAACTCACCGGAGGGTGATAGGTAAACATTAGTACCTAACGGATGTATCTAACCAAAAGGAGGTGATGTTCTTTTTATAAGCGAGGATGGAGCATGGCTTCCTTTCTTCTTAGATACATTTCATTCATTCCATTTCTCTATAGTTTACACGAACATCTTGCTAATCCTGACGGATCTCGAAAAGGGTGGGGCACTAGAACCAAATCTACATACACATAGAAACTTCCTATCTCACCAAGCTAGCACCTTCATCCCACCAATGCATTGTGCGACTCTCCACCTCGCCTCGCCTTTTCCTCCCTCATGAAATCCTAATCTCCGCAATGAAATTCGATTTCGTTCATGTCGGCGATTGGCAAACGGCCACGAGATCCGGAAGTAAAACATGGGTGCCCAATTTGATTTTAGGTGCTCGCCTTAGTGCCCTTATGAAGGCGGGGAGTCCTTAGCCTTTGAACCAAACTCTAGGGAACTCAATTGCACAGCGTCTCAAGCGCAATGGTGAACTCGGTGACATACTGCTGAAATGGATTGCATCTATTGTTCCGTTCCAAACAAGGTGATATTAGCGGCAAGCCCTTCCATGCAATTTCTTGCTTCGCTCTCTGACGAAAGTGCTTGGGATAGTCAATGGTAACGGAAGATCTATGGTTTTTGAGAGAAGGTAATTGGAAAAGCGATTCATTCCTTTGCTTTCTTTCGAGATATCTATTCAATAAGATGATCCTTACACGAAAACTAGATTCATGAAGAAGCCCAAAAGTGTCGGGCTTAGTGCAGCGATTCTAGCCAGTGTTCAGTTATTTTCTCAGAGCAGCCCTCCAGTGCGAGTTCCCTTTAAGCTGCTCTCTATTTGAAGCCAAAGTCACTATTTCTATCTTTCCTGTTATTTCGTACCTAGTAGTATATATATATGGAGAAAACCAATAAGCTATCAATTACGCATAGGAGTTGTATAATAAAGGGCCCTGACTTGTTGAAGTGCTTATTTTTGAGAGAGATTGACTTTTCTTTTTGACCAGTGTGGGGTTCTGCCATGGATATTCGGTCCACTCCAGAATTCCATTCATTTTTCAAACGTAACTCGATTGACTCAATTCACAAACGGCAAGGATGGTGCGAATCCATATATCCACCATTCTTTTATCTTTCAGTAGTGTCAACCTCAGTTCTGGTTCTTTATCTTGGAATACTCTCCGTTGTCCTGGGAGCAATGCTTGAAAGAAAGCGTAAGGAAGCGTCAAATCAGTATGATGTATTGGCAAAGCCAGTAAGAAGGGAATCGAAAGTAGATAGGGACTCCCACTGTAGATTTGGTTTTATACCTTTTTGAATTGGTACCTTATAGCATAGCGAATTGACTTTTCTTTCAAAAGAAAAGGATATATCAACCTGTAGTGAACCTAAGACCGAGCTTGCTTTTACCGCTCTTACGGCTCTCTTCTTTTTTATGGGTGGTTTGGCCAGGAAAGAGAAAGAGGAATGTACCCCTTTCTATTTATCCATTCTCATAGAAAGTACCAAAAATGTTTTTGAATGTATGGAGCAGGCGTATGAGTTGATATCTTCAAGAGTCAAATCCTTTTCTTGCCCACCCAGCCATAAAAGCAAAAAATCGAATACCCAGGGAAGAATCATTCTTTGAATCATCCAGATCTATCAATTTCTTCTTTTCTATACTGAATCTGCTTCGGTATCTCTTTCTTCCTTCCCTTCTGTAAACCAAGCTGTGACTAGCCTCTGGCACTCACTTTCCAAAGCACCAATTGACTTGCTTTCAAACCCACGATCGGTTATACCGAAATACCACCCGTACTCACGCCATTCCCAACAGGAGCGCCTTTATTTCGTATTGAACTCCGCTAGGAAGAAAAAGTGAGACCGTAGCCTTGTCGAACAACCTCGTTTCTCGCTTTTGTCGATTGACTCGTGGGACTCTCTTGAATTCCAACATGGGTGTGGTAGATTCTTGGCGTGAAGCGGACCTCTATGAGTGCTCTACATGGCCGGATCAAAGCTATTCTAAAAGCGAGATCCATTGGAGTGGGAAGTACTCAAGATGTAGAAGAGGACTCAAGGAGGGCTACCTTTGTCACCTCGCTTCTTCTTGAAACCCGTGCTACTACTACCTTCTAGGTCATCATTCTTTCCATTGCTTCATTGTCCTCGGCTCATCGAATTGAACATAGAAAAGAATTGAAGTGAAGATCTTCCAAATCTTTCTTCAACCAAGTCGCGTGCATCATGGCTTTCTTGTTATTCCTTTATTTTCTGCCTATTCTTGACATGCCTAGCCTTATCAACTTCTTTGGTGCTTTGCTATCCGAACTACCATTGCTAACTCTGAAGAAAGGTCGCCTCGTGCTTCTTCACTTATTCAATGCTTTCTCGGCATCCTACAACTCCTTACATCCCTATGTCGGCTATCCACCCTTCTTTACCAAGTGACCAATCCCCTATCCCTAGCTATCCGGATGCCTCCTCTCTTAAACCAAGGCTTATTCAATAGAGCTTTCCATCTCTAAACTATTCTTTATCCGCTATCATGCTATTCCATGCATACTTGAGCTCTGACCTTTTGAAATCCTAACGGTTTTGGGACCGGAACCCTTAGAAGCAGTGAATGCTTCTTGCTCTAGGAATTCATGGAGGTAAAGAAGGCAGTGAGCAAGGGAAGTCATCTTTGCTTGTGTCGGTTCCTCTCGCTAGTGTAGACTCATGTTGGTTCGATCATAGCTCTAATCTCTAACAATGGGTACCAAGGGCTTTTGGAACTTCTTCTTTTCCGATAAAGCGGTCTCAATAAACTCACCATGGCCACTTGAGTACAAAGTTATCGTATGGTCTTCTTGGCGCTTTGCTACCTTCTTTAGTACAATGAACAACATTACGGCTCCATACTTGCGAATTTGTCTTGGTCTTCGTCGATGATATTTTTATATCTGGTACTTCTCCGTCGGATCATCTTAAGCATTTTCAGTGGTGTTTGATACCTTGGAACCAACATCAGCTAAAGGTGAAGAAATCTAAATGTTCTTTTGCTCAAAACCTGTTGGCCTATTTGGGATACATCATTGGTGAACATGGGGTGTCTCTGAGATGCAAAGAAATGGCTCCTATCCTGAAATGGCCTACTCCTTCCTACTAGGGACTACTTAAGATGAATTGGTTAGTACCGCGGATCGGCCCGACCCATTTGCGGTCGTCGGGTTGATTGGGGCTGCTCGTTAAGTGCCTTGATATTTCCGTGTCTTGTCGGAAGCTTCATTTCCTTTTCTTGGATGATAAAATTTGAACACGAAAAAAGAACGAATTTCCTTCTTGGTTCTGGCGCATTCGTGTTGGCGTCGTTTCTTTTATCTATATCGTCCGTTGGGTTACATGGCGACATTTCACGCTTTGTTTGTTTTGTTCTCTGTCCATGGTTTTCTTTTTCTACTTGTTTCGTTATTTGTTTCGTTTCTTTGTTTGTTTCATCATTTTGTTTCTTATTTGGCGTTGTGACGGAATCATGATTATCATCTAAACATATCTTGATTGTCGTATTGGGTCATGGCAAGACCTTAAGTTAAGTCAACCGGGAGGCTACAAATTCTCGGCTTTTTGTCTCGAAAAGTGAAGGTCGACTCCACGTGGGTATTCCATCAAGCGATGGGAGAAGAGGATGACACTTGTTCGTATTGAAAACCGGAGATGAAGGAAAGATGTTTGATTGGAACATGTTCTACAAGAACTCCATGTAGAACACCGTGTATCTATTCTATGGTGGCGGGCCAACCCTCTCTTTGTAAGTAGAAAGCATCATATTCCGTTTTCCAACACTTGATCGG
This sequence comes from Avena longiglumis, assembly GCA_030063025.1. Classification (NCBI taxonomy): domain Eukaryota; kingdom Viridiplantae; phylum Streptophyta; class Magnoliopsida; order Poales; family Poaceae; genus Avena; species Avena longiglumis. The sequence goes on along the minus strand of CP125976.1, from coordinate 342,728,617 downwards.
AACCCGGGTGAAATTCCTTGAAAAGACCTACAACCAATGCCTAAATAAAGGCATATGTGAAAAGTTCCACTACTAATAGATTGATGAGGAAGGCCGGGCAATTTGAGCTACTACCGAAATAGAAGAGGGCGACTAGAGTAGAGGAGCAATCCAAACAATTGACGAGTCTAATTATTTTTCCGTTCTTGATTGTTTCAATTGCACTTTCTTCATTTACGGGTTGCTTGGAAAGTGCAGTGAATTCTGGCGCTTGGAGTATCTGATTAATTCTTCCTTCTTCTATAGGTCTTTCTGGTAGGCGGAAAAAGGTGTAGAGAGGAGAAGGTACATAAAAACACGATTTCTAAGGTAGAAAAGAGGCATCCACCAGTCATTGAGAAAGCAAATCCCAGAATTAGCGGTCGGGTCACGAAGAAGTCTTCGGTATTGAATCCGCGAGGCCAGGTGAAGAAAAGTCCGATATGGGTGGATTACCTTTTTATGAAGGATAAGTCTCTGGGACTGACTGAACTGAATGTATAGCGTAAAGATAAGAAGCACGGTAGTCGAAGATGTACTTAGGCATACTAGCACTCCTCATAACAAAGTTCTTAAGTAGTATACTTACCATAGCCATTAATAGAAGAGCATCTTCAGGTCTGTCCGGTTCATAGACATACACCCTATCACCCTCGCTATCTTTGTGAGATCGGTGAAGCTGAAACTTTGACGATTCTATTGTATTTGAAATTAATAACTTTGTCCTCCTGAAATATGATACATTAGCCCGTTCAAACAATGGTAACTCTTCACTTCAAATCTTATCTTGCAATTTCACTGTTTTTCTTAGAGAAGAAAACAGGCTTCGTAAGAGTGGCAGGGGATGGAAGCCTACGTATTGTGAAAGATACAAAATTACCACCTTCATATTGCTTAGTCTTGCTCGATAGAAATGGATTGAAAAGTTGATCCGTTTCTAAACGGTAACTGGAAACAAACATCTTATTGAAGCAAGTGAAATCACTGCAGAAGGGCTTAGTTGAGTCAAAGTCTATATATAGCCAGTTAAGGATCTCACCTAGCTGGAACCTACTCCAACTGCTGACAACTCATACTACGATCTTTTCTCGCCTAGTGGAAATTGTGATATCAATTTCGATAGAAGTAATGTGCCTTTCATTTCCGTATCCAGTACTGGCATCATCTTATTAGCCATCGGCTTTCAGAGAGGATCCTGGCTTACAAATTGGAACTGCCGGATAGTTCACCCTGTTTTTCATGTTTCACAACTCAAAGTTGTGTGGGTTAGACAATCCAGAACGAGTAGATCTTTCAACCGAGGCTCTGCTGACCAATCTTTAGGACTTTCGCCCCTGGTAAACCTAGCTATGGAGATGTCCCAATTGTAGAACAAGCATAGACAAGGTATGAATTGAAAAGGACTAAGTCTCATGATTGTTGTGCCTTACCTTCCCTACTATACTAGCTGCCTGCTCTTCGTCCAAAGTAGGATTCCAATTTGAATGACTCGCTTCTAAGGAACAAATAGTACCTGGTAAACGTAGGTCCCTGTGCTTCCACCACCTGAAGATTTCGCTTCGACAGGAAAGAAACCTCCCTCTAATGATCTAAATTGGGCCTACCACTGCCATGCTCACAAGCTTTGTCTCCTTGTCAAAAAGGTAAATTTAATACGATGTTATTCAAAAAGATACCCAGTTTAACAAGTTGATTCTCTTTGGTAGGATCCCAATCCATAACACAGCTAAAAGTGCAAAGATAGCTCGGTTGATCCTGGTCAAACATTTCCGCCTATGAAGGTAAATGCGATGTTGAATTTGATCCGAAAAGAGTGCAGAGGAGGCAGTAGAGGATGCCCTAGTTCGAACCATACTTTTTAGAAAGCTGTCGAAGCAAGTTTTCTTGTTTTGTTGAAGAAGGCGAAGGGTCTAGACCTGACGGGGGAGAAAAAGGGCATGTTTTGGCGAACCATAAACGGATGAACCGCGCTTAGCACTGCAAAATTAGCCTTATGTAATACATTTTACATAGGATTTCGAGTCGAAGCCTTTCGGGACTGAACAAATTCCTATTTGGATATGATGGAGAAGAAGAATGAAGCGAATGCGTAGGCGCAAGCTGAGTCAAACTCCGTTTTTGCATTTCCATGATCTGGAACCCTCCTGTTCTTTCTTTAGACCTTCTATCTTCGATCTATTCTACCTCTTCTTTTTATTTTGTTGCGCGGGAACGTTAGTGAAGTTTCTCAATGGCGGACATCAAGTAGTGAAATGGTTGTATACAACTGGAATATTACTTTGGCCACGAGTACAATCTGGCTTACTAGCCTCTGAAATAGAGACACAGGCAGGTGTGGATAAAGCATATGATAAGGCCTCCGATCTTTCAAGATATGACGAAAGCAATGTTCGGGTTATTTCGAAATTCCAGTGGTAGACGAAGGATCTCAATCAGAAATGGAAGAAGGAATTGAAAGACCTAACTCTTCTGGTGGTTGACAAACTTCGAGGTATTCCTCAGAGGAAGGGGAGCCCGGGCCTGCGTTGATGGTGTTGAGGCAATAACACACCAGTGGGGCAACATGTTTAAACAATCTGTTCTCTTTTTATATCCGCTTTTGGGGTAGGCATTTCCAGTGATTGACCTCGGTTTATAACCAATTTAGCACAAATAGGCTCAGCTTGAAACGAAAGACTCCGTTGTTGGTAATGTTGATGGAACAGGGCCAACTTCTATTTAAGAAGGAAAGGGAAACGGTAACAGAAATCTCATTTCACACCCAGGTATGTGTCTCCACCCGCGAATGCACTTAGAGCGGCTTCAGGACCTGATTTACACGTGACAGAATCAAACTAAGATCATGAGGATCAGTAAGCATGGTCCACCAGAGCGAGTCTCTTTGGGAATCCAGAGAATTAACATACGGAGAGTTCAAAGGCCTGTCACTCGAGCCAACAGTTAGAAATAGTTCCTTCGACCCGCTGAGGGATTGTTTCTCAGGAAAAACATCGTATCACTCTTGAATTTCAAGGATTCTTGGGTCTCCACCGGATTGTTCAGAGCTTTACTCCTTGGTTTACCAGGGGCGAGTACCTCCTACACAATTCATTCATAAGCTTTGCCTTTGCTCGTCCCTTTGATTCAATCCTTCTTCTCCTCGAAAGTCCTCTCTCTCCGTTTTAGTTGCCCGACCCATAGATATCTTGGATTCGCTCCTGTGATAACCTAAATCAATGGAGAAGGTAAGGACGGCATAGGATAGAGAGTGGAATCATCCGTATCTATTATTAGTTGAGAACTAACAAAGGAGCTATTGTCTTTTTGGCTTTTGTTTCGACTTTAGGTTGACACTAAACAATATCTAGAGGGAACACGCATTGCATCTATCCTTCCAAAACAAACCTACTTCTTTGACTAAGCCGTAGAAATGCTTCATACTTGCTACCCTTGCGGAACCACTAGACTTGATCTTGAGGCAAGACTTTTATACTATCCTGACTTCGTGGTATCTTTTGAAGACCTTACTTTCACATACAGCCGATTAATAAGACATAGATGATCTTCCATATTGGTACTGTAGACTAAGATGTCGTCCATAAATACAAGCACTAATTAGCGCATAAATGGCCTGTGTTTGAAATGTTGAGAATGAAGGGGTTCGTAGCATGGAAAACAAAAAAATTCTATCGCATACAAACAAACAAGCCAAGATCTATCTACTAGATTGTAGCAACGAGTCGATGGAATAACTTACCTCGAAGATTCCAAAGCGATTAACGAGAAGCGATTCTCGTGGGTGATGTAGTCGTACTCTTTCCGATCTCAAGATCGTGTGAGCGATCCTTCCGGCGCCCGTTAAGCGCTTCCGTGATCGGTCACCGTTAGGATTTTCGAAGACCTTCCTCTCCCTTGTTCCAGTGGAGGTTGTAGCACTCTCCTCGCGATTCCGGCCCATGTGGTACAGGAGTAGAGGGAGATCATGAACTTCGCCTTAAGCCGGAGCGAGTATGGTGGAGTATGAGAGAGCTATTAGTGGTCTAGGGTTTAGACACACCAATTATAAGGCTCTAAACCGAAGGCTAGGGCAATTAGAAGCTCTAAACCAAAACGGCTCTAAACCGGAGGCTTTGGCTAGGGTTTAGATTAGAGGATAGGAACTTGTGTGTCTAGAGGAGGGGCCCCTGCCCCTCCTTTTATAGGTGGGAGGTGCGGCCAAGGGGAGGGAGTCCCTCCCCAACTCGGCCTTGGGTGGTGCGCCGGCTTGGAGAGGAGGGACTCCTCCCCAAAGTCGGTTTCAACCTCCTCCTTCCTCTTTCCCTCACTTTCCTGTTTTAGCCGTTTGACTTTTCAAACTTGCTATTTGACTTTTCAGTTTAGGATTCAATTTAATCCTTCATTTGGAACAGCGAGAACACTTAGTACATGATGCAATCATTCCAATATGTAATGACACATTCATGTACCCCTCCCCTCTCAGTCTTGGGACATTACGGAACCTTCTAGAACATTCCCGATGAAAACACGGAATCATTTCCGAACTCAAAGCGGAACTTTCCTTATATGAATCTTATTCTCCGGACCATTCCGGATCACCTCGTGATATACCGGATCCCATCCGAGACTCCGAACAACATTCGGTCTCTTTCTCATAATACCATAACTACTCAAACAACGTCGAATCCTTAAGTGTGTCTCCCTACGGTTCGTGAATTATGCGGACATGATCGAGACACTTCTCCGAACAATAACCAATAGAGGAATCTGGAAATTCATATGGCTCCCACATATTTCTACGATTACTTTGCGATCGAATGAACCACTTACATACGAAACCAATTTCCCTTTGTCTCACGATAGTTTACTTATCCGAGGTTATGATCGTCGGTATCTCTGCATACCTAGTTCAACCTCGTTACCGATAAGTACTCTTTTCTCGTTCCCGTGATATGTGATCCCTTGTGAGCCAGTCACATGCTTGCAAGCTAATTGGATGACATTTCACCGAGAGGGTCCAGAGTATATCTATCCGTCATATGGATAGACAAATCCCACTCTTGATCCATGTGTTTCAACCAATACTTTTCGAACACTCAATGCCACCTTTATAGCCACCCTGTTACGGTGTGGTGTTTGATGTCATCAAAGCATCCATCCGGAAAAGGTGATATGCATGATCTCATGGTCGAAGGAATTAGGTTACTATGTATCATAAAGCATATAGCAATTGAACTTATTTAAATGACTTGATCTTTATGCTACGCTTATCTATAGGAGTATGTCCACCATATCATTCTCCTAACGATATGATCTTGTTGTTAATAACATCTCAATGTTCATGATCAGGAAACCATGATCATATATTAACCAACAAGCTAGTTTAACAAGAGGCTTTACTAGGGACTCTTATTTTAGTTTACAAATCACACAAGTATTAATGTTTCCGGTTAATACAATTATAGCATGGTATGTAAACATTTATCATAAGTGTGAAGATATGATAATAACCACTTTATTATTGCCTCTTGGGCATATCTCCAACAGAGAAAAGTATGCTCCTGGCCATCAATGTACTACTCCAGCGGTAGTGGATATCGAGGCTGAGATCAAGTTGGCTTTTGACTCCTTCTTCTGCTTCTGCTTCTGTTACTCAAGAAATGAAAGAGTTAGGTAGTCGAGGTATTCTAGTATTTCCCTGTTACTTTCTCATGTCTATAGATACGAATACACACATGAAGTATTTGATTTGTGCAATTTATTCATAGGGCCAAACTCTATGGTTGGCAAGACACTTATGTGTTCACAAAGGCCATGGGCGAGATGGTCATCAACTGCATGCGAGGAGAGATACCGGTGGTAACAATCAGGCCAAGTGTCATAGAGAGCACATGGAGGATCCCTTCCAGTTGGATGGAAGGAAGCAGTAAATGCTAAACCAAAATCTGAGGTTGCGGATGTCACATATATATGTGATGCATCCTCGTCTACTTACCGATAATGAGCTATTTCCGGGATCTAGCGATGCGTACTAACTTTTTCGGGTTGATGGTGAGGATCAAGTATATGACCTATATTCCTCACTATTAGAGGACTTCAAAGAGGAGATTCCATCATAATCTCTAGAAGCAAGTGTCAAGGAAGCCGTTAGCCGTCACCTTAACGAAAGTTGGTGAAGAAGGTGTATATGCCTCTTGTCTATGGTAAGACACAACATAGTGCAAAGTGGTAGTTAGTAGAGATGAGGATAAGACTTAATGACTTCTTTGGTTGGGTTGGGAAGCGCTCCCACGTGATCTAAGCACTAGTCACTATATGGGTCCACGGAAGAAGCTTAGAGTAAATGCAGGTCGACGGGCTCTTTTATCGATCCTTTTTCTTTGTTTGTGTGGTACAGCTAATGAAGTTATTCGTTATCGTAAAGTACCCGGGCGAAAGGATTCAAAGCCACATCTTCGAGACAACCATGGAGATACGACCACTCAATCCGGTCATAGGCCTTCACCTTGTTGATCAGACCCTTGCCAGTCCTGTTGTTGGAGGGCTTTATGGTATTCCAGTGACCTTGAGAAGGCTTAAGCAACTCTTTTATTGGAAGGGCATGAAGACTCAGGTGCGTAAATTCGTGCAGGAATGTGATATGGGTCGTATCCCGCACCTCCCTGGATTCCGTGTGAAATCCATCCTAAAAAGCACGAGTTGGATCGGCGTAAAGAACAAGACGAACGTGGTATTATCTCTATTAGGACGGTTATGAGGCTCTTCTCTTTTTTTCTTTATTCAATATCTATTCTTAGTTTCTTATATTCTGCTAATTGTTATCTTGAATGTATCTTTATGCTTAATAGATAACTGGTGATGCTAGAGCAGTCAAGAAGGCATTGTTTGCAATATCAACCATCATCTACAAATTCCCATCAAAAGAGACCATTTCTCTTGAAACTTCTTTCCCTCCAAGCATTGTACATCCTTCAGAGCTTCCTGTCTATCCTGCTAGTAACTTCTACTCGATTCGATGCAGCTATACCTTACGGACATCCAAATCGCAGTGAATTCAAATCTGAGTTTTCTTCTTTAGCCTTTTAAGCGTTGTTGTCATTATTGAAACGTTTTTGCGATCCCTGTTTTGAGATCCTCAATGACTACCACCGGAAAGGGAATGTGACCACCATTCTTATTTGAGAAAAGTGTCTCCACTATAGCACTAACGATCCTAGACAAGAGAGAAGATTGGAGCTAAGAACTATTTCTAAAGGATCCCTTCCACTCTTGTGTGGAAAGATCTTTCTTCGTTCATCCATCGATTTAAACGTGTCGTCTACTATTATAGGAAATTTCGTTAGGGTCACTCCTTCTTATCTTAGGAGATGGCGTTATCTATATTTCCAAATAATAAAGAATATGGGTGTGATTGTCATCACAATGGAGTGATCGAGTAGGTTCCTCTCTATTTAGATAGACCCCATCAACATGGCCATTCCCTTCTCCGTAGCCAAAACCCATTAGAGGTTTGATTCTCAAAAGAAAACAGACGAAACTTCGAAACTATTCCTACTACTTGGTGGCTTTATCAATTGCGTTTCAAAATAGGAAAAAAAGGTGTAAAAAGTAGAAGTATCATATCTTCTTAAGGAGCCCAACTTTAAGAATAAGAGGATTAGGTTTTGGCGGATCACGAGGTGCCAACTTATTAAGCACGAGTCGTAAGATCCCGGTTATAGAAGAAGATCCGTTCGAGGGTTATCGACAGATTCGTCGAGCACAAGTGTGAATCATCAAATTCCATCTACTTGGTGGGAATATTTGATATTTGCTTTCGTTAATGGAGGAGTGGTAGTTCTTTAGTTAGTCTTTGAAGTCCACATTGTTCAATCTTGTTAGCCATTTCATCATCAAGTGGTTTTGTCAAGGTGTCGGACGCGGTGCAGGGTGACAAGAGGTCGGCTTCTCTCAAGGCTTAGCGAATAGAACTAGCTTGGCCTTTGTGTTTGGATTTAGGTTTAGTAGGTGTGGTGATAAAACCAATCTATCCACCGCTTTTGCACCCAGTACTCCTCATTTTACTGTGTGGTTCGATTTGTTTTCCTTTATCTTTGCACGTGTAATTCTGTTGGGGATATTGGGTTTTGCTCTTGCGCCTCTTGATTGGTTGTATGATGGCATGTAAGCAGTTTTTCTGAGTTAGGTGAGTTGGATTTCACAGGCTGCACGGTTGCACAATGTTCTTCCTCCCACGGTTTCTTTTTCGAGGACTGGACAACTCTCTCAGACGGTCGGGGAACCCGGTGAAATCAGTAATCAACGCACTCCCTCCTCTTGCTCCAATTCCTCTCTTTCCTGCAAAAGCTCCAACTTTTCTGGTCAACAATTCTGCCTTTGTTCTCCTAATCTCTCCATTCACATTTGCACTCCACCCCTAAAACACTTTCTCATCTTGTAAATGTACTCAAAAGGCTCACTACCTTATCTAGATATTTGATTGGAAGAGAGGGTAGATGTCGAGAGTTAAAGCACTTATTTGGAAGAAGGGTATAATGGAAAGTCAATCAATATTTCATCCTGAACTAAATAGGTCATTTCGACTCAATGGTTTATCAATCAAATACATCAACATTCCAAAATACTACCCGCTAACGCCCTAACTCTTTGCCTTCTTGTTGCCGACATCAAGACGGCGGTTACCTCGGAGAAACCCTAGGAGAAGGAATCCTGCGGTTTTGAATGCCCCATTCTTCTGCAGTGGTTGGGTAGCGAATACACTAAATAGGCCTTGTCAAGCTTTCAGCTAGGCTCCATAGCTCTTTGTAGCCAAGGCCGTAAAAAAGAAGAAGGCGCTCCCTAAACATTCTCATAGCTCAAAGGAAGTCGAGCCCTCCTAGAGCGAATGGGCCAGACAAATCAACCAACTCGGTCTTCAAAGCGTATGCTTACTAAGTCTTTGTGAAACCAATGGTGAGGATTGGTCACATAGGTGACCTACATTGGGTATATACACAAAAACCTAAAAGCGAGAGGAAAGACTCCATGAATCATGGTGTATGGAGCTCTCATTCCCAGATCACCAGTCTGATTGGCGTTACCGCATCGATTGGGAGACAAGCGATCGTTTACACAAATTGATCCACCCACTTTGCAAGAGCAAGAGCGTCAAGCTTGGCATGAAAGGCGTTGGCGTCGAAACCTATTTTGCAAAGGTTACCGGACTTGGGGTTAGCTACTGAGCATCTCTTTCTTACCCTTGGTGGTCAGGAAGCTCTCTAATAGATCACTTAAGACAAAGGAATTAACTACTGACAGGTGAAACTTCATAATACTTCCCATTTTCGGAAGAAGAGCATAATGAACCTAAGACTCTTTGATAAGACTGTAGCGGATACCTTAGTTCGGTCATTTAGCACGAACTTCACTTGCCGTCAGGAATGCTTTCTATTTGGGTAATGAAGACAATGCACGCAGGGATCTTTTTAGCCAAATGATCGACTCTATAAGGATCAAGTGGCTTGAGCTCTAGTGAATTCCCGACAAGTTATCCCGGATAAAAGAATCATTAACATTGGTGGGCCATCTTTCCAAGTTGTAAAACTTGATTAGATGCTTACTCTTACTGTGCCTCTAGAGCTGCTTGGGTGGTATAGTCGAGATTGCCGTGGAGATCAAAGGATCTATGTATAACCTTGGTTCAAGGTCGCCTTATGTGCGTGCGTAATTATGGGGGGGACTGAAATTAGCTAGGCTACCAAGTTTCAAGCCTTTAATACTTGATTTTGGTTTGATTGCAGCAATGCAAGACAAACAATTGCTTTGGACCTTTCTTCCATTCTTTGTATTTCCTTATTGTCTATCTCGGAGGAAGAGTGGTCTATAACAATAAAAGCGTCGGAAAGGGATGTGACCATGAAGAGGTTGGGCTGGTTTAAGTCGCCTTAGACCGATTCTCTCTTTGATGCAGAATCGAGATTTAAAGGCTAGGAAACCTTATTCGTCGATAGGACAGGTAAACAAAGCAAGGCTGGGTCGAGAGCCAATTTCGATTCTCGGTTCCATTCACGATCTTCCTCATCGTATCTTGTGTAAGAATCGTTTTCCCATCGATGGCGGTTGTATCCGTCCCCGATAGTAATCGATCAACTTCTTGGAGTTTTTAAGCATATCTTTTCCATTATTAGTTCTATCTTCCGAGTGGACTAAGGCATCAATCAACTATAAGCCCTATCGCTTGGTAATAAATGCTTCCTAGCGACTTCTTGGGAGAAAACGAAGCCTTAGAAATTGTAAATGAATCCTAAAAGCGGACAAAGGCTTAAACCTATTCATCTATCCTATCCTCGCTTGACTCTTCTCGGAAAAGGTTCTCGTTCCCATGAATCGGATCGCCTCGGCATTGATAGTGATTGATCGAATTTCATTCCGATTTTCCGTTTTCCTTATCTCTCGTGCCTTTGAACTGTCTGTTGAAAAGAATTGAAATCGTATATTTGGTACTAAATAAACCGCCTTGTTGGCTAATCCCTATGTCTTGGTACTCTACCCTTCCATTTTCATAACGATTCGAATCAACCAATGAGCCATGCTATTCCCAATGCGAATTTGATGGGCCTTGAATCAGAACATTTAGGCGAAGAGATAGTAGCATCTTCTAGAATGCATTTTGTGATTCCTTCCATGGCAAGAAGTTCAGATCGGCGATCTATAGCTGAAATGCATTTTCACCACCATTGGATGATTCCAATAGATCATTTATGGGCTGCTGGCCTAACTTTATAAGCTTTCCTTGATATTTCACAATTTCCAGATAGCTTCTCACTCGCCAAATTGAACACACCATCAAAAGGGGTCACTTCACTGTTGGGCTGCCCTTGTCTATCTTGACCTCAACTTCCTCAATTATGTCAAAGGCATGGTATAGAAAGTGCTCAAGCTACTTCTTCTTGCTCACGCTTCCTCTGCCATGGACAAAGTTGATGGTCTCGAGATACACGCCTAGGGGAGTTTGACACCAAGCTCACCAAGGCCGTGGACAAGATCGATGGTCTCGAGAAATCCTTCAACGCCAAGCTTGACGCTCGGTTCAAGGATCTTTTGAACAGATTGCACTTTACCGTACTTGGCGCACGGCGCATTCCGATCACAACGGGTACTACTACGACCCCGACGATGACGATCTGTTTGACGAGGAGGTTGAACAACTTCCACAAGTACCTGCTGGCCGTCCCCGACATTACTACCGCAACGCTCGACCACCGGTACGTGATGATGATCATGTTGCAAAGCTTAAATGATGTAGCCCAAACTACGGTCGTTACCACATCTTGGCCTCCAACTTACGCCAAGTCGTCATGGACTCCAAAGGTGAATCCGTTCCTCTATGCGAGCCCCCTTCCTACCCTATTGAATGGTATGCTACTTCATACTCCGTCACATATGCATGATAGGTTCACATTGACAAGTACGGAGGCAAGGGAGGAAGCCCGGAGCATCAAGCCCGACAAGACGGAGGCTTGGAAGAGGAGGCGAAAGAAGACAGATCGCCAAATGCTCTGTCTCCGGTGATACTCGGATCTGGCGGCATTACTACCCGATGGTACTACCGCCTCTACTACCGCCATCTGAGACGCCAATAGAAGTCCCGGGACCATAAGGTACTCTAGGTCCCGGAGAGGCACTCTGGGACCAAGCGTATTAGCGGTCCCAAGTCCCGGTACTACTCCCTCAAGGCTCATTACACTAGTTGGGCCACCGCCCATGTATACCCCTTACTTATCTATTTGCCTAGTTTATCCCCAAACTACCCTTGTTTAGTGGCTGGCCTATAAATAGAGCCCCCACCCCTCATGTATCCCTTAGGCATAGATGATAGACTAAAGACAACCCCCATTGTGGAATCTCTAGTTTTGCCTCATCCCCTCTACCAAGGGGACCGACTATCGTCACCAACCTCGATTGGACTTTGCATCACGCATCCATCGTTGAACAAGGCCTTGGAGTTCGACGTCTCGTCTCCAAGTTGTCAAGACCCTCCCCAAGGTGTTCTTCCCTCTCCGATGTGGATTTGAGGGAGCACGTTGACCGATCTTTCCTTGCGAGGATTCTATCGGACCGGTGGCCGCCATTCGGGAGCAATCGGCCTTGTATCGTGTGAGTTTTGCGTGTGTTCATCGTGTTCTTCGCGAGGTGTGTGTTCGCTTCCGCTACCTTCTCCCTTTCCCCTCGCTTTCCCATCGATTTGACCACGAGATCCGTGAAGATCGGGCCACCCAAGAGGTTAACCCCTCCATCATCTGGTATCAGCAGCTTTTGGTTGCCACGGATTTCTCATCGATTTGGTCTTTTCCCCATAAATTCGAAAATTTCACCAAAAATAGCCCCAATTCGTGTTTTGGATCGATCTGTGATTTGAGTGCGTTTTGGTAGGTTTTGATCCGTGGATTACTTGCTAAACTTGTTGATCTACCTTCCTTTGCATTTCCATAGCCTAATTCCTTGATTTCCCCCGTCGATTTGGTGTTTTTCTTGAAGATTTTCCGCCCAAATCACCCCAAAATCGCGAAACCGCGTCAAAACTGGGAGTTTCTGGACCCAGCGGTACTACCGGGCTTAAAATCCGGTACTACCGACCTTTTCCGGTACTACCGGGCCCAAAATCCGGTACTACCGCCCTGATGAAAAGAAAATTGCGGTTTCAGTTGACCTCTCACCGTTTTGAGCATAACTTTTGCATTCGAACTCGAATTTTGGTGTTCTTTAGCTCGTTTCGAAGAGGAGAAGGAGCACTACATCATCATCCACGTTGTTCATGCTATCTACTCCATCCAAATTCCGTGAGCAAGGCGGAATCCAACAATAAAGGGTGAAGATCGTCGACGAAAGGTATAAACATTCCGCGACTTCTCCCCACTTTCATTCCTTTGTGAACCCCATTATCTTTGCGAGCAACAAACACCTATTGAGACTAGTTCCTCTTATGATTGGTTGGGCTATGCACATTGGATACCTTGTAGATTCCGAGCAAGCGTGTGAGCGCTATCTCATATAGTTATCTTATATAGTTGTTGGCACAAGGAAGAGGCAAGTGAAAAAGAAAAAGAAAAAAAATAGAAAAAGGAAAAGAGAAAAAAGAAAGAAATATACATGTGCCTCATAGAATAGGAAGCGCAAGCTCGATGAACATCATATAGGTGGTACTTATTGTGCATATCTTGTAGACCACCAATTTTGTGCAATCGAACTAGCGTCTCTCCTTGTACTTGTGTGACACGAGCTTATAGTCTTCGCTAGGTAATCATTTGGTTCTTAGCTCACTTTCTACGTCGCACAAGTCCCATTTATCCCAGCGTGTGTGTTTCCTTGTACATATTTCCTATCTTATGGATTGACTTGTTTTGCTTTGTGACCATTGTGGTTCTTTACTTGCCATTACAACATCTTGATTTCTGATTGGTTCTTGACATGCCATTTTCCATACCTATCCACCTTAGGCCTTGTGTTTGTGTTTTTTTTTGTTGGTAGTTGGTTTTGGTGTTCCGCGTGTACTTCACTTTTCGTGGTTTATTGCTCTCAAGTGTGGCCGGTTTGCGATACGATCTTCCAAGGTAAAGTAAGGTTTGACGTTGTATCCCTAACACCCTCTACCACTTCCATATACACCGCTTGGTCTTGTGAATCATGTCTAGGGACTCCGGAACCGAGGATTATTTCTATGAAGAATCCACGATGAGCCACCATGCCTATGTCTCCACAAGCATGGATAACATGATGGATCACTACACCAACAATGGCTCCACATGCTTGGGTGATATGGAGTACTACAACAACAATGACTCCCCAAGCATGGACGACTTAAAGAACGACAACGTGAAGCTCCTCACGTCGCACCGACCAAGACGGAGCCTCTAACTCGAGTGCACCAAGGTCCATCATCAAATGGACAAGTTCCAAAGCGACCTCCACAACTTCAAGAAGGACATGGACAACGACTTCGACAAAAACATGAGGATGGTCGCCAAGACTAATGATGCTTTGCGCTCATTAGAAAACTTACAAGGAAGAGTGCCAAGGTCAAGGGCCATCGTCGTGAGCGTCATATGGATGACCAAGTGCGCCACCTACATCAACCATCGGCAAGGCACGCCAATGACCTCCGTCGACACCATCACAAGGCACCTTCAACTTCTTGTGCCACCACCAAAATGGCACCAAGAGCAAGCCTTCGTCCACGCCATCAAGCTTCAACGACTACGCTTGCATTTGAAGACCTCATGACCGAGGAAAATGAAGACCTCTACTTCGCCAAGTTGGATAGCATGAGCCTAGCTCCACCACTACTACAAGATGGCCACAAGACGGTCGAGCATGGGGTTTGCCCTTCGACCATGGAGGAGAGCGATGATGCCCATCTTATGGCATCCAACCTTGGAGGCGACAAGGTCAAGAATGGAGAGCATGGGATTTTCACTTCACCAAAGGAGGCGCATGGAGTTGAGGAAACCGAGCCTATCCCCATATGCTTGAGTGATGATGTGGTACCAATCCCATGTGAGTATGAGAGCCACTTTGCCCACTTGAGTGAGAACAAGAGTGAGATGAGTGACTCCACCTTATGTGAGATTGAGTGCTTCCACTTGGAGGGCATGAGCGATACTCCTAGTGAGTTGAGAGTGGTAGTTGATAGGTCAAGTGAGACCATTTCGATTTCTAACAACTTAACCTCTACCTCTAGTGTGTTCTCTTGTGTTACGCTAGGTTCCATGGATGAAGAAGCGCTAAGCCATGAAGCAATGATGCCTCAATTGGAGAAGATGTACATGGTAGATGATATGCCATGGCTACATCAAGAAGACGAAGTCGTCCACAAGGAGGCCACTACTTCCACAACACCCACTTCATATGAGAGGTATGAACAAGGTAACAATAAGGGTGTTGATGATGCCATGATCCCACTAGTGGACATGATGAGTTGTGAGGATATGCATGCTATGGATGATACTTGTGACATTACATATGCTTCATCCACTTTCTCATGTGATGCTTTGCCTTTGCATAATATTGATAATGTGGAATTGTTTGATTGCGATACCATTGCCATAAACATGCCATGCTATGCATCTTGTGTGTATCCTCCAATTGCTTTGGACTTGCTTGTCATGCTAGTCATTCAATTTCTCCCGTTGCTTGCGATAAGATGAATGCTTGCTATTTCACTTGTTTTGCTTGCAACAATATTGATCATATGCGTTATAATGAGATGGCCCCCATAGCTTTCTCAATTTTTGGAGATTTTGATGATAGCCATGATAAGCATGTTCCCCACTTGCATACTCACCATGCATCTATTTCATACTTGAATGACATTAATGGTGATGTGCACAAGAAGAGATACGTCATGATGGATTATGTGTATCTCTACCATGCACACACGTTCTTCCTTTTACATATGATGTGTGTAGGTACCCGCACGAGAATGTCAACCTCGGTTGAGCACGAATTGACAAAAAGAGCTCTTGAGAGCATCCCACAAGTGAGTTCAAGATCGAACCCAGCTCTGATACCTTTTGCATGCTTTGCATCTTTCATGTTGACAAATTGTTCTTTCCTATGGTTTGCTTGCAAGCATGTTAATGGTATTATCTTCCCTTGTGACATTCATGTTTCTTCGCTTTTAGATAATGATGCTTTGTGTGTTGCAACAAAAATGTTGACCAATTTACCTTTCCGATGTTTTGCAACCACAATCCCATTAAGAACATGTATTGTCATGAGAGATTCCAAGAATCTTGTCTTGTTGTTGCAACAAACATAAGGACCACTTGCTCTTTTATTTTGTTTGTTTGCAAACACGTTACTTTGACTTCCGCTTGGGATACTCATATTCCCATGATATTTTCTTTTGATGATTTGTGTGTGACATCCAACATGTCGAACAATTTCTCTTTCCAATGGTTGGTTTGCACACATAATGATGTTGCTTTGTACATTCTTCCTTGCGTGTTTTTGCCGAATTCTCCTATTCTCGCATCAAGGACATTGATCAAAATTCTAGTCAATTTCCTTAAGTGCCCAACTTCTATGTTATATGGAGTTTTTGAGTTTCCACATTTGGATGATGTTCAAACGATTTCCATGCACATTGACCATGCATATGCATCCCATTTGCTATACTTGTGTTGTGCTAATCGTGTTGTGAACAAGAATGGACATGCCACAAATGACATGCTCCTCTATCACACACAAACATATGTTGCTTGGTCTTTGTTGTATGAAGGTACAAATGCATACACGTCAACCTCTATGGACTATATGTTGACAAGAAGAACCGAAGAGCGTTACCTATGGCTACCCTTCATCGAGCTATCTCTACAAGCTAAGGTGACTTCCTTCTACTTGAGGACTCATGCTATAATCTTCATGAATTGGCTACACTTTGAGTGTTGCTTTGCTTTTGTTGTGAGCTTTGTAGGCTTCAAGGAAGGTGAAGGAACATTGAAGTGTTGTCAAGTCAATCTCCCGAGGACGACTATATGATGAACCCCGGGATCAAGAAGGTCTCTCGACCGCTTCTACTTTGTGATGAACATGTAGAGTCGAGGACGACTCTTTTTGAAGGGGGAGGGGGAGCTGATGTAGCCCGACCTACGGTCGTTACCACATCTTGGTCTCCAACTTACGCCAAGTCGTCATGGACTCCAAAGGTGAATCCGTTCCTCTATGCGAGCTCCCTTCCTACCCTATTGAATGGTATGCTACTTCATACTCCGTCACATATGCATGATAGGTTCACATTGACAAGTACGGAGGCAAGGGAGGCTTGAGCATCAAGCCCGATAAGACGGAGGCTTGGAAGAGGCGGAAGAAGACAGATGCCAAATGCTCTGTCTCCAGGCGGTACCGGATCAGCGATCGGTACTACCGCCAGATACTCGCTCTCTACTACCGCCCCATACAGACGACGCCAACAGAAGTCCCAGGACCGCAAGCGGTACTACCGGTCCCGGAGCGGCACTACCGGACCAAGCGGTACTACCGGTCCCAAGTCCGGTACTACCGATCCCGTCAGTGCCTGCGCACACTAGTTGGGCCACCGCCCATGTATCCCCCTTACTTACCTATTCGCGTAGTTTATCCCCAAACTACCCTTGTTTAGTGGGTGGCCTATAAATAGAGCCCCCACCCCTCATGTATCCCTTAGGCATAGATGATAGACTAAAGACAACCCCCATTGTGGAATCTCTAGTTTTGCCTCATCCCCTCTACCAAGGGGACCGACTATCATCACCAACCTCGATTGGACTTTGCATCACGCATCCATCGTTGAACAAGGCCTTGGAGTTCGACGTCTTGTCTCCAAGTTGTCAAGACCCTCCCCAAGGTGTTCTTCCCTCTCCGATGTGGATTTGAGGGAGCACGTTGACCGATCTTTCCTTGCGAGGATTCTATCGGACCGGTGGCCGCCGTTTGGGAGCAATCGGCCTTGTATCGTGTGAGTTTTGCGTGTGTTCATCGTGTTCTTCGCGAGGTGTGTGTTCGCTTCTGCTACCTTCTCCCTTTACCCTCGCTTTCCCATCGATTTGACCACGAGATCCGTGAAGATCGGGCTACCCAACAGGTTAACCCCTCCATCATTAAATTAAATATTCCATCTTTTGAGGGTAAATATAATCCTGATGCATATCTTACATGGGAGATGGAAGTAGAACAACGTTTTGCATGCTTAAAATATCCTGAGAATATGCGTGTTAGTGCTGCTACATGTGAATTTACTAAATTTGCTTCCCTTTGGTGGTCTGAGTATTGTCGTTTAAATCCTACTACTATTCCTAGTACTTGGACTGCTTTAAAAACTGCTATGCGTGTTCGTTTTGTACCTCCCACTTATCAACATGATTTACTAAAGAATCTGACACGTTTAGAGCAAGGGAAATTTTTTGTAGAAGAGTATTATCAGGAATTGAAAACGGGGATGGTTCGGTGTGGTCTTGTTGAATCTAATGAACAAATGCTTGCACGTTTCTTTGGTGGATTAAACAAGGACATTCATCACATCTTAGATTATAAGGAATATAATTCTATCACTTGTTTGTTTCATCTTGCTTGCAAAGATGAACGTGAAGTGCAGGATCGCCAACCACCATGGAGAAGGACTAATAATTCTGCAGGTCGCACATCCACTTGGACAACCCGACAATCAGCACCTCCTTCTCGTGATTCGCCACCAGCTACTACCACATCCAAGGCCACCACAAGATTTCCAGCTGCTCCTCCACCATCATCCAATGCTCCTGCTCGTAGTGCATCTTCTATGTCCTCCACGGGTAAGACAAAGGATATACAATGCCGCAAGTCCTGGGGTTTTGGTCATATTGAGAGACAGTGCACAACACAACGTGTGATGATGGTGCGGGAGGATGGTCAATACGATTCATCGAGTGACTTTGATGAAGATACATTAGCCCTTATTTCTGCTCGTGATGGAGACAATTCTGATGCCGATGAAGAGACAGAGGTAATGGGAGCTGAAGCTGCTGATCAATACAAGAGCTTAATTACACAACGTGTGTTGAGTGTGCAATTGAGCAAATCTGAGCAAGATCAACGCCACAACCTGTTCCAAACACGTGGTGTTGTCAATAAAAGAGCTATACGGATCATCATTGATGGAGGGAGTTGTAACAATCTGGCTAGTGTTGACATGGTAGAGAAGCTAGCACTTCCAACAAGATAACGCACACATTCATATTACATCCAATGGTTTGAGAGTTCTCGCAAGATCAAGGTAACAAGAACGGTACGCGTGCATTTTACTATTGGTACATATTCTGATATTGTTGATTGTGATGTTGTACCTATGCAAGCTTGTTCTTTGTTACTTGGTAGACCATGGCAATTTGATAGAGAATCTGTTCATAATGGCAAAACTAATCACTATTCTCTTATGCATGATGGAAATAAAATTGTTCTAAAACCTATGACTCCCGAAAAGATTTTAAAAGATGATCTTGCTAGAGCTAGTCGAGCTAAAACTGAGGAGAAAAATAAAAGTGAGAATCAGATTGTTGCTGCAGATTTTGTACCACCAAAGAACACTAAATCTGATTCTGCACATGCTACTGAAATTCGTTTGAAGAGTCCATGTATGCTTGCAACTAAAATGGATATTGCTGAACTAGATGTAAACAATACTCAATGTTATGCAATTGTCTGCAAAGAGGTTTTGTTTTCATTTGAGGATATGCCTCCTTCTTTGCCACCCGCTATTGCTAACCTTTTGCAGGAATATGAGGACGTCTTTCCCGCTGAGCTGCCACCAGGACTACATCCAATTAGAGGAATTGAGCACCAAATTGATCTAATTCCTGGTGGTACGTTGCCCAACCGCGCGCCATATAGAACCAATCCAGAGGAGACAAAGGAGATACAACGCCAAATTCAGGAACTACTCGACAGAGATCATATTCGTGAGTCCCTTAGCCCCTGTGTTGTTCCTATTATTTTGGTACCTAAGAAAGATGGTTCTTCGCGCATGTGTACTGATTGTAGAGCTATCAATAATATTACTATTCGATATCGTCATCCTATTCCACGTTTAGATGACATGCTTGATGAATTGAGTGGCTCTACCATGTTTTCTAAAGTTGATTTGCGTAGTGGTTACCACCAGATTCGTATGAAATTAGGTGATTGATGCAGCCCGTCCCACGAACGCTACTACATCTACTCCCACAAGCTCCCCAAGTGGACCCATGACTCGTGCCCGAGCCAAACTCCTACAAGCTAAGGTGAACTCGCTCCTCTCCTTGTGTGACTTCGATACACCCTTGGATGGCCTGCTACTTCATACGCATACCTTGTGCATCATCAGGTATGAAGAGAAGGACCCAGTGGACGGAGGAGCCGGAGCGGAAGCAACCAGTCGCTGCCAGACTCTAGCGGTACTACCGCTTGAGGCGACCGGTACTACCGGTTCAAGCGGTACTACCTGGACACCCCAAGCAGAGCCCAACCAAGGGCAGACGACTACGGTCACTGCCGGCCGAAACCAGATACTACCTGGGCGGTACTACCGCCCCCTCTACCGCTTCACTGAAGCTAACCCGGAAGCTCCAGATCGCCAACGGTACTACCGCCCTCGAGGCGGTACTACGGCATGCGGTACTGCAGTTACCGGCCATTACTACGGTCATGACCGAACCTAACGCATCAGTTTGGCCCCCAAAACTGCACTCTTCCTATATTTTACCTTTTCATTCCGAAACTACCCCTGTTTTGTGGCTGGCCTATATATAGCCCCCACCCTTTATTGTAAACCCTAGACTTGGATAATAATAGATTAAGGAAACCCTTTGAGGAACTTATATCTATTGGTCTCATGCTCCTACCAAGGAGCACCGGATTATCCACCCCCCTCTTGGATATTGCCTAGTGCGTTCAAGTTGTACAAGGCCTTGGGTTCTCGGTTTCTCGCCCCCAAGTCGTCAAGATCTCACCAAGCACCTCGTCCCCCTTTTTGGCGTAGAGAGAGAGCTTCGCCCAACACCGATCCTAGGGATTATGTTGGACCGGTTGCCACCAGCGTGAGGGATCGGCGTGTATCGTGTTTTGAGTGCGTGTGTTCGTGGTTTTCATCACCTTCCTCCCCCGACCACCGCTTTCCCCTCGTTTCTCGTGGAGTTCGTGAAAGATCGGGCCATCCCAAGGGGTTTCCCCATAACATATTGGTATCAAGAGCACGGTTGATCACGAATCCCCCCCCCCAATTTTTCTTTGATCCCCCTTAAAATCGATCCCACCAAAAAGAGCCCCAATTTTCCTTCGGATCGATCTTTGGATTTGGTGAGTTTTTCGTGGTTTTGGTCCATAGATCTATTGCTTTTGGAGTCGATCTATAGCCCCTGTTGTTCCTAGCCCAGCCTTTCGGTCAGATCACCACGAATTTGAGGATTTTTGTCAAGTTGATCTCGTTCCAGTTCCGTGCCTTGCGGTACTACCGGTTGGGCGAGCGGTACTACCGCCAATCACCGGTACTACCGGCCGCACAAGCGGTACTACCGCTCACCGGTACTACCGGTCGTTACTAGCGGTACTACCGCCCGCCTCTGACCGTGTTTCTTTGATCTTTTGACGCCTCAACTTTGTTTGCTGACTTTTCCAATTCAGTTGTTCGTGTTTCGCGTGTTAGTCGCCATTTTCACAACAGCTTCCGCATCAAAGTCACCACGCACTCAACGACACCGTGACACTCGAACATCATCGCCCACCAACGGTGGCAAGTCGTCAACAATACCAAAGGTATAACTTGCGCCATTTTGACATCCCCATATCTTCCTTTGTGTGTATCTATCCTATGAGAGAAACTCATTTTCTGTTTGTCTAAGCATTGTGCACTTGCCTGTGGAAAGTGAGAGTGTGAGGCCAAATACAAAAGTTAACATAGTAGCATAGAAAGGGAGAAAAGGAGAAAGAATCAAAAAAAAGAACAAAAGAAAAATAGAAAAAAAAGATACATAGTCTCCCAATACAAAGAGAATACCAAGCTTGTAAGCCAACAAGAGAGAGGAAAAGAGCGCACCAAGGCAAGTGCACAAATCAGTTGTTTATCCTCTTTTGGCAAACGAGTTGTGGTCTCTCCTTGAGTTGGCACGACAACCGAGCGTAGTCTTCGTTAGGACCTTTTGTGCTCATTTTCATAGTCGTGCTAACCCCGTTTTTCCCCACGTGTGCGTTTTTCCGTGTTTTTGTAGATCGTATCCTTTTGCTTTTTGATCTTTGGTTCTTTACCACGTAGAACAATAACCTTTTGCTTGGATCGTTTTGTTTGGTTTTCCACAATCCTAACCTTCCACCAAAAGCTTTTGAGAGTTGTAGCATATTTGTGTGTGAGTTTCTTTGCCATTTCACTTTGCACGCTGTTCGCTCATTTGTGTGGAAATTGGTTTGATATAATCTCCAAGGTGAGGTAAAAGTCTAACTCTTCGCACCCTTATTCTCCATATACAACCCTTGACGGCTTTGCATCATGGACAGGAATGGCGAGCCATCCCAACCTCCACCTCCGGAGGACGACACACAATTCATGACAAGATGGGACCATTCGAAGGTTCGAGGAGAATTCAACTACCGTTGTGAAGCTCTTGAGCGGCGCCAAGATGAACAATTTAGCGAGGCCCGTGTGGAATTCAAGAACATCGACAACCGCTTCGAAGAAGTCTGTGGCCAAATGCATGCCATGCAACACAACCTCGGTCATGATAAGGGGTGGCCCGATCTTCTCGTTGAGCACGGCGTAGATGATGGTGGAGGTAATGGAGATAACTTGTGGGATGCTGTGAATCACCGGCTGTTCCCCCGCTGCCAATGCAACAGATCTCAACCCAGATGGTATTCGCAACTTCACACACTTGCATGACGAGTCACGAAGCGGTTTGCAATCTACCAATTCCCAATGGAACAGCAGAAAACACGAAGACTTTCAAGAGCAAACTCGGATCGAATCAAAGTGGAGGTATGGTAGATATTCCTGATCGAATCAAAGAGGAACATATAATTTCAGATGAATGCTTGCAGCAGTTCAACGAAACAAGTATTGGTTTAATCTAAACGTGGTCTAACCCTAATTGTGACGGCTGCTAGGGAATATATAAGTGCTGGGGCGTCCTCCCCACTAAACGGGCCTAAAAACAGCCATAACTTGGCCCAAACCTTGACTCGACTCAAGCCGATACATACCGACCCATAGATGGATTCGGTCTAATTGGCACGCAGGCCAAACATCGTGGAACACCTCAAACATGTATTTCTGGGTGCTCCTCATCCCTTTCTTGATCATGCGTGATTCCCTCATTGTCTCCTAGTGCTTTGCCTCTCTCTCCTCGCGCACTTGCCGATATTGGAAATCAGTGCTTGTTCTTCCTGCCACTCTCCTTCTTCTCCACGTGCAATGCTTGTGTTATCAACAAACCTGATCATACAAAGATGCATAGACTTAGGCAGTATAAAGTTCTCATCAATTGAAATATCAGATTCAATTAAGAGTGAATTCACCTGTTGGCCTAGTAGCTTTGCACGTGCCCTTGTCATTGGTCCAATTCTGATTTCATTGGACTTGTCTTGTGCAACAACATCATCATCATCATTGGGAGATAATGGTAAAGGACTAGAGATATCCTCATCATCCTCCCCCCCTTCAAAAGGCGTCGACCCCGACGCTCCAAGGTCTTCTCCATCATATGGCGTCAAATCAGCAACATTGAATGAATTACTGACGCCAAACTCATCAATAGGAAGATCAATCTTGTACGCATTATCATTTATCTTGGCAAGCACTTTATATGGACCAGCACCTCTTGGCTGCAACTTGGACTTGCGCTGTTGTGGAAATCTGTCTTTGCGAAAATGCACCCATACCATGTCACCTGGTTGGAACAACACCTCCTTTCTCTTCTTATTAACACGATCACGTGTACTTTCCTTCTTCTCAATTGCTTCCTTTGTCTTCTCATGTATCTTCTTCACAAAATCTGCCCTCTTGGATGCCTCCATGTTAACTCTCTCGTGAAGTGGAAGGCAAGAAATCAAGTGGGGTAATTGGTTTAAAACCATAGACCACTTCAAACGGACAAAGCTGCGTTGTTGAGTGGACCGCCCTGTTATATGCAAACTCCACATGCGGCAAACAGTCCTCCCACTCACGCAGGTTCTTCTTAATCATCGATCGCAGCAACGTTGAAAGTGTGCGATTTACCACCTCCGTTTGACCATCAGTTTGGGGATGACAAGTTGTACTGAATAGTAACTTTGTTCCCAGTTTTCCCCAAAGTGTCTTCCAGAAATAGCTCATAAACTTCACATCCCGGTCAGAAACAATCGTCTTTGGTACTCCATGTAAGCGTACGATGTCCCTGAAAAACAGATTAGCAACATGCGACGCATCGTCGCTTTTGTGACAGGCAATAAAATGTGCCATCTTAGAAAAACGATCAACTACCACAAAAACTGAATCATGTCCTCTCCTGGTGCGAGGTAGTCCTAACACAAAATCCATGCTGATATCTTCCCATGGTGTAGTAGGAGCAGGAAGAGGAGTATACAAACCGTGAGGCTTCAGTTTTGATTTGGACTTGTTGCAAGTAATGCAACGCTTCACAAATCTGTCCACATCACGCCTCATTTTAGGCCAATAAAAGTGATCAGCGAGCATGAGCAAAGTCTTCTCTCGTCCAAAGTGACCCATTAAACCACCGGCATGTGATTCCTGCAACAATAGCAAACGCACGGACGATTCTGGAACACAGTTTGTTAGCTCGAAACAAAAAGCCATCATGTATATGGTATTTTTCTCTTGCTTTCCCATCAGTACACAAACCATATGGTGCTGCAAAATCATGATCGGTAGCATATAAAGCGCAAACTCTCTAAACCAGAACCTTTATATCTAAGTGTGTCAACAACATATTTTCCTAGATAGAGCATCAAACAACATTATCTTTACCCTTCTTATGCTTAATGATGTATGGAAAGACTCAATGAATTCAACCCACTTAGCAAGACGTCTATGCAAGTTGGATTGAGCTTTTAAATATTTCAAAGCCTCATGATCGAATGTATGATAAATTCTTTTGGCCACAAATAATGTTGCCAAACTTCAAGAACTCTAACAAGCGCATACAATTCTTTGTCATAACAGGATAATTTAACTGCACCACTCAATTTCTCGAAAAAATATGCAATTGGTTTACCCTCTTGCATTAGCACACCTCCAATACCAATGCCACTAGCATCACATTCAATCTCAAAGTGTTTATTAAAATCAGAAGTGCAAGTAATGGTGCGAGTTAACAAACGCTTCAGTTCATCAAAAGCATGATCTTGGGCTGGGCCCCAAACAAATTCAACACCTTTCTTAGTAAGTTCATTCAAAGGGGCAGCAATAGTACTAAAATCTTTCACAAAACGCCTATAGAAACCAAAGAAGACCGTGAAAGCTTCAGACTTGACTAACATTCATAGGAGGCCAGTTTTGTATAGCTTCAATTTTAGATGCATCTACCTCAACTCCATTTTTAGAAACAACATATCCTTAAATATGACCTTATCTTTGCAAATGTGCACTTATCAAGATTGCCATAAAGCTTATTATCACGCAACACTTGCAAAACTTGTCGGATATGAGAACTATGTTCAGATTCATTGCGGCTGTAAATTAAGATATCATCAAAGTACACAACCACAAACTTGCCAATGAAATGCCTTAAAACATGGTTCATCAATCGCATGAAAGTACTAGGTGCATTAGTTAACCCAAAAGGCATGACTAACCACTCATATAATCCGAACTTAGTTTTAAAGGCTGTCTTCCACTCATCCCCTTCTTTCATCCTAATTTGATGATAACCACTACGCAAATCAATTTTAGAGAAAATAGCAGCACCACTCAGTTCATCCAAAGATATCCTAAGCGTGGAATAGGATGGCGATACCGAATAGTGATGTTATTAATAGCTCTACAATCTACACACATGCGCCAGGTACCATCTTTCTTGGGAACTAAAATAACAGGAACAGCACAAGGACTTAGGCTCACACGGATATACCCTTTGTCGAGAAGTTCTTGCACTTGCTTCTGAATTTCCTTCGTTTCTTCGGGGTTGGTGCGGTAGGGGGCTCGATTAGGCAACGATGCTCCTGGTATAAAATCAATTTGATGCTCAATACCTCGCCTTGGTGGCAAACTGCAGTACCTCGCTTGGAAACACGCACGTCGCTAAATTCCTGTAATACATCGTAAACACCAAGAGAGATAGGGGTCATGTCGTTAGAAACTAAAATTTCACCCTTGTATGTAGCACAAGTGGAATGTCAGAGGATCCTCACGAAACTCTCTCGATCAGATTTGGTGGCTAACATTACTAAGGAATGCACTCCTCACCTTTCTTTTTCCACTCATATTTGGCTTGTGGCTCTCACTCACCGAAGGTGGAGGCTCTCGTCTATCTACTCTCTCAGTTTCTTTCTCCAGATTCACTTCAATCTTTGACGAGATTCATTTATAATATGTTGTGGTGTCATGGCAAAGTAATGTCTCTACCATGCCAATTCAAATGATATGTGTTGGCTCTCCCATTGTGTTGCACATTACGATCATATTGCCATGGGGCCTAACAACAAATGACACACGGTCATAGGAACCACATCAAATTCAATGGTATCTTTATATGGTCCAATCTGAAATTCCACACGCACCATGTAGCTAACCTTCATCTCTCCATTATCACTCACCCATGAATATAATATGGATTAAAAGTGCGGTAAATACTTGATTTCAGCTTGGCACACAGCTCTTTACTAGCCAAATTATGCAGCTACCACCATCAACTATCACTTTGCACCTTGCCAGACCAACAATGACCTTTGTTTGGAACAAATTGCATCGCTGATTTTCAGAGCTAGGCGTAACATTCAGACTTTCGTGAGCAAACAATGGTGGGATAGTGAGTCGCATATGCATCAATAGGACCATCCTTTGAATAGTCATCATCCAAAGCTTGAGACTCGGGATCCATCATCACGGTTTCATACTCGTTGTCCTCATTAATCAAGATCACTTTCTTGTTAGGACAATCCTTCCTAAGGTGACCCAAACCACCACATGTGTGACAAGCCATGTCGGTTTCTTGTAGTAGATGAAGATGAACCAGTACCACTAGCTGCAGGTTGTGCTATTTTCTTTGCATTCAAACAAGATCCGACTTGTTCGATGAAGCACGAAAACCTGAATTGGGACTTTATGGGTACGCTACCAAATGGTCGAGGTGTGAAACGACCACTAGCTCGAGAAGAACGAGCTTTATATTTGGCTTCTTCACCAATCGAGCTTCAGCTTCACGTGCATGATGTAATAGATCATTCATATCATGATATTGGTGATGCCGAACAATGCGCTTGATATTATATGTCAAACCTGAGAGGAAACGCTGCAAGGTTTTTCAGACTCTTCACGTACTCTAGCACGCTGCATAATCAACTCCATCTCCTGATAATAATCATCAACACTCTTCGTGCCTTGCTTCAAATTCTGCAGTTTATCATAGAGAGAACGAATGTAGTTGCACAGAATAAATCATCACGCATCACTTGCTTCATAGTTCTCCATGTAATAATTGGGGGTCACCTTCTTCTTGCCTTACGCACAAGATTATCCCACCAACAAAGCATACCCATCAAATTCGAAGATGCTAACTTGATTTTTCTATCCTCGGTGTATTCATGCAAACGCCATAATTTCTCTATCTTGCTCCCATATAAGATACTCTTCAACATCATTAGAGCCCTCAAACTTGGGAAGAGAAAATTTTGGTTTTCTAGCCCATCCTCTTGTGAACCTCGGGATTAGCAACATGAGGACGCACCGAAGGAGCAAAGCCACGCCATGAGGTATATCGGACCTCTTCCTCTATTGCCACGGCCTCCATTGCCACGGCCTCCATTGCCACGGTTGCCGGATGTGCAGCGAGGAGCGGTGCATCATCATCAAAATTTCCATGATTGTCACCATGAATACTTGCATCACCCTCTTCCTCCTCGAAGGTGTGTTGCCGATTGTCTTTGAAGATCAACGATGCTTGCAACGTAGTCACAGCCGTGTTAAATCGGTGAGAGGCTGAATTGCAGTCATGGTGTCTTGAGTGGTGGCAGCCGTTTCTTTGGCCTCTTTAAGTTCTAAATCAATAACACGCACATCTTCGTGTATATTGGTAACAGCAACATCTATCTGACGTGTCAAGTGATCTCGCAAGGCTTCATATTCATTCCAATGCACCACAAGAGGATCCTTTTTCATCGCACATTAACACTCTCGCATGATTAGTAGGTTAGTGCAAACAAAACTAGGTGTATGGTGGAACTCTCACAACTCACTCGAAACTGAAAGAAAACAATGTATCTTACCGTTCCAAAGTGAATTAGGATAGCTTACCAACTTGTATGAGCAGAACGTGCACGGATGTGACGAAGCGAATACCGAGGGAAAGATTATCACACGACAACTAGGGGTATGTAGTGGATCTTGGTATGGATACCTAACAACACCAATTCAGAAATCCTAGTGCTGACCGTATGACAAAGACCCACGGAAACACACACAGTGGAGATAAATGGGGCAATTGCAACTCTAAAAAGGAGCTCAAAAGTAAGGTATATCGGAGTAATGCTCGTGTTGCAATGCACAAGGAGAGACGCTAGCAATGACTCAACAAAACGGGCACCAGATTGCTAAACTAAGCAGCCCGAAGAGCACTAAGCATGCTAGTCTCGTAGGATAGTTCTAGACACCAAGAAAGGCTTACTAAGGCACACAAAGATAGGAACGCTATGTGGACACAGTAACAAAAAAAAATAAATTTTTTTTTTGTTAGGCTCGTAGTACCTCAGACAGGTCTGAGGTCAGGCGAGGAGCCACACGAGATTTTTTTTTTCCGCTCTTGCTTCACGTAAGACCACAGAAATTTTTGAGGTTGAGCGAGAGGAGCGGCCGCGCGATTTTTTTTTTTTTTTTTCGGCTCGCTCGCTCACGTACGAGCTGAGAAACGTCTCAGGTCCGGCGAGAGGCAGCTACGCTGCCAATTTTTTTTCTTCTAAAATAGATCTAGCAACTCTAAAACTACCAAAATAAAACGGATCTACTAGATCTAAAACTGCGAACCTAACAGTCTAGAAAGCCAATAAAACTCGATTATGAGACAAACTTTGACGAAAACTAGACAAAAACTATGACTCGATTTAGAAGAAAGGTTACACACAAAAATACTACGATCGAACTAGAACTCACGACGGTGTTATCTAGTCTATGGCAATACACTATGAACCCTAATATTTTGTGTGGCTTTTTCAGATAGGACTAAAACAACTAATCTATGGGGATGAATTGCTCACCGAGTAAACCCGAGAATCGATACCAAGATGATAAGGGTGGCCCGATCTTCTCGTTGAGCACGCGTAGATGATGGTGGAGGTAATGGAGATAACTTGTGGGATGTTGTGAATCACCATTGTTCCCCTCACGCCAATGCAACAGATCTCAACCCGATGGTATTCGCATTCACACACTTGCAAGTGGAGTCACCGACCACGAAGCGGTTTGCAATCTACCAATTCCCAATGGAACAGCAGAAAACACGAAGACTTTCAAAGAGCAAACTCGGATCGAATCAAAGTGGAGGTATGGTAGATATTCTGATCGAATCAAAGAGGAACATATAATTTCGATGAATGCTTGCGGCAGTTCAACGAAACAAGTATTGGTTTAATCTAAACATGGTCTAACCCTAATTGTGACGGCTGCTAGGGAATATATAAGTCTGGGGCGTCCTCCCACTAAACGGGCCTAAAACAGCCATAACTTGGCCCAAACCACTCTCGGTTCGACTCAAACGATACATACCGACCCATAGATGGATTCGGTCTAATTGGCACGCAGCCAAACATCGTGGAACACCTCAAACATGTATTTCGGTGCTCCTCATCCCTTTCTTGATCATGCGTGATTCCCTCATTGTCTCCTAGTGCGCCTGCCTCCCTCTCCTCCCTCGCGCACTTGCTGATATTGGAAATCAGTGCTTGTTCTTCCTGTTGCCACTCTCCTTCTTCTCCACGTGCAACGCTTGTGTTATCAACAAACCTGATCATACAAAGATGCATAGACTTAGGCAGTATAAAGTTCTCATCAATTGAAATATCAGATTCAATTAAGAGTGAATTCACCTGTTGGCCTAGTAGCTTTGCACGTGCCCTTGTCATTGGTCCAATTCTGATTTCATTGGACTTGTCTTGTGCAACAACATCATCATCATCATTGGGAGATAATGGTAAAGGACTAGAGATATCCTCATCAGGTCATCAAAATGAAGCTCTTGGTCGTGCACTCGCCTCAACGGATGAGAAGCTTCAACGCCTCATCGATGGACTAGGAAGGCCACACGCGCGCGACTCAAGCTCATCTCGGCACTCCTCAAGTGAATCAAGTGCACCTCGCCGTCACGCTTCAAGGCACCGGGATGGACCCGTTCTTCAATCCATGAGCTCTTCTCAAGCGGTACCATCTCCGTGACACGTCGCAACGTCAAGCTATGATGGTGACCTCTCCGCAAGACCTCCACGACGTGAAGCGAACCAGCCACAACCAAGGGCACTTGTGAGTCAACAAGAGCAACCTCACATGGACCACCAAGCCCATCGCCGTCAACATGTCCTTTCAACAAGTGAAGCACCCGAAGATGACGAACAAGATCACCGTCGACGTGAAGCACTCGAAGATCCTCCACGGCGACATCATCGACATGATCGTCCACGTCGGCAACATGTTGGTCATGAAGAGACTCCCCTACACCAAGAAGAAGAAGAGCAGCCCATTGCGCATGCGGCTCGACGTCCTCCTCGCCACATGGCGCAAGCCAATGCTCCTCGGCATCAACCACGGCAAGAACACGAGCAAGCTCCCCAATCTCGTCATGAGGATGCACAACCTCCTCCTCGTCCTCAACCGTGACACGAACAAAACGAGCAAGATCCCCAAGCTCGTCGTCAAAACCAAGTTCCACCACCAAACGCGGATCCTCAACAACCGCAAGAGCAACGCAACCATCACCAAGCAAGACATGAGAGCTCGGACGATGATGATAACCGCCCAAATCATGGCAACCGCCGCAACCGGAACCGCAATGGAGAAGAAACTTTCGGCAAGCTCAAATTCACCATGCCCAAGTTCACCGGTTCCAATGAACCCGAGGAATATCTCTCGTGGGAACTCAAGGTCGACAAGATCTTCCGCATGCACAACTATAGCAATGAGAAGATGATGGCCATGGCATCCCTCGAGTTTGATGAGTATGCCAACCTTTGGTGGGAACAAGTCCAACTCGCTCGAGAAGCAAAAGAAGAGCCTACAATCTCAACTTGGCAAGATATGAAGGCCCATATGAGATCCCGCTTTGTTCCTTCGCACTACACGCGTGACCTTTTCAACAAGCTTCAAAAGCTTAGTCAAGGGACAAAGACCGTGGAAGAGTACTTCAAGCAAATGGAGCTCAACATGATCTGTGCCAACATTGAAGAGCGAGATGAACAAACAATGGCACGCTTCCTCAATGGCTTGAACCATCCCATCTAGCGCATCACCGAGTTCCAAAAGTATAACAACATGGTTGAGCTTGTGCACATCTCATCAAAGGCCGAGCGTCAAGTGCAAGAGGACATCAAGTACAACAAGCCAAAGACGTACTTCACCTACAAGCAAGAACCAACCACCACTCCAACAACACCAAGTGGAAGCTCCTGAAGTACCACCAAGCTTTCCTTCAAGCCAACTCTCCCTCAAGGAAAACAGCCCCCAAGTGGCAAAAACACAAGGGATGATCAACCATTCAATGGTGAATGCTACAAGTGTGGAGGCAAAGGGCACAAGTCGAACGCATGTGGAAACAAGAAAGTTTTGTTCATCCATGACAATGGCGATGAAAAATACTTGAGTGAAGAAGAGTTTGATGCAAGGGTCAAGGAAGCCATGGCAAGGCAACATTTGGAAGAGGACCAAGAACTTCTTGTGTGTGAGCATGACGCAAGTCCATCGCTTGTGGTCACAAGGGTCTTAACTACACAAGCCAATGATAATGAAGACGAACGCTCGAACATCTTCCAAACTCGCGCCGACATCAATGGGAAGTCCATCAAAGTTGTCATCGATGGAGGGAGTTGCCACAATCTTGCAAGCACAAAATTGTGTGAGAAACTCAACCTCACCCTCCATCCGCATAAACACCCCTACCATATACAATGGCTAAGTGACCATGGATCCGTCAAGATCAAGCACACCGTCTCGGTAACGTTCTCAATTGGACCCTACAAGGACACGGTGGAATGTGACGTGGTCCCAATGACGGTTTGCCATATGTTGCTCGGAAGGCCGTGGCAATATGACAAGCGTGCTTTGCATGATGGTCACTCAAACACTTATACCTTCAAATGGCTTGATAAAACTTGTGTGTTGCAACCAATGACTCCTAGCCAAATAATTGCGGACAATGCAAAGGCTTTATCGAGGGCGCAATACACAAAAACACCTTGTGAGAAGAGTGGTGAGCGAGAGAACCACACCAGTGCCACAAGCCAAACTCGACTGGAAAAACTAAGAGTGTTCTTCTTGCCACCAAAAGTGACATGAGAGAAGTGCGGAACAACCCATCCATCTTGCACTATGTCCTTGTATGCAAGGGACTAGCGCAAGGAACTAATGACTTGACAAATGTTCCTCCTTCTTTGATGGCTATTTTGCAGGAATTCCAAGATGTATTTCTCGAAGAGCTTCCTCATGGCCTTCCCCCACTTCGTGGAATCGAGCACCGCATCGACCTCATTCCCGGCGCCCCACTCCCAAACCGCTACGTATCGCATTTAACCGGAAGAGACGAAGGAGATAGAACGTCAAATCAACCAACTCGTCTCCAAAGGTTTGATCCAAGTAAGCACTAGCCCAAGCACGGTCCCTGTGATTCTAGTTCCAAAAACGGATGATACGTTGCGGTTATGCATGGACTGCCGTCCAATCAATGCTATCACCGTGCGTTATCGACATCCTATACCGCGTCTTGATGACATGCTTGATGAGTTATGTGGAGCCACTATATTTTCGAAAATTGATCTTCGTAGTGGTTACCATCAAATTCGCATGGCCGAAGGTGATGAGTGGAAAACCGCCTTCAAGACCAAGCTTGGTCTCTATGAATGGTTGGTTATGCCTTTTGGCTTATCCAATGCCCCATCTACCTTCATGCGCCTCATGAACCATATTTTGAGATCTCTCATCGGGAAGAGTGTAGTTGTTTACTTTGATGACATCCTTGTCTATAGCAAGTCACTAGAGGAGCATGTTACTCATGTTAAGGAGGTCCTTCAAATCCTCCGTCATGAAAAGCTTTATGCTAATCTCCCAAAGTGCACTTTTGCAAAAGACAAGCTGATTTTCCTTGGTTTTGTTGTGTCTTCTAATGGCATTGAAGTTGATGTCTCGAATGTCAAGGACATACGAGATTGGCCCATCCCTACAAATGTTAGTGAACTTCGTAGTTTTCATGGGTTGTCTGGCTTTTACCGTCGCTTTGTGGAAGACTTTTCTACCATCGCTTGCCCCCTCAACGAATTGACCAAGAAAAATGCCACGTTCGTTTGGGGAAAAGCACAGCAAAAGGTTTTTGATGAGCTCAAAAAGAGGCTCACCGAAGCACCACTTCTTGCATTACCGGATTTCACAAAAACCTTTGAGATTAAATGTGACGCTAGTGGTATTGGCATTGGTGGCATCCTTATGCAAAATGGGCGTCCTATTGCTTACCATAGTGAGAAACTTGATGGCGCACGCCTAATCTATCCCATTTATGACAAAGAACTTTTTGCATTGGTTCGAGTTCTTCAAGTGTGGCAACACTATCTTTGGCCCAAAGAATTTATCATCCATTCCGACCATGAGTCGCTGAAGTATCTTAAGGGCCAAGCCAATTTGATTAAAGGCACGCCAAATGGGTTGAGTTCATGGAGTCTTTTCCTTGCATTGTCAAATACAAGAAGGGCAACGAAAATGTGGTAGAGGACGCCTTGTCTCACAAAAACACAAGCCTTCTTACATGACTCGAAGTAAATGTCTTGGGTCTCGATGACATTAAATCTTTGTATGCGTCCGACCCCTTCTTTGGACCAATTCTTGCAAAATGTTCAATAGACAAAGGGATTGATGATTTCTATTTGCATAAGGGTTTTCTTTTCAAACAAAACAAGCTTTGCATTCCGAAATCGTCTCTCCAACTTTTGCTTCTTCAAGAGTCCCATGGTGGAGGCCTTATGGGTCACTTTGGCCGTGACAAGACATATGACATGCTCTCCACTCACTACTTTTGTCCAAAGATGAAGCGCGACGTGGAGCGCCACGTCCAAGGATGCACTACATGTATCCAAGCTAAGTCTAAGTCCAACCCCTTTGGTCTTTATATGCCATTGCCTATTCCTTATGCACCTTGGTCGGACATAAGCATGGACTTTGTGTTAGGCTTGCCTAGATCTAAACATGGACATGATTCTATATTTGTAGTAGTGGATCGCTTTTCAAAAATGGCACATTTCATTCCGTGCCATAAGACCGATGATGCTTCACATGTAGGAAATTTGTTTTTCAGGGAAATAATTCGGCTACACGGTGTACCAAGAACAATCGTCTCCGACCGCGACGTAAAATTCATGAGCTACTTCTGGAAGACTCTCATGGCCAAGCTTGGCATCAAGCTCCTATTCTCGTCCGCATCGTATCCTCAAACCGATGGACAAACCGAGGTCGTCAATCGAAGTCTTGGCACACTCCTCTGGGTGTTGATAAAGCAGAACCTTAAAGACTGGGAGGAATGTATTCCACACGCCAAGTTCGCCTACAACCGCGCCAAGCACTCTACCACCTTGAGGAGCCCGTTCATGTTCGTCTATTGATGCAGCCCGTCCTACGGACGCACCTCCATCTACAACACCTAGTCCCCCTAGTGGACCAATGACTCGCGCCCGTGCCAAGCTCCTACAAGCCAAGGTTAACTCGCTCCTTTCCTCATGTGATTTTGGCCTACCTTTGGATGGCTTGCTACTTCATGCATCTACGTTGTGTATCCTCAGATATGAAACAACACCACCACACCAAGCCACCAAGGAAGCAGGCCCAGGAGAAGAAGCTACTGGAGCTCTGCACACCGGAATCTCCGGTGTAGACCGGAGTCTCCGGTTTCCTACACCGGAGTCTCCGGACCTCCCTCCGGTCCAGACCGGAGACTCAAGCCCAGGACAGTTTGATGCCCCATCCGGAGACGGGTCCGGAGATTGACCGGAGTCTCTGGCCCAGACCGGAGTCTCCGGACCGACCGACGCCAGGCATGTTAAAGCCTTTTGGGCCTGGCCCATGTAACCCCCAATTTCGCCCAGAACTTCCAGTTTATTCCAGAATTAGCCCTGTTTATGTGGTTGGCCTATATATAGCCCCACCCCTCATATGTAAACCCTAGACTTCGATAATGATAGATTAAGATACCCCTTGTGGATCCTTTAATCTATTGGTCTCATGCTCCTTGATAAGGAGCACCTATTGTCCACCCTCCTCTTGGATCTTGCCTAGTGCGTTCAAGTTGTACAAGGCCTTGGGTTCTCGGTTTCTCGCTCCCAAGTCGTCAAGATCTCACCAAGCACCTCATCCCCCGTTGTTGGCGTGGAGAGCGAGCTTCGCCCAACACCGATCCTAGAGATTATGTTGGACCGGTTGCCACCGGCGTGAGGAGTAGGCGTGTATCGTGTTTTGGTGTGTGTGTGTTCGTGGTTTTCATCGCTTTCCTCGATTTCATCCCCCGACCCCCTCTCTCCCCTCATTGCTCGTGGGATTCGTGAAAGATCGGGCCAACCCCAGGGTTACCCCCTAACATCTTGGTATCAAGAGCAAGTTTGATCACGAATTTCCCCCCAATTTTTCTTCTATCCACCATAAATTCGAAAATTTCCCAAAAAACAGCCCCAATTTGCCTTTGGATCAATCTGTCATTTTGGAGTGTTTTTGGTGGTTTTGATCCGACCAAATCTTGTCTAAGGTGTTGGTTCATTTTGCTGCTTTTCCATTCAATTTTAGCCAAATTTCGCTGGTTGAGGATTCTAGGCGTGATTTCCGCTCAAGAACACGAGCAATATCCCACACCGGAGTCTCGGCTGAGCACCGAGTCTCCGGTCTACACCGAGTCTCCGCCCGAGACCGACCGAGTCTCCGCCCTGGGCCTTGATTTTGCCCATTTTCCTCTTTCTGCATTGGCTAATATATCCACTTGTTGTTTGTGTTCGTGCGTGTCTCCAATCGATCGATAGCTTCCGCAACATTGCCGCGCTCTTCGACACCACGGACCCCAAACTCTTCCCCGCTCCATCGACACAAGATCATCACCATCAACTAAGGTATAGCTTGTGTCAACCCTTGTAGCTTATCTTCCTTTGTGTGTACCTATCCTATGAGAGCAACTCATTTTGTGTTTGTCTAAGCATTATGCACTTGCCATTGGAAAGTGAGAGTGTGAGGGCAAATACAAAAGTTAA
The DNA here is from genome assembly GCA_030063025.1 of Avena longiglumis. Classification (NCBI taxonomy): domain Eukaryota; kingdom Viridiplantae; phylum Streptophyta; class Magnoliopsida; order Poales; family Poaceae; genus Avena; species Avena longiglumis. The sequence continues at coordinate 342,692,491 of CP125976.1, read as the reverse complement.
CATAGTAGCATAGCAAGGGAGAAAAAGAAAAAGAATAAAAAAAAATAGAAAGATAGATAGTCTCCCAATACAAAGAGAGAATCAAGCTTGTAAGCAAAAGAGAGAGGAAGAAGCGCGCCAAGGCAAGTGCACAAATCCGTTGCTTACCCTCTTTTGGCAAACGAGTTGTGGTCTCTCCTTGCGTTGGCACGACACCCGAGCGTAGTCGTCGTTAGGCCATTTCGTGCTCACTTTCATAGTCGTGCAAACCCCATTTTTCTCCACGCGTGTGTGTAGTCGTAGGTTCTCGTCACCTTTTGAGTTGACCATTTCCTTTTGACTTGCGTTTTGTTGGATCTTCTCCACTTTTGACTATCCTTTGCGTTCGGTTGGTTCTTTGGCTTTCCCACAATCCTACCCATCCACCAAAAGCTTTTGAGAGTTGTAGCTCCTTTGTGTGTGAGTTTCTTGGCCATTTCACTTTGCACGTTGTTCGCTCCTTTGTGTGGCAATTGGTTTGATATAATCTCCAAGGTGAGGTAAAAGGCTAGCTCTACACACCTTTACGCTCCATATACAACCCTGGTCGGCTTTGCATCATGGACAGGAATGGCGAGCCGTCCCAACCACCACCACCTACGGAGGACGGCAATCCATACATGACAAGATGGGACCATTGGAAGGTCCGAGGAGAATTCAACTACCGTTGTGAAGCACTTGAGCGGCGCCAAGATGAACAATTTAGCGAAGCCCGAGTGGAGTTCAAGAACATCGACAACTGCTTCGAGGAAGTCCGAGGCCAAATGCATGCCATGCAACACAACCTTGGTCATCAAAATGAAGCTCTTGGTCGTGCACTCGCCTCGACGGGTGAAAAGCTTCAACGCCTCATCGATGGGTTGGCAAGACCACGCTCGCGCGACTCAAGATCATCTCGGCACTCCTCAAGTGAATCAAGTGCGCCTCGCCGTCAAGGCACCGGATGGACCCATTTCAATCCATGATCTCTTCTCAAGCGGTACCATCTCCGCGACACGCCGCAACGCTGTTATGATGGTGACCTCTCCGCAAGACCTCCACGACGTGAAGCGGACCGGCCACAACAAAGGGCACTTGTGCTTCAACAAGAACAACCTCACATGGACCACCAAGGCCATCGCCGTCGACATGTCCTTTCAACAACAAGTGAAGCATCCGAAGAGGACGAACAAGCTCACCATCGACGTGTAGCACTCGAAGACCCTCCAAGGCGTCATCATCGACATGATCGTCCACGTCGGCAACATGATGGGCATGACGAGCCTCCTCCACATCAAGAAGAAAGAGAACAGCCGATGGCGCATGCGGCTCGACGTCCTCCTCGCCACATGGCGCAAGATAATGCTCCTCGGCATCAACCTCGACAAGAACAAGAGCAAGCTCCCCAAGCTCGCCGTGAGGACCAACAACCTCCTCCTCGTCCTCAACCGCGACAACAACAAGAGCAAGCTTCCCAAGCTCGTCATCCAAACCAAGTTCCACCACCAAACGCGGCACCTCAACAACCGCAAGAGCAACGCCACCATCAACAAGAAAGACATGAGAGCTCAGATGATGAAGGTGGCCGTCAAAATCATGGCAACCGTCGCAACCGGAACCGCAATGAGGAAGAAACTTTCGGCAATCTCAAGTTCACCATGCCCAAGTTCACCGGTTCCAATGATCCCGAAGAATACCTCTCATGGGAACTCAAGGTTGACAAGATCTTCCGCATGCACAACTTTAGCAATGAGAAGATGATGGCCATGGCATCCCTCGAGTTTGATGAATATGCCAACCTTTGGTGGGAACAAGTCCAACTCGCTCGTGAATCAAAAGAAGAGCCCCCAATCTCAACTTGGCAAGATATGAAGGCTCATATGAGATCCCTCTTTGTTCCTTCACACTACATGCGTGACCTCTTCAACAAGCTTCAAACGCTTAGTCAAGGAACAAAGACCGTGGAAGAGTACTTCAAGCAAATGGAGCTCAACATGATCCGTGCCAACATTGAAGAGCGTGATGAGCAAACAATGACACGTTTCCTCAATGGCTTGAACCATCCTATCAAGCGCATCACCGAGTTCCAACGGCACAACAACATGGTTGAGCTTGTGCACATTGCATCAAAGGCCGAATGTCAAGTGCAAGAGGACATCAAGTTCAACAAGCCAAAGACATACTTCACATACAAGCAAGCTCCAACCACTACTTCGACAACACCAAGTGGAAGCTCCTCAAATACCAACAAGCTTCCCTTCAAGCCAACACTTCCTCAAGGAAAACCGGCCCCAAGTGGCAAGTACACAAGAGATGATCAACCATTCAATGGTGAGTGCTACAAGTGTGGAGGCAAAGGACACAAGTCGGCCGCATGTGGGAACAAGAAAGTTTTGTTCATCCATGACAACGGCGATGAAGAGTACTTGAGTGAAGATGAGTTTGATGCAAGGGTCAAGGAAGCCATGGCAAGGCAACATTTGGAAGAGGAACAAGAGCTACTCATGTGTGAGCATGACGCAAGTCCATCGCTTGTGGTCACAAGGGTCTTAACTACTCAAGCCAATGAGAATGAAGACCAACAATCAAACATCTTCCAAACTCGTGCCGGTATCAATGGGAGATCCATTAAAGTTGTCATCGATGGAGGGAGTTGCCACAATCTCGCAAGCATGGAATTGTGTGAGAAGCTCAACCTCACCCTCCATCCACATAAACACCCCTACCACATACAATGGCTAAGTGACCAAGGATCCGTCAAGATCAAACACACCGTCTCGGTAACGTTCTCAATTGGACCATACAAGGACACGGTGGCATGTGACGTGGTCCCAATGACGGTTTGCCATATGCTTTTAGGAAGGCCGTGGAAATTTGACAAGCGTGCTTTGCATAATGGTCACTCAAACACTTATACCTTCAAATGGCTTGAAAAAACTTGTGTGTTGCAACCAATGACTCCTAGCCAAATAATTGCGGACAATGCAAAGGCTTTAGCGAGGGCGCAATACACAAAACCATCTTGTGAGAAGAGTGGTGAGCGAGAGAACCACACTATAGTGAGTGAGTGCCACAAGCCAAACTCGAGTGGAAAAACTAAGAGTGTTCTTCTTGCCACAAAAAGTGAGATGAGAGAAGTGCGGAACAACCCATCCATTTTGCACTATGTCCTTGTATGCAAGGGACTAGCGCAAGGAACTAATGACTTGACAAATGTTCCTCCTTCTTTGATGGCTGTTTTGCAGGAATTCCAAGATGTATTTCCCGAAGAGCTTCCTCGTGGACTACCTCCTCTTCGTGGAATCGAGCACCGCATCGACCTCATACCCGGCGCCCCACTCCCAAACCGCGCCGCGTATCGCACGAACCCGGAAGATACGAAGGAGATAGAACGACAAATCAACCAACTCGTCTCCAAAGGTTTGATCCAAGTAAGCACTAGCCCAAGCGCGGTTCCCGTGATTCTAGTTCCAAAAACGGATGATACGTTGCGGTTATGCATGGACTGCCGTCCAATCAATGCTATTACCGTGCGTTATCGACATCCTATACCGCGTCTTGATGACATGCTTGATGAGTTATGTGGAGCCACTATATTTTTCGAAAATTGATCTTCGTAGTGGTTACCACCAAATTCGCATGGCCGAAGGTGATGAGTGGAAAACCGCCTTCAAGACCAAGCTTGGTCTCTATGAATGGTTGGTTATGCCTTTTGGCTTATCAAATGCTCCATCTACCTTCATGCGCCTAATGAACCATATTTTGCGATCTCTCATAGGGAAGAGTGTAGTTGTTTACTTTGATGACATACTTGTCTATAGCAAGTCACTAGAGGAGCATGTTACTCATGTTAAGGAGGTCCTTCAAATCCTTCGTCATGAAAAGCTTTATGCTAATCTCCCAAAGTGCACTTTTGCAAAAGACAAGCTGATTTTCCTTGGTTTTGTTGTGTCTTCCAATGGCATTGAAGTTGATGTCTCAAAAGTCAAGGACATACGAGATTGGCCCATCCCTACAAATGTTAGTGAACTTCGTAGTTTTCATGGGTTGGCTGGATTTTACCGTCGCTTTGTGAAAGACTTTTCTACCATTGCTTGCCCCCTCAACGAATTGACCAAGAAAAATGTCACATTCGTCTGGGGAAACGCACAACAAAAAGCTTTTGATGAGCTCAAAAAGAGGCTCACCGAAGCACCACTCCTTGCATTACCGGATTTCACAAAAACTTTTGAGATTGAATGTAACGCTAGTGGAATTGGCATTGGAGGCGTCCTTATGCAAAATGGGCGTCCCATTGCATATCATAGTGAGAAACTCGATGGCGCACGCCTCAACTACCCCATTTATGACAAAGAACTTTTTGCCTTGGTTCGAGTTCTTCAAGTGTGGCAACACTATCTTTGGCCCAAAGAATTTATAATCCATTCCGACCATGAGTCGTTGAAGTATCTTAAGGGCCAAGCCAACTTGAGTAAAAGGCACGCAAAATGGGTTGAGTTCATGGAGTCGTTTCCTTACATTGTCAAATACAAGAAGGGCAAAGAAAATGTGGTAGCGGACGCCTTGTCTCGCAAAAACACAAGCCTTCTTACAAGACTGGAAGTAAATGTCTTGGGTCTTGATGACATCAAATCTTTGTACGCATCCGACCCTTTCTTTGGACCAATTTTTGCAAAATGCTCAATAGACAAAGGGATTGATGATTTCTATTTGCATAAGGGTTTTCTTTTCAAACAAAACAAACTTTGCATTCCGAAATCGTCCCTCCAACTTTTGCTTCTTAAAGAGTCCCATGGTGGAGGCCTTATGGGTCACTTTGGTCGTGACAAGACCTATGACATGATCTCCACTCACTACTTTTGGCCAAAGATGAAGCGTGACGTGGAGCGCCACGTCCAACGATGCACTACATGTATCCAAGCTAAGTCTAAGTCCAACCCCTTTGGTCTTTATATGCCATTGCCTATTCCTCATGCACCCTGGTCGGACATTAGCATGGACTTTGTGTTAGGCTTGCCTAGATCTAAACATGGTCATGATTCTATATTTGTAGTAGTGGATCGCTTTTCAAAAATGGCACATTTCATTCCGTGCCATAAGACCGATGATGCTTCACATGTAGCAAATTTGTTTTTCAGGGAAATAATTCGGCTACACGGTGTACCAAGGACAATCGTCTCCGACCGCGACGTAAAATTCATGAGCTACTTCTGGAAGACTCTCATGGCCAAGCTCGGCATTAAGCCCCTCTTCTCGTCCACCTCGCATCCTCAAACGACAAACCGAGGTCGTCAATCGAAGTCTTGGCACACTCCTCCGGGTGTTGATAAAGAAAAACCTTAAAGACTGGGAGGAATGTATTCCACATGCCGAGTTCGCCTATAACCGCGCCAAGCACTCCACCACCATGAGGAGCCCGTTCATGATCGTCTATGGCTTCCAGCCCCTCACCGCGCTCGATATCCTTCCTCTACCTCTTCATGGACGTGCCAATATGGACGTGGTCAACGTGCCCAAACAATGAAGAAACTCCATGAAGTCACAAGAGCTACGATCGAGAAACAAGTCCTTCGCCAAGCATCAAAGCTAAACAAGAACAAGAAAGAGATGATCTTCGAAGAAGGCGACCTTGTATGGATACACTTGAGTAAAGACCGCTTCCCCAAGGACCGCGACTCCAAACTAAAGCCAAGAGGTGATGGACCGTTCAAAGTGCACAAGAGGATCAACGACAACGCCTACATCATAGATATCCCAACATCCAAGTATCTTGTGATCCCGACATTCAATGTCAAGGACCTATCACCCTACCATGGCGAAGATGAAGTTGTGAAAGTTGAAGAGTCGAGGACGACTCTTTCCCAAGGGGGGGGGGAGCTGATGCAGCTCGTCCTACGGACGCACCTCATCTACAACACCTAGTCCCCCTAGTGGACCAATGACTCGCGCCCGTGCCAAGCTCCTACAAGCCAAGGTTAACTTGCTCCTTTCCTCATGTGATTTTGGCCTACCTTTGGATGGCTTGCTACTTCATGCATCTACGTTTTGTATCCTCAGATATGAAGCAACACCACCACACCAAGCCACCAAGGAAGCAGGGCCAGGAGAAGAAGCTGGAGCTCACTGCACGGAGTCTCCGGTGTAGACCGGAGTCTCCGGTCCCCTACACCGGAGTCTCCGGACCTCCCTCCGGTCCAGACCGGAGACTCAAGCCCAGGACAGTCTGATGCCCCCTCCGGAGACGGGTCCGGAGATTGACCGGAGTCTCCGGACCCCAGACCGGAGTCTCCGGACCGACCGACGCCAGGCATGTTAAAGCCTTTTGGGCCTGGCCCATGTAACCCCCAATTTCGCCCAGAACTTCCAGTTTATTCCAGAATTAGCCCTGTTTATGTGGTTGGCCTATATATAGCCCCACCCCTCATATGTAAACCCTAGACTTGGATAATGATAGATTAAGATACCCCTTGTGGATCCTTTAATCTATTGGTCTCATGCTCCTTGATAAGGAGCACCTATTGTCCACCCTCCTCTTGGATCTTGCCTAGTGCGTTCAAGTTGTACAAGGCCTTGGGTTCTCGGTTTCTCGCCCCCAAGTCGTCAAGATCTCACCAAGCACCTCGTCCCCCATTGTTGGCGTGGAGAGAGAGCTTCGCCTAACACCGATCCTAGGGATTATGTTGGACCGGTTGCCACCGGCGTGAGGGATCGGCGTGTATCGTGTTTTGCGTGCGTGTGTTCGTGGTTTTCATCACCTTCCTCCCCCGACCACCGCTTTCCCCTCGTTTCTCGTGGAGTTCGTGAAAGATCGGGCCACCCCAAGGGGTTTCCCCATAACAGTGATGAATGGAAAACAACATTTAAAACTAAGTTCGGTTTATATGAGTGGTTAGTAATGCCGTTTGGTTTAACTAATGCACCTAGCACTTTCATGAGATTAATGAACGAAGTTTTACGTGCTTTCATTGGACGTTTTGTGGTAGTCTACTTTGATGATATTCTGATTTATAGCAAATATTTAGAGGATCATTTGGACCATTTACGTGCTGTTTTCAATGATTTACGTGATGCACGTTTGTTTGGTAACCTTGAGAAGTGCACCTTTTGCACCAATCGAGTTGCGTTTCTTGGCTATGTTGTTACATCACAGGGTATTTAAATGGATCCAGCCAAGATTGAAGCTATTGAGAATTGGCCGCAGCCCAAGACGGTCACACAAGTGAGGAGTTTTCTTGGCCTCGCTGGTTTTTATAGGCGCTTTGTCAAAGACTTTGGATCAATTCCGCGCCGCTGAATGAGCTTACCAAGAAGGATGTGCCCTTTGTTTGGGGTGATGCACAACAACAGGCTTTCGACATATTGAAAGATAAGCTGACACATGCTCCCTGATTTTACTAAGACTTTTGAGCTTGAATGTGATGCTAGTGGAATTGGTTTGGGAGGGGTGTTATTACAAGAGGGACAACCTGTTGCATATTTTAGTGAGAAATTGAGTGGGGCTAGTCTGAACTATTCTACTTATGATAAAGAGTTATATGCATTGGCTCGGACATTAGAAACTTGGCAACATTATCTATGGCCTAAAGAATTTGTTATATATTCTGATCATGAATCTTTGAAGCATATTCGTAGTCAAGCTAAGTTAAATCGTCGTCATGCAAAGTGGGTTGAATTTATTAAGTCTTTTCCTTATGTTATCAAACACAAAAAGGGCAAAGATAATATTATTGCTGATGCTTTGTCGCGCCATTATGCTTTGTTATCTCAACTTGACTTCAAAATATTTGGATTGGAAACTATTAAGGAACAATATGTGCATGATGCTGAATTTAAAGATGTGTTGCAGAATTGTAGAGATGGTAGAACTTGGAACAAGTTCGTCTTCAATGATGGATTTGTGTTCCGTGCTAACAAACTATGCATTCCAGATAGTTATGTTCGTCTTTTGTTGTTACAGGAGGCACATGGAGGAGGATTGGTGGGACACTTTGGTGTCAAGAAAACGGAGGATGTTCTTGCTGCACACTTCTTTTGGCCACGTATGCGTCGAGATGTTGAGAGATTTGTGGCACACTGATGGAGGGGTTAACCTCTTGGGTGCTCGATCTTCACGGATCTCGTGGTCAAATCGATGGGAAAGCGAGGGGAAAGGGAGAAGGTAGCGAAAGCGAACACACACCTCGCGAAGAACACGATGAACACACGCAAAACTCACACAATACAAGGCCGATTGCTCCCGAACGGCGGCCACCGGTCCGATAGAATCCTCGCAAGGAAAGATCGGTCAACGTGCTCCCTCGAATCCACATCGGAGAGGGAAGAACACCTTGGGGAGGGTCTTGACAACTTGGAGACGAGGCACCGAACTCCAAGGCCTTGGTCAACGATGGATGCGTGATGCAAAGTCCAATCGAGGTTGGTGACGATAGTCGGTCCCCTTGGTAAAGGGGATGAGGCAAAACTAGAGATTCCACAATGGGGGTTTTCTTTAGTCTATCATCTATGCCTAAGGGATACATGAGCGGTGGGGCTCTATTTATAGGCCAGCCACTAAACAAGGGTAGTTTGGGGATAAACTAGGCGAATAGGTAAGTAAAGGGGAATACATGGGCTGTGGCCCAACTGAGTGCTGCAGTGCATATGACCGATAGTACCGGACTTAGGACTGGTAGTACCGGTCATCACCGGTAGTACCGCTCTGGGACCGGTAGTACCGCTTGCGGTCTTGGAGAATCCGTTGGAGCCGTCAGTAGCGAGCGGTAGAAGGGGGCGGTAGTACCGTTTCCGACAACCGGTAGTACCACTTGGACCTGGCAGCTGCCGACCTATCTTCTTCCGTCTCCTCTTCCAAGCCTCCGTCTTATCGGGCTTGATGTTCCGGGCTTCCTCCCTTGCCTCCATACTGGTCGGTGTGAACCTATCATGCATATGTGACGGAGTATGAAGTAGCATACCATTCCATAGGGTAGGAAGTGGGCTCGCGTAGAGGAACGGATTCACCTTTGGAGTCCATGACGACTTGGTGTAAGTTGGAGACCTTGATGTAGTAACGACCGTAGGTCGGGCTGCATCATCTCCCCTCCCTTCAAAAAGAGTCGTCCTCGACTCTCCATGTTCATCACGAAGTAGAAGAGGTCAAGGACATCCTTGATCCTGGGGTTCACCATATAGTCGTCCTTGGGAAGATTGACTTGACAACACTTCAATGTTTCTTCACCTTCCATGAAGCCTACAAAGCTCACGATAAAAGCGAAGCAACACTCAAAGCGTAGCCAATCATGAACATTATAGCATGAGTCCTCAAGTAGAAGGAAGTCACCTTAGCTTGTAGAGATAGCTCGATGAAGGGTGGCCATAGGTAACTCTCTTCGATTCTTCTTTCAACACATGGTCCATAGAGGTTGACGTGTATGCATTTGTACCTTCATACAACAAAGACCAAGCAACATATGTTTGTGTGTGATAGAGGAGCATGTCATTTGTGGCATGTCCATTCTTGTTCACAACACGATTAACACAACTAAAGTATAGCAAACGGGATGCATATGCAAGGTCAAAGTGCATGGAATTTGTTGCAACATCATCCAAATGTGGGAACTCAAAAACTCCATATAACGTAGTAGTGGGGCACTCAAAGCATTGGATCCAAATTTCAAACAACATCTTTGATGCAAGAATAGGAGAATTTGGCAAAAACACACAAGGAAGAATGTCCAAAGAAACATCATTATGTGTGCAAACCAACCATTGGAAAGAGAAATTGTTCAACATGTTGGATGTCACACACAAATCATCAAAAGCAAATTTCATGGGAGTATGGGTATCCCAAGTGGAAGCAAAAACGACATGTTTGCAAACAAACCAAATGAAAGAGCAAGTGGTCCTTATGTTTGTTGCAACAACAAGACGAGATTCTTGGAAGCTCTCATGACAATACATGCTCTTAATGGAATTGTGGTTGCACACAAAACATCGGAAAGAGAAAATGTTCAACATTTTTGTTGCAACACACAAAGCATCATTATCCAAAAGCGAAGAAACATGAATGTCACAAGGTGAGATAATACCATCAACATGCTTGCAATCAAACCATAGGAAAGAGCAATTTGCCAACATGAAAGATGCAAAGCATGCAAAAGGTATCCGAGCTGGGTTCGATCTTAAACTCACTTGTGGGATGCTCTCAAGAGCTCTTTTTGTCAACTCATGCTCAACCGAGGTTGACATGATAGTGCGGGTACCTACACACATCATATGTAAAAGGAAGAACGTGTGTGCATGGTAGAGATACACATCATCCATCATGACGTATCTCTTCTTGTGCACATCACCATTAATGTCATTCAAGTATGAAATAGATGCATGGTGAGTATGCAAGTGGGGAGCATGCTTATCATGGCAATCATTAAAATCTCCAAAAATTGAGAAAGCTATGGGAGCTATCTCATTATAACACATATAATCAATATTGTTGCAAGCAAAACAAGTTAAATAGGAAGCATTCATCTTATCGCAAGCAACATGAGAAATTGAATGACTAACATGACAAAGCATGTACAAATCAATTGGAGGATACACACAAGATGCATAGCATGGCATATTTATGGCAATGATACTGCAATCAAACAATTTCACATGATCAATATTATGCAAAGGCAAATCATCACATGGGAAAGTGGATGAAGCATATGTAATGTCACAAGTATCATCCATAGCATGCATATCCTCACAATTCATCATGTCCACTAGTGGGATCATGGCATCATCAACACCCTTATTGTTACCTTGTTCATACCTCTCATATGAAGTGGGTGTTGTGGAAGTAGTGGTCTCCTTGTGGACGACTTTGTTTTCTTCATGTAGTGTGGCATCCCGCAAAACCACTACTAGAAAATCGCGTTGAATTTGTGCATTGCATTATCATCATCATGCATTGTTTGCATAAAACTATGTTTGCAAAGCCCGTGTTGTTTTCTAAACGCCCCTCTTTATTTTCAAACATCAAAACCGGGTCCCTAATATTTTGTTTTGGCCGCTATCGGATCGCCAACTACCGTTGCTTAACACAAATAAAATTTATATTATTTTAGCGGGCAATCAGGCAGGCCGTCCCAACGACCACCCCAGTTTAATAAACGGTCCACCTATTTGCCCCATCTAATCCTAGAGCTACCCAGAAACCTACCCAACCCTCCCCTCCACATCACCCCCACCTATCCTAGGCCGCCCCCTCACCTCCCCTTCCTCATCTACCAATCCCACCACGCCACCCAGCCCTCTCTCTCTCTCTCTCTCTCTCTCTGCAAACTCCTCAATCCACTCCACCCAGCCCGGTTCCTCCCCACCCACAAGCTAGCACCCTCTCCCAAGGTTCCCGCTTGGCCACTGGGCCCACCCGTCCTCCCTGTCCCCGCGTCTGCCAGGACCCGACCCCCGCGCCCCTGCTATCTTCTTCCTCCTCTGCCCTCATCCCTCTGGCCCCCCACCTCGCCTCCACTGCCGCCGCCGGCCCGACCTCGCCACCACCACAGCCGTGCTGCAGCCCTCGCCCTCCTCCTCACCTCGCCAGCTCACGCCCACGAGCTCCCACAAGCCTTCCTCGCCCTCAGCCTCAAGCGCCGTCACGCCGTGGCCGGGCGACGCCTGCCCTCCCAGCTTCCCAAGCTCGGCCATTCGCCCGCCCTCGCCAACCTCCGCGCTCCGCCGCTGGCCCTCGGCGACCCTCCGTGCGCCTCACTGACCTCGGCCACGGCCTTCGTCCTCTTCTCCGCCTGCCACAAGCCACCGAGCCTGCCTCCGGCGACCACCGGACAGCGTCCTCGGCCCTGGGTCTCCCGGTCTCCGCCGACCCATGAAAGCAAGCCTCTCCTGCGGCGATCCATCGCCTCATGCCCCCCACCACCTCCACGCCTCTCCCGGTGCCCGATCCACCTCGTGCCTCCCGCGTCTGTCCGGGCGCAGCCCGCCGCCTCTGCCCCAGCGTCCTGGCGTTCGCTTGGTGTAGTACCAAGTTGGTACTAATCATGGTGAGTGTCTGACAAAACCCCAACCTTCCGTGGACCGACATCGAGAACCGAGCCCGACAACGGCAAACCCAGATGGCATCGCAAGACCGTCCCACAGGCAAGAACGATCCAGAACTGTCCTCAAGACCTCGGCTTGGACTCCAAGATCGCCTCCGGACATCGAGCCCACAAGATCTTCCGTACACATGGACCGCAAGTTCGACTCAGGGATGACCGACGCTAAGACCGCCCCACGGATTGTTGAAGACCGATCCGCTCGGAACCGAACCTCGCCAAGATCTTCGGGACCCGAATCAAGATCGCCTTCAACACCGAGTACCGACATGAACTCGACACCGAGTCCGCCGAGAACCCCCGTCGACAAGTGCTTTCCCGAACGCCATGACCGACAAAGTGACCAAGACCCCCGGTTGCACCAAGAACTACCCCAGAACCCGAGAACGCTTCCGCCGAACCCCGAACCCCGGATCCGTCGAGCCCTAGACCCTGGACCCCGAGACCGACCCCGAACCCCGGAACCCCAAGATCGTCGAGACCCCTCAATGTGAACCTTCGAGAACCCTATTTTATAACATAACAACTTGTTGCATGTTTCATTGACATCTCGCATGCATAGCATTGGTTTGGGGGCCTTATGCCGATTCACCTAATAATTAAATATGGGGCCCATATGCGGGCAAATCTAGCCTTATATTGGCCTCATTTAAACTTGTGTAGCGAACCGGCTCCATCTGTTACATTGCTAAACAACGTTTAATTGGAAGGGCTTCTAAATAACATGAACCATCTAATTAATTGTCCGGACCCCGGTTCCGCTTAATCTTGACCTAATTGCATCGCACCTTGCCATGCCATCCATCATACATGCATCATGCCGATCTTCTGCCGTGTATTAAATATTGCATCCGGTGTTTCTGCTAGTGTTTTGCTTCTTCGCGGATAAGGCCGTTGAGTTGATGTGAGCTTCGCCCCGATCTTCGGTTGAACTCTTCGACAATGTTTTCAGGCGAGCATCCCCCCCTTTCTACCTATCTTACTTTTATAGTATTTACTTCCCTCCTGTTGATCTATTGCTATCTGTGTTGCGATGCTTTAGTTTCCGTGCAAGTGATATTCCTATGACCTCATATTGCCTTGGACACATCCTATTACCTGTTGTTTGGTAGATAGTTGGACTTGCGCGTCGTAGTCGCTTGCTCAAGTAATGTTGCGTGATGTCAAACGCCACAGTTGTTGATGTATTGCCGCATGTTGATGTTGGAGATGATTCTAGTTTTACTTATCGTCACTTTAATTTCTGTTTAACAACTAAAATTGATTAAGCAGAGGCATCGGTGGGTGATAGATAATATTTGGTTTCCGAACGCCCACTTGTGTCCCGTAAGACCCCGAGTACTTGATTCCTGTTCCTTGATTTATCGCGCTATCCACATCCGGGAGGTATATGGGACCCCCCTGAACCAGAGCTTGATTCCGTCTTATTTCTTGGGGCCACAAACTAGTTTGGGGGCTTTATTACTATCCTGTACTTATGCCATGTTTTACTGCTTTATTTACGATTGTGCGAGGTACTGCACACTGTACTGTTTAGGACTTGTGACCCGTTTACGTGGTATCGACAGTCCCCGTTTGGGGACCTGCTGTCGTTTACCGCCGGCCCCACAAACTTTGGGGTCCGTCTCGGAGCTAGCTTACTTCGTTGCGGGTATACTCCAAGGGGTGGCCCCCTGAAATATTTCTGAATCCTGTGATTGTTCAGTCGTGAAAGCCTCGTTGGGTTTTGATTTGGTTTTTCCGAGGTTGATCGAGTGTGTGTTGCTATTGGTGCACCCGCGGTAAAACTTCTCGGCCGTGTCCGCGGATATGGACGACTTGGAGCACAGTTTCTCGATCATAGACAAGCATAACTAAAGTTTACTGTTATAAATTTGACTTATAATGACTAGTAATCAGCTTCACTATAACGGAATGGCTAATTAATACTGCCCACAATTGCTTGTTGGAGTGTCGCTTGCGACAATTGTACCTGACTAGTAAATATTGCAACTACAACGGAATGGCTGAATAAAAGTACCAACAACTGCTGGGTTTATGGGTTATCTCATGTTAAATGTATCTGATTAGTAAGAGTTACAACTAAAACGGAATGATTAACTAAAATTGCCCACTGCTTATTTTATCAGGACGATTATCTAAACCTGACTAGTAAAGTGCCGCAACTATAACTGAATAAGTAAAACTGCCAACCGTGTGAGTTCCTCGGTTGACTTCCTCGTTTGGTCTCGAGGGGGAAACCCCAGGATGGGTTTGTTTGGTGTTAGCTTCAGGTTGGATCCGGATAGGTCATTCTCACCCCTCTCTGATAACCGCCAGTTGTATCGAGTCTCTACAGGTTGTTTAGTGCATGCTGCCGCTTGATCCACCATACCTATGTAGGCGAGGACCGAATTCTAGCCTCGCTGCACTGTCTTGGCCTCGATCTTGGCTCCTTCTTTGTTTTCTGCTTTGCCTTTTGTCGGCACCCTTTGTTAAGCGGGTTTTGGGATCGGCGTCGTTAGCGGGGTTACCCTTCCGGCTTGGCAGGGGTTATGGACGCCATTGGTTATTCTTCGTGGCTCTTAGCCCCATTTGCATCTTGTCCGTAGCGGACGCCTATCGCTTTCAAGGTGATTTGGATCTTTGTACCGTATCTTTGTATTCTTGACTCTATGAGTCATTGTTGTATATATATCTGCTCGTGGGTCCCATCGAGGACATTGTGTAATGTTATTACTTTATTCCACCCGCATTTAAAGTGCTGGTGAGCACCTTTGAATCGTTTCTGCGGGTTTGGCGAATTTTGCTCAAACTTGCATAGGTCCGATCGAGGGTGTTACTGAGTGGTATCGAGCTCAAAGTTGCGATACCCCTGAAGTCCAAACTGTAGGATAACCTAGCTAACGGCAAGTAGAGAGTCAAAACTATTTTTGAAAATCGGTTGGATAGTTCGATTAGGTCTGATTTTACTCCTTACCCTCATTGTTCCCCTCTTACCCCTCGTGTTTTGAATCCGCTCTCGTCTCTTTCTTCGAGTCCGTGATTTCTCGCGGTTGGGTTTCCGCGTACCTTGTGGTTTCTTTCTTCCTTTTTGTAACGGAGGTCTGCGATCATCAATCTGCAACTTGTGCATTGTACCTTCATCCGATCTTTTGTTCTTGAGCTCCTTATCCCTATGTGTTCCTTGTTGGATATCGGTGTCGTTGAAAAACATATGAGAAGGACGAGCTTTGGTGAAGTTAGTTAACCTTGAGCATGTGTTGTTCATGCCAATGGAACCACCATGAAACCTAATCGATGTGTCTTTCATACACAGATTCTGGCAACACTCCCTTGTTTCCGAACCTCGCTTGTCGAGATCTTCAGTCTAATTCCGAGAGTTGGATGCTTAATCCGCTTATTCGTGTGCAGAGTAATGTTATGAGTGTGGGATGGAGTAGCTAACCTACCACTGCTCGTATCATTCACTCCTGTATGTCGACTCAGTGGATCCAGCAATTGACTCCGTCCACGGAAGTTAGGGGTGGCTTTATTGCGATGCCGCTACCTTCGACCTTTTGTTCCCGGAGTGTTCTCTCGACCATCAGGAGCAACGACCCTTTGTTGGTGGTGTCGCCGTTTTCAAGATGGAGAAGGAACCCTTGTTAGTGGTGTCGCGAGGATCTACATGAAGCGCGAAGGATCAGACCGCCGATCTTCCTTCCGGTACCATGAGGCGGATCTCGAGGGCGAGATCCATTGTTAGTGGTGTCGAATTGTGGCATCCCGCAAAACCACTACTAGAAAATCGCGTTGAATTTGTGCATTGCATTATCATCATCATGCATTGTTTGCATAAAACTATGTTTGCAAAGCCCGTGTTGTTTTCTAAACGCCCCTCTTTATTTTCAAACATCAAAACCGGGTCCCCGGAATATTTTGTTTTGGCCGCTATCGGACTGCCAACGGCCCGTTTAACACAAATAAAATTTATATTATTTTAGCGGGTAATGAATCAGGCGTCCCGACGAACGACCACCCCCAGTTTAATAAAACGGTCCACCTATTTGCCCCATCTAATCCTAGAGCTACCCAGAAACCTACCCAACCCTCCCCTCCACATCACCCCCACCTATCCTAGGCCGCCACCTCAGCTACCCTTCCTCATCTACCAATCCCACCACGCCACCTAGCCCCTCTCTCTCTCTTTTCCCTCTCTCTCTCTCTGCAAACTCCCTCAATCCACTCCACCCAGCCGGCCAGTTCCTCCCCACCCACAAGCTAGCACCCTCTCCCTGCCAGTGGCCCTCACTGTGGCCAAGGGCCCACCTCCTCCCTCGTCTGCCAGACCAGCCCCTGCCCACTGCTATCTTCTTCCTCCTCTGCCCTCATCCCTCTGGCCCCCCCCCTCGCCTCCACTGCCGCATGCCGCCAACCACCTCACTTTGCTACACAGGTCATGCAGCCCCTCCTCCTCCCGCCTCGCGCAGCTCCGCCTCGCCACGAGCTCCCGCGCGCCTTCCTCGCCCCTCAGCCTCAGACGCCGTCCGCCATGGCCGGCGACGCCTCCCTCAGTTCCCAGGCGCGCTTCGCCGCCTGCCCGCCAACCTCCGCGCTCATGCCAGACCTGCGTCCCGGCGACCCTCCGTGCGCCTCACGACCTCCCGCCACTGTTCGTCCTCGCCTCCAGCTGCCTTGGCTCCGCTTGCGTCTCCGGCGACCACCGTGACGCGTCTCGGCCACGGTCCTCCGGTCTCTCGCCGACCCAATGAGCAAGCCCGCCTCTCCGCTGCGGCCAGTCCAGCGTCGCCCCGCGGCCCCCACCACCTCCACGCCTCTCCCGGTGCCCGATCCACCCGCCCGTGCCTCCCCCAGCGTCATCGCGGCGAGCCGTCTCCGCCACCCCAGCGTCCTGGCCGTGCGTTTGGTGTAGTACCAAGTTGGTACTAATCTGTTGGGTGTCTTTACAAAACCCCAACCTTCCGTGGGAACGCCGAGAACCGAGCCCGACACGGCAAACCCGGATGGCCTCGCAAGACCGCCCTCGGGAAGAACGATCCAGAACTGTCCCGAAGACCTCCGGCTTGGACTCAAGATCTGCCTCCCGGACATCGAGCCCACAAGATCTTCCGTACACATGGACCGCAAGTTCGACTCCGAGGATGACCGACGCTAAGACCGCCCCACGGATTGTTGAAGACCGATCCCGGCGCTCGGAACCCGAACCCTCGCCAAGATCTTCATCGGGACCCCGAATCAAGATCGCCTTCCCGGAACACCGAGTACACCGACATGAACCTGGACACCGAGTCCGCCGAGAACCCCCGATGCGACAAGTGCTTCGTCCCGAACGCCATGACCGACAAAGTGACCCGAAGACCCCCGGTTGCACCAAGAACTACCCCAGAACCCGAGAACGCTTCCGCCGAACCCCGAACCCCGGATCCGTCGAGCCCTAGACCCTGGACCCCGAGACCGACCCCGAACCCCGGAACCCCAAGATCGTCGAGACCCCTCAATGTGTGAACCCCTTATCCGAGAACCCTATTTTATAACATAACAACTTGTTGCATGTTTCATTGACATCTCGCATGCATATCTGTGGTTTGGGGGCCTTATGCCGATTCACCTAATAATTAAATATGGGGCCCATATGCGGGCAAATCTAGCCTTATATTGGCCTCATTTAAACTTGTGTAGCGAACCGGCTCCATCTGTTACATTGCTAAACAACATTTAATTGGAAGGGCTTCTAAATAACATGAACCATCTAATTAATTGTCGGGACCCCGGTTCCGCTTAATCTTGACCTAATTGCATCGCACCTTGCCATGCCATACATCATGCATGCATCATGCCGATCTTCTGCCGTTGTATTAAATAGTGCATCCGATGTTTCTTCTAGTGTTTTGCTTCTTCGCGGATAAGGCCGTTGAGTTGATGTGAGCTTCGCCCGATCTTGGTTGAACCCTTCGACAATGTTTTCAGTGAGCATCTCCCCTTTCTACCTATCTTACTTTTATAGTATTTACTTCCCTCTGTTGATCTATTGCTATCTCTGGTTGCGATGCTCTAGTTTTCCGTGCACGTGATATTCCTGACCTCATATTGCCTTGGACACACCCTATTACCTGTTGTTTGGTAGATAGTTGGACTTGCGCGTCGTAGTCGCTTGCTCAAGTAATGTTGCGTGATGTCAAACGCCACAGTTGTTGATGTATTGCCGCATGTTGATGTTGGAGATGATTCTAGTTTTACTTATCGTCACTTTAATTTCTGTTTAACAACTAAAATTGATTAAGCAGAGGCATCGGTGGGTGATAGATAATATTTGGTTTCGAGCCCACTTGTGTCCCGTAAGACCCCGAGTACTTGATTCTGTTCCTTGATTTATCGCTATCCACATCCGGAGGTATATGGGACCCCACTGAACGAGCTTGATTCCGTCTTATTTCTTGGGGCCACAAACTAGTTTGGGGCTTTATTACTATCCTGTACTTATGCCATGTTTCTTTGCTTTATTTACGATTGTGCAGGTACCCTTTGTCTTATCGTTAGGACTTGTGACCCGTTTACGTGGTATCGACAGTCCGTTTGGGGACCTGTCATTGTTCTGCCAGCCCCCAAACTTTGGGGTCCGTCTCGAGCTAGCTTCGTTCTTGGGTATACTCAAGGGTGGCCCCTCAAATATTTCTGAATCTGTGATTGTTCACCGTGAAAGCCTCGTTGGGTTTTGATTTGGTTTTTCCGAGGTTGATCGAGTGTGTGTTGCTATTGGTGCCCGGCCGGTAAAACTTTCTGAAGCCGTGTCGCGGATATGGACGACTTGGAGCACAGTTCTCGATCATAGACAAGCATAACTAAAGTTTCTTGTTATAAATTTGACTTATAATGACTAGTAATCAGCTTCACTATAACGGAATGGCTAATTAATACGCCCACAATTGCTTGTTGGAGTGTCGCTTGCGACAATTGTACTGACTAGTAAATATTGCAACTTCTAGCGGAATGGTTGAATAAAAGTACCAACAACTGTTGGGTTTATGGGTTATCTCATGTTAAATGTATCGATTAGTAAGAGTTACAACTAAACGGAATGATTAACTAAAATTGCCCATCGCTTATTTTATCGTGACGATTATCTAAACCCGACTAGTAAAGTGCAACTATAATCGAATAAGTAAAGCGCCAACCGTGTGAGTTCCTCGGTTGACTTCCTCGTTTGGTCTCGAGGGGAAACCCAGATGGGTTTGTTTGGTGTTAGCTTGTGTTGGATCCGGATAGGTCATTCTCACCCTCTCGATAACCGCCGATTGTATCGAGTCTCTAGGTTGTTTAGTGCATCTTCTGCGCTTGATCCACCATACCTATGTAGGCGAGGACCGAATTCTAGCCTCGCTGTCTTGGCCTCAAGATCTTGACGCTCCTTCTTTGTTTTCCTTTGCCCTTTGTCGGCACCCTTTGTTAAGCAGGTTTTGGGATCGACGTCGTTAGCGTGGTTACCCTTCCGGCTTGGCACAGGCGGTTATGGACGCCATTGGTTATTCTTGTGGCTCTTAGCCCCATTTGCATCTTGTCCGTAGCGGGACGCCTATCGCTTTCAAGGTGATTTGGATCTTTGTACCGTATCTTTGTATTCTTGACTCTATGAGTCATTTGTTGTATATCTGCTTACGTGGGTCCCATCGAGGACTGTTGTGTAATGTTATTACTTCGTATTCCACCCGCACGAAAGTGCCTGGTGGGCACCTTTGAATCGTTTCTATGCGGGTTTGGCGAATTTTTCTCAAACTTGCATAGGTCCGATTCTGAGGGTGTTACATGTAGCCATGGCGTCGCATCATCTTCGTGCACCATGTACATCTTCTCCAATTGAGGCATCATTGCTTCATGGCTTGGCGTGTCTTCGTCCATGGAACCTAGCACAACACAAGAGAACACACTAGAGGAAGAGGGTAAGTTGTTAGAATTCGAAATGGTCTCACTTGACCTATCAACTACCACTCTCAACTCACTAGGAGTATCGCTCATGCCCTCCAAGTGGAAGAACTCAATCTCACATAAGGTGGAGTCACTCATGTCACTCTTGTTCTCACTCAAGTGGGCTAAGTGGCTCTCATACTCACATGGGATTGGTACCACATCATCACTCAAGCATATGGGGGTAGGCTCGGTTTCCTCAACTCCTTGTGCCTCCTTTGGTGAAGGGAAAATCCCATGCTCACCATTCTTGACCTTGTCGCCATCTCGTAGTAGTGGTGGAGGTAGGCTCATGCTATCCAACTTGGCGAAGTAGAGGTTTACATTTTCCTCGTTCGTGAGGTCGTGGAAGTCAAGCGTAGGCGTTGAAGCTTGATGGTGTGGAGGAAGGCTTGCTCTTGGTGCCATTGTGGTGGTGGCACGAGTAGTTGAAGGTGCCCTATGATGGTGTCGACGGAGGTCATTGGCGTGCCTTGCCGATGGTTGATGTTGGTGAAGCACTTGGTCATCCACATGACGCTCGCGACGGTGATCATTTGCCTTGGCACTCTTCTTGTGCTTGTGGTGCCTTCTTGAGCTTGATTGAGCATTATGGTTAGTGCTCATCATGAATTCTTCGTCTTTATGGCGAAGATTCCTTTGACGATGTCTTGTATCCTCTTTATGGTGGCGATGCTCATGAGAGGATGTTTGTCGATGAAGAGTCTTGTTTCTTGGCGCCTCTTGATGCATATGATGTTTGGACGACACTCTTGTTTGGATAGGAGTTGGAGCTTGGCGCCTTGGCGGTGATGAAGCTTGGATCCTTGGAGATGGTAGAGCTTGACGCCTTGGAGGTGATGGAGCTTGGTGCCTTGGAGATGGTGGCGCTTGACGCCATCTAGGTGGTGCCACATGTCGCCTTGGAGGTGGATCATCGAAGTAGGTGGTGCCCTTTGGTGTGGCACGCTTGGCCTTGAAGGTCATGGAATCTTGATGATGCGCCTCTTCTTGCTTGGCGTAGTAGGCTTCCATCTCCACACGGTGGATGATTTCTTCATGGCTCATGGAAGAGCCATCAAAGTCGATGAAGTTCTCTGTGTCCTCCATGCTTGGCGAGGCGTCATCGATGTCGCACTCGAAGTCGTCCATGCTTGGGGAGTAGTTGCTGGTGTAGTACTCCATATCACCCAAGCATGTGGAGCCATTGTCGGTGTAGTGCTCCATAGGCTCCATGCATGAGGAGCCATTGTCGACGTAGAGCTCCATGTCTTCCATGCATGTGGAGTTATCGTAGGTGTAGTGCTCCGGGTCCTCAAAGCATGTGGAGCCATTGTCGGTGTTGTGCTCCGTCATGTTCTCTATACTTGTGGAGTCGTAGACATGGTGGCTCATCATGGATTCTTCATAGATATCATCCTCGGTTCCGGAGTCCCTAGATATGATGCACAAGACCAAGCGGTGTATATGGAAGTGGTAGTGGGAGTTAGGGATACAACGTCAAACCTTACTTTACCTTGGAAGATCGTATCGTGCAAGTGGCCACACTTGAGAGCAATAAACCAAGAAAAGTGAAGTTCACGCGGAACACCAAAACCAACTACTAACCAAAACACACACACACACACACAAGGCCTATGGTGGATAGGTATGGAAAGTGGCATGTCAATAAACAATCCGAAATCAAGATATTGTAATGGCAAGTAAAGAACCACAATGATCACAAAGCAAACAAGTCAATCCACCAGATAGGAAATATGTACAAGGAAACACACACGGTGGGATAAATAGGACTTGTGCGTTGATTTGCGTAGTGGTTACCACCAGATTCGTATGAAATTAGGAGATGAATGGAAAATAGCTGTTACGGGGTAACCCCTTGGGGTGGCCCGATCTTTCACGAACTCCACGACAAACGAGGGGAAAGCGGTGGTCGGGGGAGGAAGGTGATGAGAACCACGAACACACGCACACAACACACGATACACGCCGATCCCTCACGCCGGTGGCAACCGGTCCAACATAATCCCTAGGATCGGTGTTGGGCGAAGCTCTCGCTCCACGCCAACAACTGGGGACGAGGTGCTTGGTGAGATCTTGACGACTTGGGGGCGAGAAACCGAGAACCCAAGGCCTTGTACAACTTGAACGCACTAGGCAAGATCCAAGAGGGGGGTGGATACTCCGGTGCTCCTTGGTAGGAGCATGAGACCAATAGAATGTAAGTTCCTCAAAGGGGTTCCTTAATCTATTATTATCCAAGTCTAGGGTTTACAATAAAGGGTGGGGGCTATATATAGGCCAGCCACAATGTGAGGTAGTTTCGAACGAAAAGGTAAAATATAGGAAGGGGTACAGGGCGCTGGGCCAAACTGATGCGTTCAGGTTCAGTCAGGACCGGTAGTACCGGTCGGCCAACCGGTAATTACCGGTGTCGTAGTACCGCTCAGGGCGGTGATCACCGGGCGATCCTGAGCTTGGGATTAGCTGTAGCGGCGGTAGGAGGCGGTAGTACTGTTCTGGGCCGGTAGTACCGTAGTCGTCTGCCCTCGGTTGGGCTCTGCTGGGTGTCCGTGGTAGCCGGCTGTACCGCTTGAACTGGTAGTACGGTCGCCTCAACCGTAGTACCGGGGTCTGGTAGCGACTGGTTTCTTCGCTCGGCTCCTCCGTCCCTTGGGTCCTTCTCTTCGTACTGATGATGCACAAGGTATGCGTGAAAGTAGCAGGCCATCCAAGGGTGTATCGAAGTCACACAAGGAGAGGAGCGAGTTCACCTTAGCTTGTAGGAGTTTGGCTCGGGCGCGAGTCATGGGTCCACTTGGGGAGCTTGTGGGAGTAGATGTAGTAGCGTTCGTGGGACGGGCTGCATCAGCTCCCCCCCTTGGGAAAGAGTCGTCCTCGACTCTTCAACCTTCTCAACTTCATCTTCTCCATGGTAGGGTGATAGGTCCTTGACATTGAATGTCGAGCTCACAAGATACTTTGATGTTGGGATATCGATGATATAGGCGTTGTTGTTTATCCTCTTGAGCACTTTGAATGGTCCATCACCTCTTGGCTTGAGCTTGGAGTCGCGCTCCTTGGGAAAGTGGTCTTTACTTAAGTGTATCCACACAAGGTCGCCCTCTTCAAAGATCATCTAATAGGGCAAAGGTGTCCGATCTTTCGATGAGATGGCGATAATCGATTTGGTGGAGTTCGGGCTTGATGATCCGACTACACGTGCGAGCATGAGCGCCAATGCAATCGCTAGGCCAATCTCCTGGAGGTTACCGATCCTGAATGAACACGATCAGCCTGACCAGCGAGGGTCTTAATTCCTACCTGAAATCGAGAACAAGTAAGAACCAATATTGCAATCAAGATATTGCGGATTAAGAGGAAAGCTTTATTGAAGAGGTGGGATCCTGAATAGGTGCGAAGTACAAGAGGCCTCTGCGACGCTCGAGCCTTGGCGAAGTTGCGACTATAGCTAACTTAATGTCTAAACAAAATCCGAGTCTACGGGGTCGGCTATGGGGAGTATTTAAGGGCGAAAAGGTGGGGTTTCGGCCAGCCATGGAAGTGGTGGCCGAATCCAACCCTAAAAGTCCTTTTCCCCTCAAATACGGATTCTAAAAAGTAGCTAATTAAAATCCTGCGAAAATTACATGGGCCTGGCCCAAAATAAAGGTGTCGCAGCACCATATTAAGATATGGACGAATTCGTAAAGTATTGATCTTTAATATTTTGTCCAAGCCTTCTTTCTTCATTATGGTGGCCTCAAAGTTCTGAAATCTTCATCCGTGGCCTTCTCTTGGATCATCACATGGTTGCTGCATTCTCCATGCATGGCCATGCTCCAATGCTTGTCCCTCTCATCCATGCAACGAACGATTATAAGCAAATTCTATATGAGGTAAACACTCTTCCCACAATTTTAAGTTCTTCTTTAAAACAGCCCGTAACATAGTAGACAAAGTTCTATTTACTACTTCAGTTTGACCATCAGTTTGGGGATGACATGTAGTACTAAAGAGCAATTTAGTCCCCAACTTAGCCCATAAACATCTCCAAAAGTGGCTAAGAAATTTAGTATCACGATCAGAGACAATAGTATTTGGCACACCATGCAAACGAACAATTTCACGAAAGAACAAATCAGCAATATGCAAGATCATCCGTTTATGACAAGGAATAAAGTGTGCCATCTTAGAAAACCGATCCACAACAACAAAATACTATCCCTCCTTCGTGTTCGTGGCAATCCCAAAACAAAGTCCATAGAAATATCCTCCCAAGGAACACTAGGAACAGGAAGAGGCATATATAAACCATGTGGATTAAGGCGAGACTTAGCTTTTTGACAAGTAGTGCAGTGCCACAAATCTCTCAACATCTCGGCGCACACGTGGCCAAAAGAAGTGTGCAAGAAGAACATCCTCCGTCTTCTTGACACCAAAGTGTCCCATCAATCCTCCTCCATGCCTCTGTAACAACAAAAGACGAACATAGCTATCTGGAATGCATAGTTTGTTAGCACGAACACAAATCCATCATTGAAAGGCGAACTTGTTCCAAGTTCTACCATCTCTACAATTCTGCAACACATCTTTAAATTCAGCATCATGCACATATTGTTCCTTAATAGTTTCCAATCCAAATATTTTGAAGTCAAGTTGAGATAACAAAGCATAACGGCGTGACAAAGCATCAACAATAACATTATCTTTACCCTTTTTGTGTTTGATAACATAAGGGAAAGACTCAATTAATTCAACCCACTTTGCATGACGACGATTCATCTTAGCTTGACTATGAATATGCTTCAAAGATTCATGATCAGAATGAATAACAAATTCCTTAGGCCATAGATAATGTTGCCAAGTTTCTAATGTCCGAACCAACGCATATAATTCTTTATCATAAGTAGAATAGTTCAGACTAGCCCCACTCAATTTCTCACTAAAATATGCAACAGGTTTTCCCTCTTGTAATAACACCCCTCCCAAACCAATTCCACTAGCATCACATTCAAGCTCAAAAGTCTTAGTAAAATCAGGAAGTTGGAGTAAGGGAGCATGTGTTAGCTTATCTTTCAATATGACGAAGGCCTGTTGTTGTGCATCGCCCCAAACAAAGGGCACATCCTTCTTGGTAAGCTCATTCAGCGGCGTGGCAATTGATCCAAAGTCTTTGACAAAGCGCCTATAAAAACCAACGAGGCCAAGAAAACTCCTCACTTGCGTGACCGTCTTGGGCTGGGGCCAATGCTCAATAGCTTCAATCTTGGCTGGATCCACTTCAATACCCTGTGATGTAACAACATAGCCAAGAAACGCAACTCGATTGGTGCAAAAGGTGCACTTCTCAAGATTACCAAACAAACGTGCATCACGTAAAGCATTGAAAACAGCACGTAAATGGTCCAAATGATCCTCTAAAGATTTGCTATAAATCATAATATCATCAAAGTAGACTACCACAAAACGTCCAATGAAAGCACGTAAAACTTCGTTCATTAATCTCATGAAAGTGCTAGGTGCATTAGTTAAACCAAACGGCATTACTAACCACTCATATAAACCAAACTTAGTTTTAAATGATGTTTTCCATTCATCTCCTAATTTCATACAAATTTGGTGGTAACCACTACGCAAATCAACTTTAGAAAACATGGTAGAGCCACTCAATTCATCAAGCATGTCATCTAAACGTGGAATAGGATGACGATATCGAATAGTAATATTATTGATAGCTCTACAATCAGTACATCTTGAAGAACCATCTTTCTTAGGTACCAAAATAATAGGAACAAGACAAGGGCTAAGGGACTCACGAATATGATCTCTGTCGAGTAGTTCTGAATTTGGCGTTGTATCTCCTTTGTCTCCTCGGATTGGTTCTATATGGCGCGGTTGGGCAACGTGGCACCAGGAATTAGATCAATTTGGTGCTAAATTCCTCTAATAGGAGGTAGTCTGGTGGCACTCGGTAGGAAAGACGTCCTCATATTCCTGCAAAAGGTTAGCAATAGCGGGTGCCAAAGAAGGAGGCATATCCTCAAATGAAAATAGAACCTCTTTGCAGACAATTGCATAACATTGAGTATTGTTTACATCTAGTTCAGCAATATCAATTTTATTTGCAAGCATACATGGACTCTTCAAACGAATTTCAGTAGCATGTGTAGAATCAGATTTAGTGTTCTTTGGTGGTATAAAATCTGCAGCAACAATCTGATTCTCACTTTTATTTTTCTCCTCAGTTTTAGCTCTACTAGCTCTAGCAAGATCATCTTTTAAAATCTGTTCGGGAGTCTTAGGTTTTAGACCAATTTTCTTTCCATCATGCATAAGAGAATAGTGATTAGTTTTGCCATTATGAACAAATTCTCTATCAAATTGCCATGGTCTACCAAGTAACAAAGAACAGGCTTGCATAGGTACAACATCAGAATCAACAAAATCAGAATATGTACCAATAGTAAAATGCACGCGTACCGTTCTTGTTACCTTGATCTTGCGAGAACTCTCAAACCATTGGATGTAATATGAATGTGGGAGTTGTCTTGTTGGAAGTGCAAGCTTCTCTACCATGTCAACCGGCGATTATTACAACTCCCTCCATCAATGATGATCCGTATAGCTCTATCCTTGACAACACCACGTGTTTGGAGCAGGTTGTGGCGTTGATCTTGCTCAGTTGCTCAATTGCACTCAACACACGTTGTGTAATTAAGCTCGTGTATTGATCAGCTCCCATTACCTCTGTCTCTTCATCAAATCGAATTGTCTCCATCTCGGCGGATATAAGGGCTAGTGTATCTTCATCAAAGTCACTTGTTGAATCGTCGACCATCTTCTCGCACCATCATCACACGTTGTGTTGTGCCTCGTCTCTCAATATGACCAAAACCCGCACTTGCGGCATTGTATATCCTTTGTCTTACCGTGGAAGCCATAGAAGATGCACTACGGGGAGCATTGGATGATGGTGGTGGAGGAGCATTGGAAATCTTGTGGTGGCATTGGATGTGGTAGTAGTGGTGGCGAATCACGAGGAGGCTGATTGTCGGGATGTCCAAGTGGATGTGCGACTGCTGCAATTATTAGTCCTCCTCCATGGTGTTTGGCGATCCTACACTTCACGTTCACTTTGCAAGCAAGATGAAACAAGCAGTGATAGAATTATATTCCTTATAATCTAAGATGTGATGAATGTCCTTGTTTAATCCACCAAAAGCGAAACGCAAGCATTTGTTCATTAGATTCAACAAGACCACACGAACCATCCCGTTTGCAATTCGATAATACTCTTCTCTGAATGTTTCCTTGCTCTAAACGTGTTAGATTCTTTAGTAAATCACGTTGATAAGTAGGAGGTACAAAGCGAACACGCATAGCAGTTTTTAAAGCGGTCAAGTACTAGGAATAGTAGTAGGATTTAACGACAATACTCGACCACCAAAGGGAAGCAAATTTAGTAAATTCACATGTAGCACTAACACGCATATTCTCGGGATATTTTAAGCATGAAAAAGCGTTGTTCTACTTCCATCTCCCATGTAAGATATGCATCGGATTATATTTACCCTCAAAATATGGAATATTTAATTTAAGCTTTGCAACATGATCATCATCACGTCGGTGGTCGGCGTTGCGGTAGTAATGTCGGGGGCGACCAGGTACTGTGGAGGTTGTTCAACCTCCTCAAACAACAGATCGTCGTCGAAATTGTAGTAGTACCGTAAATGCATCCCCAATGTTGCGGCAATGCCATGGAAGTCGAGGCGTCGGCCACCGCAGATGGCCGGGGTGCGGCGGCGGCAACCAGCAGTCCGACCCGTGATCGAAATGCGCCATGCGCCATGTGTGGGTGCCGGTGCGGGTGCGGGCAATCGGTTCAAAAGCTCGTTGAACCGAACGTCAAGCTTGGCATTGAAGGATTTCTCGAGTTCATCGATCTTGTCCATGGCGTTGGTGAGCTTGGTGTCAAACTCCCGGTAGCGTATCCACGTCTTCGCCGGACCGACCAGAGCGTGGAGAAGTGGGCATGTAGTTCTTCGTTCGTCATTATGGCAGGGTTCCGCGAAGTATCTGTCATGGTTAGTCCTTAAAAAGCACAGGTATATAGTACGGAAATATGGTGGAAGTCACGCGTAATCCGTCAAGCAATATACGAAGCTCTACAAGTTCTTTCCAAACAGCAGGAAAAGGCGATGTGCAACCACGAGGATCAGTGGGTCCAGAGATTGAACCAAGCGATTGCCAGGAATCGAAACATCGCACGTGGAGAGTATCTGTGGAGCTGATGCAGCCCGTCCAACGAACGCTACTACATCTACTCCCACGAGCCCCCCAAGTGGACCCATGACTCGCGCCCGAGCTAAGCTCCTCCAAGCCAAGGTTAACTCGCTCCTTTCCTTGTGTGACTTCGACACACCCTTGGATGGTTTGCTACTTCATACGCATTCACTGTGCATCATCAGGTACGAAGAGAAGGACCCAAGGAACGGAGGGGAAGCAACCAGTCGCTGCCAGACGCCAGCGGTACTACCGGTTGAGCCGACCGGTACTACCGCTCCAAGCGGTCCCATCTGCCCCTGGACGCCCAGAAGCACCACTCCACGCCCAGGCATAAGCGGTACTACCGGCCCAGCAACCGGTACTATTGGATAGCGGTACTACCGCCCCCTCCTATCGCTCGCCACAGGCGGCTCCGACGGAAGCTCCAGGCCCGCCAGCGGTACTACCGCCCAGCGATACTACCGATTCTGGCCAAGTACTACCTGGATTCTTTGGTACTACCGGTCTGAACGCCTGAGTTTGGCCTAGTGCCTTGTAGCCCTTACTATAATTTACCTTTTTGTTCCGAAACTACCCCTGTTTTGTGGCTGGACTATATATAGCCCCCACCCTCTATTGTAAACCCTAGACTTGGATAATAATAGATATTAAGGAAACCCTTTGAGGACTTATATCTATTGGTCTCATGCTCCTACCAAGGAGCACCGGATTATCCACCCCCCTCTTGGATCTTGCCTAGTGCGTTCAAGTTGTACAAGGCCTTGGGTTCTCGGTTTCTCGCCCCCAAGTCGTCAAGATCTCACCAAGCACCTCATCCCCCGTTGTTGGCGTGGAGAGCGAGCCAGCTTCAACCGATCCTAGGGATTATGTTGGACCGGTTGCCACCGGCGTGAGAGATAGGCGTGTATCGTGTTTTGGTGTGCGTGTGTTCGTGGTTTTCATCTCCTTCCTCGTTTTCATCCCCGAACACCGCTTTCCCCCTCGTTTCTCGTGGAATTCGTGAAAGATCGGGCCAACCCAAGGTACCCATAACATATTGGTATCAAGAGCACGGTTGATCACGAATTTCCCCCGAATTTTTCTTTTATCCCCCTTAAAAATCGAAAATCCCACCAAAAAGAGCCCCAATTTGCCTTCGGATCGATCTCTGGATTTGGTGAGTTTTTCGTGGTTTTGGTCCATAGATCTGTTGCTTTAGGAGTCGATCTATAGCCCCTATTGTTTCTAGCCCAGCCTTTCGGTCAGATCTTCACGAATTTGAGGTTTTTGGCAAGTTCATCTCATTCCAGTTCTGTGCCAAGCGGTACTACCGGCCGTGCAAGCGGTACTACCGCAAGTAACCGGTACTACCGCTCGTTACCAGCGGTACTACCGCTCGACTCTGACCGTGTTTCCTTGCCCTTTGACGCCTCATTTTTGTTTGCTGACCTTTCCACTTCGTTTGTTCGTGTTTCGCGTGTTTGTCGCCATTTTCACAACAGCTTCCGCATCAAAGTCATCCCGTGCTCAACGACACCTCGACACTCGAACATCATCCCCCATCAACGGTTGCAAGTCTTCAACAATACCAAAGGTATAACTTGCACCACCTGGACAGCCCCATATCTTCCTTTGTGTGTAACTATCCTATGAGAGCAACTCATTTTGTGTTTGTCTAAGCATTGTGCACTTGCCTTCGGAAAGTGAGAGTATGAGGCCAAATACAAAAGCTGACATAGTAGTATAGAAAGGGAGAAAAAGAATAAAAAAAAACGGAAAAGAAAAAGATAAAATAGAAAGATACATAGTCTCCCAATACAAGGAGTATACCAAGCTTGTAAGCCAACAAGAGAGAGGAAAAGAGCGCACCAAGGCAAGTGCACAAATCTATTGCTTATCCTCTTTTGGCAGACGAGTTGTGGTCTCTCCTTGCGTTGGCACGACAACCGAGCGTAGTCTTCGTTAGGACCTTTTGTGCTTATTTTCATAGTCGTGCTAACCCCGTTTTTCTCCACGTTTGTGTTTTCCGTGTTTTTGTAGATCGTATCCTTTTGCTTTTGATATTTGGTTCTTTACCACGTAGAACAATAACCTTTTTGCTTTGATCGTTTCGTTTGGTTTTCCACAATCCTAACCTTCCACCAAAAGCTTTTGAGAGTTGTAGCATATTTGTGTGTGAGTTTCTTGCCATTTCACTTTGCACGCTGTTCCCTCATTTGTGTGGCAATTGGTTTGATATAATCTCCAAGGTGAGGTAAAAGGCTAACTCTCCGCACCCTTATTCTCCATATACAACCCTTGTTGGCTTTTCATCATGGACAGGCATGGAGAGCCATCCCAACCACCACAACCTCCGGAGGATGACACATAATTCATGACAAGATGGGACCATTGGAAGGTCCGAGGAGAATTCAACTATCGTTGTGAAGCTCTCGAGAGGTGCCAAGATGAACAATTTAGCGAGGCCCGTGTGGAATTCAAGAACATCGACAACTGCTTTGAAGAAGTCTGTGGCCAAATGCATGCCATGCAACACAACCTCGGTCATCAAAACGAAGCTCTTGGTCGTGCACTAGCCTCAACGGATGAGAAGCTTCAACGCCTCATTGATGGACTAGCAAGGCCACGCTCGCGCGAATCAAGCTCATCTCGGCACTCCTCAAGTGAATCAAGTGCACCTCGCCGTCACGCTTCAAGACACCGGGATGGACCCGTTCTTCAATCCATGAGCTCTTCGCAAGCGGTACCATCTCCGCGTCATGCCGCAACGTCAAGCTATGATGGTGACCTCTCCGCAAGACCTCCAAGACGCGAAGCGAACCGGCCACAACCAAGGGCACTTGTGATTCAATAAGAGCAACCTCACATGGACCACCAAGGCCATCGCCGTCGACATGTACCTTCAACAACAAGTGAAGCATCCGAAGAGGACGAACCAGATCACCGTCGACGAAAAGCACTCGAAGATCCTCCAAGGCGTCACCATCGACATGATCGTCCACGTCGGCAACATGATGGTCGTGACGAGCCTCCCCTACACCAAGAAGAAGAGTAGCCCATTGCGCATGCGGCTCGACGTCCTCCTCGCCACAGGGCGCAAGACAATGCTCCTCGACATCAACCACGACAAGAACAAGAGCAAGCTCCCCAAGCTCGTCGTGAGGAACATCAACCTCCTCCT
Organism: Avena longiglumis; assembly: GCA_030063025.1. Taxonomy (NCBI): domain Eukaryota; kingdom Viridiplantae; phylum Streptophyta; class Magnoliopsida; order Poales; family Poaceae; genus Avena; species Avena longiglumis. Next base: position 342,661,045 of record CP125976.1, on the reverse strand, counting down.
CGTCCTCAACCGCGTCAACAAAACGAGCAAGCTCCCCAAGCTCGTCGTCAACAACAAGTTCCACCACAAAACGCGGCACCTCAACAACCGCAAGAGCAACGCAACAATCACCAAGCAAGACATGAGAGCTCGGATGATGATGATGACCGCCAAAATCATGGCAACCACCGCAATCGGAACCGCAATGGAGAAGAAACTTTCGGCAAGCTCAAATTCACCATGCCCAAGTTCACCGGTTCCAATGAGCCCGAGGAATATCTCTCTTGGGAACTCAAGGTCGACAAGATCTTCCGCATGCACAACTATAGCAATGAGAAGATGATGGCCATGGCATCCCTCGAGTTTGATGAGTATGCCAACCTTTGGTGGGAACAAGTCCAACACGCTTGCGAAGCAAAAGAAGAGCCTCCAATCGCAACTTGGCAAGATATGACGGCTCATATGAGATCCCGCTTTTTTCCTTCACACTACACGCGTGACCTCTTCAACAAGCTTCAAACGCTTAGTCAAGGAATGAAGACCGTGGAAGAGTACTTCAAGCAAATGGAGATCAACATGATCCGTGCCAACATTGAAGAGCGAGATGAGCAAACAATGGCACATTTCCTCAATGGCTTGAACCATCCCATCAAGCGCATCACCGAGTTCCAAAACTACAACAACATGGTTGAGCTTGTGCACATTGCATCGAAAGTCGAGCGTCAAGTGCAAGAGGACATCAAGTACAACAAGCCAAAGACGTAATTCACCTTCAAGCAAGCACCAACCACTACTCCAACAACACCAAGTGGAAGCTCCTCAAGTACCACCAAGCTTCCCTTCAAGCCAACTCTCCCTCAAGGAAAACAGCCCCCAAGCGGCAAACACACAAGGGATGATCAACCATTCAATGGTGAATGCTACAAGTGTGGAGGCAAAGGGCACAAGTCGAATGCATGTGGGAACAAGAAAGTTTTGTTCATCCATGACAACGGCGATGAAGAATACTTGAGTGAAGAAGAGTTTGATGCAAGGGTCAAGGAAGCCATGGCAAGGCAACATTTGGAAGAGGACCAAGAACTTCTTGTGTGTGAGCATGACACAAGTCCATCGCTTGTGGTCACAAGGGTCTTGACCACCCAAATCAATGAAAATGAAGACCAATGCTCGAACATCTTCCAAACTCGTGCCGGCATCAATGGGAAGTCCATCAAAGTTGTCATCGATGGAGGGAGTTGCCACAACCTTGCAAGCACGGAATTGTGTGAGGAACTCAACCTCAACCTCCATCCGCATAAACACCCCTACCATATCCAATGGCTAAGTGACCAAGGATCCGTCAAGATCAAGCACACCCTCTCGCTGACGTTCTCAATTGGTCAATACAAGAATACGGTGGAATGTGACGTGGTCTCAATGACGGTTTGCCATATGCTGCTCGGAAGGCCATGGCAATATGACAAGCGTGCTTTGCATAATGGTCACTCAAACACTTACACCTTCAAATGGCTTGATAAAACTTGTGTGTTGCAACCAATGACTCCTAGGAAAATAATTGCGGACCATGCAAAGGCTTTAGCGAGGGCGCAATACGCAAAAACACCTTGTGAGAAGAGTGGTGAGCGAGAGAACCACACCATAGTGAGTGAGAGATACAAGCCAAACTCGAGTGGAAAAACTAAGAGTGTTCTTCTTGCCACCAAAAGTGAGATGAGAGAAGTGCGGAACAACCCATCCATCTTGCACTATGTCCTTGTATGCAAGGGACTAGCGCAAGGAACTAACGACTTGACAAATGTTCCTCCTTCTTTGATGGCTAATTTGCAGGAATTCCAAGATGTATTTCCCGAAGAGCTTCCTCATGGCCTTCCTCCTCTTCGTGGAATCGAGCACCGCATCGACCTCATACCGGCGCCCACTCCCAAACTGCGTATCGCATCGAACTCGGAAGAGACGAAGGAGATCGAGCGTCAAATCAACCAACTCGTCTCCAAAGGTTTGATCCAAGTAAGCACTAGCCCAAGCGGTCCATGATTCTTGTTCCTAAAGCGGATGATACGTTGCGGTTATGCATTGATCGTCAATCAATGCTATCACCGTGCGTTATCGACATCCTATACCGCGTCTTGATGACATGCTTGATGAGTTATGTGGAGCCACTATATTTTCGAAAATTGATCTTCGTAGTGGTTACCATCAAATTCGCATGGCCGAAGGTGATGAGTGGAAAACCGCCTTCAAGACCAAGCTTGGTCTCTATGAATGGTTGGTTATGCCTTTTGGCTTATCTAACGCCCCATCTACCTTCATGCGCCTCATGAACCATATTTTGCGATCTCTCATTGGGAAGAGTGTAGTTGTTTACTTTGATGACATTCTTGTCTATAGCAAAACACTAGAGGAGCATGTTACTCATGTTAAGGAGGTCCTTCAAATCCTTCGTCATGAAAAGCTTTATGCTAATCTCCCAAAGTGCACTTTTGCAAGAGACAAGTTGATTTTCCTTGGTTTTGTCATGTCTTCTAATGGCATTGAAGTTGATGTCTCAAAAGTCAAGGACATACGAGATTGGCCCATCCCTACAAATGTTAGTGAACTTCGTAGTTTTCATGGGTTGGCTGGCTTTTACCGTCGTTTTGTCAAAGACTTTTCTACAATTGCTTGCCCCCTCAACGAATTGACCAAGAAAAATATCACATTCGTTTGGGGAAAAGCACAACAAAAGGCTTTTGATGAGCTCAAAAAGAGGCTCACCGAAGCACCACTTCTTGCATTGCCGGATTTCACAAAAACCTTTGAGATTGAATGTGACGCTAGTGGTATTGGCATTGGTGGCGTCCTTATGCAAAATGGGCGTCCTATTGCTTACCATAGTGAGAAACTTGATGGCACACGCCTCAATTATCCCATTTATGACAAAGAACTGTTTGCCTTGGTTCGAGTTCTTCAAGTGTGGCAACACTATCTTTGACCCAAAGAATTTATCATCCATTCCGACCATGAGTCGTTGAAGTATCTTAAGGGCCAAGCCAACTTGAGTAAAAGGCACGCAAAATGGGTTGAGTTCATGGAGTCTTTTCCTTACATTGTCAAATACAAGAAGGGCAAAGAAAATGTGGTAGCGGACGCCTTGTCTCGCAAAAACACAAGCCTTCTTACACGACTTGAAGTCAATATCTTGGGTCTTGATGACATCAAATCTTTGTACGCGTCCGACTCTTTCTTTGGACCAATATTTGCACAATGTTCAGTAGACAAAGGGATTGATGATTTCTATTTGCATAAGGGTTTTCTTTTCAAACAAAACAAGCTTTGCATTCCGAAATCGTCTCTCCAACTTTTGCTTCTTCAAGAGTCCCATGGTGGAGGCCTTATGGGTCACTTTGGCCGTGACAACACATATGACATGCTCTCCACTCACTACTTTTGGCCAAAGATGAAGCGCGACGTGGAGCGCCACGTTCAACGATGCACTACATGTATCCAAGCTAAGTCTAAGTCCAACCCCTTTGGTCTTTATATGCCATTGCCTATTCCTCATGCACTTTGGTCGGACATTAGCATGGACTTTGTGTTAGGACTGCCTAGATCTAAACATGGTCATGATTCCATATTTGTAATCGTGGATCGCTTTTCTAAAATGGCACATTTCATTCCGTGCCATAAGACCGATGATGCTTCACATGTAGCCAATTTGTTTTTCAGGGAAATAATTCGGCTACACGGTGTGCTTAGAACAATCGTCTCCGATCGCGACGTAAAATTCATGAGCTACTTCTGGAAGACTCTCATGGCCAAGCTCGGCATCAAGCTCCTCTTCTCGTCTGCCTCGCATCCTCAAACCGATGGACAAACCGAGGTCGTCAATCGAAGTCTTGGCACACTCCTCCGGGTGTTGATAAAGAAGAACCTTAGAGACTGGGAGGAATGTATTCCACACGCCGAGTTCGCCTACAATCGCGCCAAGCACTCCACCACCATGAGGAGCCCGTTCATGATCGTCTACTGCTTCGAGCCTCTCACCGCGCTCGATATCCTTCCACTTCCACTTCAAGAACGTGCCAATATGGACGTTGTCAAGCGTGCCCAAACAATGAAGAAACTCCATGAAGACACACGAGCTACGTTCGAGCAACAAGTCCTTCGCCAAGCATCAAGGCTAAACAAGAACAAGAAAGAGATGATCTTTGATGAGGGCGACCTTGTGTGGATACACTTGAGTAAAGACCGCTTCCCCAAGGAACGTGACTCCAAGCTAAAGCCAAGAGGCGATGGATCATTCAAGGTGCTAAAGAGGATCAACAACAACGCCTATGTCATCGATATACCAACATCGAAGTATCTTGTGAGCTCGAAATTCAATGTCAAGGACCTCTCACCCTGCCATGGCGAAGAGGAAGTTATGACGGTTGAAGAGTCGAGGACGACTCTTTCCCAAGGGGGGGAGCTGATGCAGCCCGTCCGACGACCGCTACTACATCTACTCCCACGAGCTCCCCAAGTGGACCCATGACTCGCGCCCGAGCCAAACTCCTTCAAGCTAAGGTGAACTCGCTCCTCTCCTTGTGTGACTTCGGCACACCCTTGGATGGCTTGCTACTTCATACGCATACACTGTTCATCATCAGGTACGAAGAGAAGGACCCAAGGACACGGTGGAATGTGACGTGGTCCCAATGACGGTTTGCCACATGTTGCTCGGAAGACCATGGCAATATGACAAGCGTGCTTTGCATAATGGTCACTCAAACACTTACACCTTCAAATGGCTTGATAAAACTTGTGTGTTGCAACCAATGACTCCTACCCAAATAATTGCGGACAATGCAAAGGCTTTAGCGAGGGCGCAATACACAAAAACACCTTGTGAGAAGAGTGGTGAGCGAGAGAACCACACCATAGTGAGTGAGAGCTACAAGCCAAACTCAAGTGGAAAAACTAAGAGTGTTCTTCTTGCCACCAAAAGTGAGATGAGAGAAGTGCGGAACAACCCATCCATCTTGTACTATGTCCTTGTATGCAAGGGACTAGCGCAAGGAACTAACGACTTGACAAATGTTCCTCCTTCTTTGATGGCTATTTTGCAGGAATTCGAAGATGTATTTCCCGAAGAGCTTCCTCATGGCCTTCCTCCTCTTCGTGGAATCGAGCACCGCATCGACCTCATACTCGGCGCCCCACTCCCAAACCGCGCTGCGTATCGCACAAACCCGGAAGAGACGAAGGAGATAGAACGTCAAATCAACCAACTCGTCTCCAAAGGTTTGATCCAAGTAAGCACTAGCCCAAGCGCGGTCCCCGTGATTCTAGTTCCAAAAACGGATGATACGTTGCGGTTATGCATGGACTGTCGTCCAATCAATGCTATCACCGTGCGTTATCGACATCCTATACCGCGCCTTGATGACATGCTTGATGAGTTATGTGGAGCCACTATATTTTCGAAAATTGATCTTCGTAGTGGTTACCATCAAATACGCTACCACATTTTGCAAAAAGTTCTTTGTCATAAATGGGATAATTGAGGCGTGCGCCATCAAGTTTCTCACTATGGTAAGCAATAGGACACCCATTTTGCATAAGGACGCCACCAATGACAATACCACTAGCGTCACATTCAATCTCAAAGGTTTTTGTGAAATCCGGTAATGCAAGAAGTGGTGCTTAGGTGAGCCTCTTTTTGAGCTCATCAAAAGCCTTTTGTTGTGCTTTTACCCAAACGAACGTGACATTTTTCTTGGTCAATTCGTTGAGGGGGCAAGCAATGGTAGAAAAATCTTTCACAAAGCGACGGTAAAAGCCAGCCAACCCATGAAAACTATGAAGTTCACTAACATTTGTAGGGATGGGCCAATCTCGTATGTCCTTGACTTTTGAGACATCAACTTCAATGCCATTAGAAGACACAACAAAACCAAGGAAAATCAGCTTGTCTTTTGCAAAAGTGCACTTTGGGAGATTAGCATAAAGCTTTTCATGATGAAGGATTTGAAGGACCTCCTTAACATGAAGATCAATTTTCGAAAATATAGTGGCTCCACATAACTCATCAAGCATGTCATCAAGGCGCGGTATAGGATGTCGATAACGCACGGTGATAGCATTGATTGGACGGCAGTCCATGCATAACCGCAACGTATCATCCGTTTTTGGAACTAGAATCACGGGGACCACTCTTGGGCTTGGGTTACTTTACGATCAAACCTTTGAGTTTAGGTTGGTTGATGACGTTTTCTATCTCCCTTCTTTCATGCGGGTTCATGACGCGCTGGCATTTTGAGTGGGGAGGGGCCGAATGATGTCTCGATTCCGGTCCGGAAACCAGGAAAGGCCATGATGAAGCTCTTAGGAAATACAATCTGGAATTCACAAAATAATAGCATCAAGGGAGGAACATTCAGTGTTGTCAGTTCCTTGTGCGCTTTTCGCTTCCATATTCCGCAACCATGAAAGATGGATGGGTGTTTAAGCAGGGACTCCTTCGCGATGCGGTTTTTGAAGAAGAGATTCATTTCCTTAGTTTTCCTCTTGGGCAGCTCTCACTCTCTTGGTGTGGGTTCTCTCGCTCTCCTCTTCTCACACACTCTTTTTTGTATGTTCCTTTGTGCGCTAAGTTTTGTCCGCAATTCATATATTAAGATTGGGAGTCAAGAGTCATGTTTTATCAAGCCATTTGAAGGTATAAGTGTTTGAGTGACCATCATGCAAAACACATTTGTCATATTGCCACGGCCTTCCAAGCAACATAAGGCAAACCATCATTGGAACCACGTCACATTCCACCGCGTCCTTGTAGGGTCCAATTGAGAACGTTACCGAGACGGTGTGCTTGATCTTGACGGATCCATGGTCACTTAGCCATTGGATATGGTAGGGGTATTTATGCGGATGGAGGGTGAGGTTGAGTTTCTCACACAATTCCGTGCTTGCAAGATTGTGGCAACTCCCTCCATCGATGACAACTTTGATGGACTTCCCATTGATGCCGGCACAAGTTTGGAAGATGTTCGAGCGTTGGTCTTCATTCTCATTGGCTTGTGTAGCTAAGACCCTTGTGACCACAAGCGATGGACTTGCGTCATGCTCACACACAAGAAGTTCTTGGTCCTATTCCAAATGTTGCCTTGCCATGGCTTCCTTGACCCTTGCATCAAATTCTTCTTCACTCAAGTATTCTTCATCGCCGTTGTCATGGACGAACAAAACTTTTTTGTTTCCACATGTGTTGGACTTGTGCCCTTTGCCTCCACACTTGTAGCATTCACCATTGAATGGTTGATCATCCCTTGTATGTTTGCCACTTGGGGGCTGTTTTCCTTGAGGGAGAGTTGGCTTGAAGGGAAGCTTGGTGGTACTTGAGGAGCTTCCACTTTGTGTTGTTGGAGTAGTGGTGGGTGCTTGCTTGTAGGTGAAGTACGTCTTTGTCTTGTTGTACTTGATGTCCTCTTGCACTTGACACTCGGCCTTCGAAGCGATGTGCACAAGCTCAACCATGTTGTTGTACTTTTGGAACTCGGTGATGCGCTTGATGGGATGGTTCAAGCCATTGAGGAAGCGTGCCATTGTTTGTTCATCTCGCTCTTTAATGTTGGCACGGATCATGTTGAGCTCCATTTGCTTGAAGTACTCTTCCACGGTTTTTGTTCCTTGACTAAGCGTTTGAAGCTTGTTGAAGAGGTCACGCGTGTAGTGCGAAGGAACAAAGCGGGATCTCATATGAGCCTTCATATCTTGCCAAGTTGTGATTGGAGGCTCTTCTTTTGCTTCGCGAGCGAGTTGGACTTGTTCCCACCAAAGGTTGGCATACTCATCAAACTCGAGGGATGCCATGGCCATCATCTTGTCATTGCTATAGTTGTGCATGCGGAAGATCTTGTCGACCTTGAGTTCCCACGAGAGATATTCCTCGGGTTCATTGGAACCGGTGAACTTGGGCATGGTGAATTTGAGCATGCCGAAAGTTTCTTCTCCATTGCGGTTCCAGTTGCGGCGGTTGCCATGATTTGGGCGGTCATCATCATCGTCCGAGCTCTCATGTCTTGCTTGGTGATGGTTGCGTTGCTCTGGCGGTTGTTGAGGAGCCGCGTTTGGTGGTGGAACTTGGTTTTGACGACGAGCTTGGGGAGCTTGCTCGTGTTGTTCTTGTCGCGGTTGAGGACGAGGAGGAGGTTGTGCATCCTCACGACGAGCTTGGGGAGCTTGCTCTTGTTCTTGTCGTGGTTGATGCCGAGGAGCATTGTCTTGCGCCATGTGGCGAGGAGGACGTCGAGCCGCATGCGCAACGGGCTGCTCTTCTTCTTCTTGGTGTAGGGGAGGCTCGTCATGACCATCATGTTGCCGACGTGGCCGATCATGTCGATGATGACGCCTTGGAGGATCTTCGAGCGCTTCACGTCGACTGTGATCTTGTTCGTCCTCTTCGGGTGCTTCACTTGTTGTTGAAAGGACATGTCGACGACGATGGCCTTGGTGGTCCCTGCGAGGTTGCTCTTGTTGAATCACAAGTGCCCTTGGTTGTGGCCGGTTCGCTTCACGTCGTGGAGGTCTTGCGGAGAGGTCACCATCATAGCTTGACGTTGCGGCGTGTCGCGGAGATGGTACCGCTTGAGAAGAGCTCATGGATTGAAGAACGGGTCCATCCCGGTGTCTTGAAGCGTGACGGCGAGGTGCACTTGATTCACTTGAGGAGTGCCGAGATGAGCTTGATTCGCGCGAGCGTGGCCTTGCTAGTCCATCAATGAGGCGTTGAAGCTTCTCATCCGTTGAGGCGAGTGCACGACCAAGAGCTTCATTTTGATGACCAAGGTTGTGTTGCATGGCATGCATTTGGCCACGGACTTCTTCGAAGCGGTTGTCGATGTTCTTGAATTCCACACGGGCCTCGCTAAATTGTTCATCTTGGCGCCGCTCAAGAGCTTCACAATGGTAGTTGAATTCTCCTCGGACCTTCCAATGGTCCCATCTTGTCATGAATTGTGTGTCATCCTCCAGAGGTGGTGGTTGGGACGGCTCGCCATTCCTGTCCATGATGCAAAGCCGACAAGGGTTGTATATGGAGAGTAAGGGTGCGGAGGGTTAGCCTTTTACCTCACCTTGGAGATTATATCAAACCAATTGCCACACAAATGAGCGAACAGCGTGCAAAGTGAAATGGCAAAGAAACTCACACATAAATATGATACAACTCTCAAAAGCTTTTGGTGGAAGGTTAGGATTGTGGAAAACCAAACGAAACGATCCAAACAAATGGTTATTGTTCTACGTGGTAAAGAACCAAAGATCAAAAGCAAAAGGATACGATCTAGAAAAACACGGAAAACACACACGTGGAGAAAAACGGGGTTAGCACGACTATGAAAATGAGCACAAAAGGTCCTAACGAAGACTACGCTCGGTTGTCGTGCCAACTCAAGGAGAGACCACAACTCGTTTGCCAAAAGAGGATAAGCAACGGATTTGTGCACTTGCCTTGGTGCGCTCTTTTCCTCTCTCTTGTTGGATGACAAGCTTGGTATTCTCCTTGTATTGGGAGACTATGTATCTTTCTATTTTATCTTTTTGTTTTCATTTTTTTTGATTCTTTTCCTTTTTCTCTCTTTCTATGCTACTATGTTAACTTTTGTATTTGGCCTCACACTCTCACTTTCCAATGGCAAGTGCACAATGCTTAGACAAACACAAAATGAGTTGCTCTCATAGGAGAGATACACACAAAGGAAGATATGGGGCTGTCAAAGTGGTGCAAGTTATACGTTTGGTATTGTTGACGACTTGCAACCGGTGGTGGGGTATGATGTTCGAGTGTCGCGGTGTCGTGGAGCGCGTGGTGACTTTGATGCGAAAGCTGTTGTGAAAAAGGCGTCAAACACGCGAAACACGAACAAGTGAAGTGGAAAAGTCAGCAAACGAAGTTGAGGTGTCAAAGGAGCAGAGAAACACGGTTAGAGGCGAGCGGTAGTACCGGCAGCAACGTCGATAATACCGGCGGTAGTACCTTGTCGGCCGTTAGTACCGGTGATTTGCGGTAGTACCGCCAGACAACCGTCGTATCACGCAGGTACCTGAGTGGAACGAGATCAACTAGACAAAAATCCTCAAATTCGAGGTAATCTGACCGAAAGGCTGGGCTAGGAACAACAGGGGCTATAGATCGACCCCAAAAGCAACAGATCTATGGACCAAAACCACGAAAAACTCACCAAATCCAAAGATCAATTCGAAGGCAAATTGGGGCTCTTTTTGGTGGGATTTTCGATTTTAAGGGGGATCAAAGAAAAATTGGGGGGAAATTCGTGATCAACCGTGCTCTTGATACCAATATGTTACGGGGTAACCCCTTGGGGTGGCCCGATCTTTCATGAACTCCACGAGAAACGAGGGGAAAGCAGTGGTCGGGGGAGGAAGGTGATGAGAACCACGAACACACGCACGCAACACACGATACAGGCCGATCCCTCACGCCGGTGGCAACCGGTCCAACATAACCCCTAGGATCGGTGTTTGGCGAAGCTCTCTCTCCACGCCAACAACGGGGGACGAGGTGCTTGGTGAGATCTTGACGACTTGGGGGCGAGAAACCGAGAACCCAAGGCCTTGTACAACTTGAACGCACTAGGCAAGATCCAAGAGGGGGGTGGATAATCCGGTGCTCCTTGGTAGGAGCATGAGACCAATAGATGTAAGTTCCTCAAAGGGGTTCCTTAATCTATTATTATCCAAGTCTAGGGTTTACAATAAAGGGTGGGGGCTATATATAGGCCAGCCACAATAACAGGGGTAGTTTCGGAATGAAAAGGTAAAATATAGGAAGGGGTACAGGGCGTTGGGCCAAACTGACGCGTTCAGGTTCAGTCAAGACCGGTAGTACCGGTCGGCCAACCGGTAGTACCTGTCAGAATCTTAGCTCAGGGCGGTAGTACTGGCGATCCCTGAGCTTCACGGATTAGCACATGTGGCGGTAGGAGGGGCGGTACCATCCACCGTGTACCGGTTCTGGCGATAATACCGTAGTCGTCTGGCCCTTGGTTGGGCTCCTGCTGGGGGTGTCCAGTAGCTGGGGCCGGTAGTACCGCTTGAACCGGTAGTACCGGTCGCCTCAACCGGTAGTACCGCCGGGGTCCTTATCTTCGTACCTGATGATGCACAAGGTATGCGTATGAAGTAGCAGGCCATCCAAGGGTGTATCGAAGTCACACAAGGAGAGGAGCGAGTTCACCTTAGCTTGTAGGAGTTTGGCTCGGGCGCGAGTCATGGGTCCACTTGGGGAGCTTGTGGGAGTAGATGTATAGTGTTCATGGGACGGGCTGCATCAACAGCATTTAAAACTAAGTTCGGTTTATATGAGTGGTTAGTAATGTCGTTTGGTTTAACTAATGCACCTAGCACTTTCATGATATTAATGAACGAAGTTTTACGTGCTTTCATTGGACGTTTTGTGGTAGTCTACTTTGATGATATTCTGATTTATAGCAAATCTTTAGAGGATCATTTGAACCATTTACGTGCTGTTTTCAATGCTTTACGTGATGCACGTTTGTTTGGTAACCTTGAGAAGTGCACCTTTTGCACCAATCGAGTTACGTTTCTTGGCTATGTTGTTACATCACAGGGTATTGAAGTGGATCCAGCCAAGATTGAAGCTATTGAGAATTGGCATGACCCAAGATGGTCACACAAGTGAGGAGTTTTCTTGGCCTCATTGGTTTTATAGGCGCTTTGTCAAAGACTTTGGATCAATTGCCGCTGTTGAATGAGCTTACCAAGAAGGATGTGCCCTTTGTTTGGGCGATGCACAACAGGCCTTCGTCATATTGAAAGATAAGCTAACACATGCTCCCTTACTCCAACTTCCTGATTTTACTAAGAGTTTTGAGCTTGAATGTGATGCTAGTGGAATTGGTTTGGGAGGGGTGTTATTACAAGAGGGAAACCTGTTGCATATTTTAGTGAGAAATTGAGTGGGGCTAGTCTGAACTATTCTACTTATGATAAAGAATTATATGCATTGGTTCGGACATTAGAAACTTGGCAACATTATCTATGGCCTAAAGAATTTGTTATACATTCTGATCATGAATCTTTGAAGCATATTCGTAGTCAAGCTAAGTTGAATCGTCGTCATGCAAAGTGGGTTGAATTTATTGAGTCTTTTCCTTATGTTATCAAACACAAAAATGGTAAAGATAATATTATTGATGATGCTTTGTCGCGCCGTTATGCTTTGTTATCTCAACTTGACTTCAAAATATTTGGATTAGAAACTATTAAGGAACAATATGTGCATGACGCTGAATTTAAAGATGTGTTGCAGAATTGTAGAGATGGTAGAACATGGAACAAGTTCGTCTTCAATGATGGATTTGTGTTCCGTGCTAATAAATTATGCATTCCAGATAGCTCTGTTCGTCTTTTGTTGTTACAGGAGGCGCATGGAGGAGGATTGATGGGACACTTTGGTGTCAAGAAGACGGAGGATGTTCTTGCTGCACACTTCTTTTGGCCACGTATGCGTTGAGATGTTGAGCGATTTGTGGCACGCTGCACTACTTGTCAAAAACCTAAGTCTCGCCTTAATCCACATGGTTTATATGGACTTTCTGTTCAAAAACCTAAGCCTCTTCCTGTTCCTAGTGTTCCTTGGGAGGATATTTCTATGGACTTTGTTTTGGGATTGCCACGAACATAGAAGGGGAGGGATAGTATTTTTGTTGTTGTGGATCGGTTTTCAAAGATGGCACACTTTATTCCTTGTCATAAAACGGATGATGCTGCGCATATTGCTGTTTTATTCTTTCGTGAAATTGTTCGTTTGCATGGTGTGCCAAATACTATTGTTTCTGATCGTGATACTAAATTTCTTAGCCACTTTTAGAGATGTTTATGGGTTAAGTTGGGGACTAAATTGTTGTTTAGTACTACATGTCATCCCCAAACTGATGGACAAACTGAAGTAGTAAATAGAACTTTGTCTACTATGTTGCGGGCTGTTTTAAAGAAGAACTTAAAATTGTGGGAAGAGTGTTTACCTCATATACAATTTGCTTATAATCGTTCGCTGCATTCTACCACAAAGATGTGCCCATTTGAGATCGTCTATGGTTTTGTTCCTCGTGCACCTATTGATTTATTGCCTTTACCTTCTTCGGTGCAACATAATTTGGATGCTACACAACGCGCTGAAATGATATTAAACTTGTATAAGACTACTAAAGATAACATTGAACACATGAATGCTAAGTATAAACTTGCTGGGGCTAAAGGGAGAAAGCATGTTGTGTTTGATGTTGGCGATCTTGTTTGGTTACATTTGCGTACAGATCGTTTTCCTGATTTACGCAAGTCTAAGTTAATGCCACGTACTGCTGGTCCCTTTAAGGTGTTAGAGAAAATAAATGACAATGCATATAAACTTGAGTTGCCTGCAGACTTTGGTACGGTTAGTCCTACGTTTAACATTGCAGATTTGAAGCCTTACTTTGGTGAGGAAGATGAGATTGCGTCGAGGACGACTTTAATTCAAGAAGGGGAGAATGATGTGGACATCCCTTCTATTGATACAACCGTTGTACCTACAGCTACACACATACAAGGACACATCACAAGATCTCGTGACAAACAACTTAACTATCAGGTACTTTCGTTTCTTGGAACTATTCCTCACATACATGAGAATATGATGCTGCCTAAATCAGATGTATTTCTTACTCTTAGGAATGATGGACCAAGCATGGATGAGAGGGACAAGCATTGGAGGATGGGCATGCATGGAGATGGCAGCAAGCGTGTGATGATCCAAGAGAAGGCCACGGATGAAGATTTCAGAAATTTGAGGCCACCATAATGAAGAAAGAAGGCTTGGATGAAATATTCAAGATCAATACTTCACGAATTCGTCCATAGCTTAATATGGTGCTGCGACACCTTTTATGTTGGGCCAGGCCCATGTAATTTTCGCAGGATTTTAATTAGCCACTTTTTAGAGTCCGTATTTGAGGGGAAAAGGACTTCTAGGGCTGGTTTCGGCCACCAATTCCATGGCTGGCCGAAAGCCCACCTTTTCGCCCTTAAATACTCCCCATAGCCGTCACCCTAGACTCGGATTTTGTTTAGACATTAATTTAGCCATCATAGCAACTTCGCCAAGGCTCGAGAGTCGCAGAGGCCTCTTGTACTTCGCACCTGTTCAGGATCCCACCTTTTCAATAAAGCTTTCCTCTTAATCCGTAATATCTTGATTGCAATATTGGTTCTTACTTTTCTCGATTTCAGGTAGGAATTAAGACCCTCGCTGGTCAGGCTGATCGTGTTTCCACAGGATCGGTAACCTCCAGGAGATTGGCCTAGCGATCGCATTGGCGCTCGTGCTCACACGTGTAGTCGGATAGTCAAGCCCGAACTCCACCAAATCGATTATCTTCATATCATCGAAAGATAGGACACCTTTGCCCTATCACGGTCGAAGCCGTTCGCCCATGCGGGGTCACCGGGAAAACGCTCGGCCATGAGGAAGTGGGGGAAGTGTGTGCGGTTCGCCAGAGTTGGGAGAGCTGGGATCTGTGAAAGTGTGAGAGGAGGTCCGGCGAGGGGTACGACTTTTATAGGCCGAGGCGGGCGGCGAGGGCGTTAAAAGGGGAAACAACAGGAATTTATTGCCCGTCGGTCCATCGTGGGAGCCAAGGAGGCGGCGGTGGCACGGCATTACGGCGAGTGTGGCCAAAGCGACAGGGCAGTTAATGTTCGGTTGTCCATCGCGGGGTTCTGAGGCGGGAGCATGACGATGACTCGGCTTCTGTCGCTGACTGGGCGGGTCCACTCGCCGTCTATTTTTTAACCGGATTTGCTTCTTCTAGTGTTCCTAGGACGTTCCCGGGATGCTGGAAATGGCCTGGGAAGTCCAGACCAAAGTTGGCCCAAATCCGGACGAAACCGGGGTCCCCGGAACACGACTCGGCCGATTTTCAGCGTCTGGACCTAATGAGGATAGTATCATGGATCATGCTGCTTCTAGTTGTCTCAGCTGGAATGAAATATTGAACCTTATTGAAAAATATCACAAGGTGACTTCATTTCTAGTTCTACAAGATACGTTGATTTATAAGAACTTTATACTACCTAAATCATGGTGTTATTGTTTGACTAGATTTAATATCCATCGGACTAACGCTAGCGGGAAGGAGATGGAGGAAGGCAAGGAGTTTGACGTGATGATCGCCAAGGATGCGCGAGGGAGGAGCGGGAGGAAGGCGCAAGAGAAGATCATCAAGAAGGAAGGTTCAGTTCGGACAGACAGAAGCTCTGAAATTGAAACGGATGTGGATTCTTCATACGAACTCCAAATGAAGCAAATAAGTACTTGTTGGAGATAATTCCGAGAGCTTTCCAACAAGACACGTCTCCAGACCCCGGATAATCCGGCCCCCACACCCTCGGATAATCCTGCCCTGTTTCAGAAATTCTGCTAAGGACTTCAGGCACGTCGTACTGTATGGGGGCGGATAATCCGCCGCCCCAGGGAAGATATTCTGGGGGGCGGAAAATCCGCCCCTATTTAGGGAGGAAAGTCCGGCCCTAAAAGTTACCATCTGATCTAGACGGATCTGACTGTATCAGACACGTTTAGTTTCGCGATTTTGGCCGCCACAGCCACCCTTATAAGCCCTAGGACGTCCCCATAGTTAGGGTTAGACCATGTTAAAACTATTTTGGAGTTGTTTCTTATCAAGAATCTCTAGAATTACCCTGTGATCGAATTATCTACTACATTTGAGTCTGATCTATTGTTCCATTGGGAAGTAGATTGCAAACTACCGTTCGTGGTCGACGGCTACGTGCGCAAGAGCATGATATTGTGAATATCCCACAGGGTTCGAGATCTGTTGCATTGGCATCAGGTTTCGAGCGGGAGATTTCATAGCTACAGGCTAGTTATCTATCATCCACCATCATCATCGACAAGTGCTTGCTGATAAGATTAGGCCACCCCATATCATCTTGGTATCATATTTCCTCGTTTACTCGGTGAGCATCCACAAATCCATCCATAGATTAGTTCTTGTTTTTGTGCTATACAGAAAAAGCCATACAAAAAGATTTGCCCTAGCCTAGATTGCATCGTTTTTCAAGTTTTAGTTGTTGGTAGTGTCCTCTCGTAGATCCGATCTGAAGGTTTTTCTCATAGGAGTCTAGTTTTCGTTTGTGTTTAAGTTTAGGGTTTTGATCTTGTTTTCCGCCGAGTCCACCATCACTGTTTTCCGCAAGTTTCCATCTATTTTTTCGTGTCCACATAGCGTACTTTTGTGTGCAGACCCTAGCTACAGCCTATCTACAGTATCCGTGCCTAGGAACATACCCACGAGACTAGTTGCTTTGCTCTAATCAGGCTGCTCATTAGGGTTTTCAAAGTGCAAATTTTCGCCCAGGAAAACCGGATTATCCGGCCCCTGACAAAACCGGATTATCCGGTCCCCGTAATTTTTCCCAGATTCGTTGCATCTTGTTTTGCTTTGTGTTAGCAAGTTTAAAAAAGAGAAAAGAGGGAAAAGGAAAGAGAAATAGTACAAAAAATGAGAAAAGAGCTATATGCGTGACAAAAGAAAAAGTGCCAAGTTTGATTGAAGGGCGTAGTTCATAATAGCACTTGTAGATTGAGAAATCTTGTGCCCATGTTTATGTTGAGCTATTACTAGTGTCTGTCTTGCGCATTGCAATATTCCTATTCATAAATTGCTTTGCCACGTTTATCTCCACTTTGTGTGTTTCTTGGGTTATCATAACGATCAGCACTAGGACTTGTTTGCGATGTAGTTAGGATACCATACCTACAGCTTCACCATAAATAACCTTTGTGTCCTGTGATTGTTCTCTATACCCTTGATATTCACTTCATCACATCCATGCATAAGTTGTTGATTCGAATTGGTAAGCATCACTATTCACTTTGGAACGGTAAGATCTGCTTCTTGTATGATATGGTCAAGGATGCGCAAGGGAGGAGCGGGAGGAAGGCGCAAGAGAAGATCATCAAGAAGGAAGGTTCAGCTCGGACAGACAAAAGCCCTGAAATTGAAACGGACGTGGATTCTTCATACGAACTCCAAATCAAGCAAATAAGCACTTGTTGGAAAGATCATTCGGAGAGCTTTCCAACGAGTACTTACACGTCTCCAGGGGGCGGATAATCCGACCCCCACAAGGCCGGATAATCCGGCCCTGCTCTAGAAATTCTGCTAAGGACTTCAGGCGCAAGGCTCAGTATGGGGGCGGATAATCCGCCCCAGAGGAGGATAATCCGGGGGGGGGGGATAATCCGCCCCTACTTAGGGCGGAAAGTACGGCCCTAAAAGTTTCCATCAGATCCGGACGGATCTGACTGTATTAGACACGTTTTCGTTTCACGTTTTTCGGACGTTCCGGCGGCCATATAAGCCTGGGAACGCCCTCTAGATTAGGTTAGCTTTTTGATTTCAGTTGATTAGTCTAAAACTATCGTGTGTGTTGCTTGGTGAAGCATCCCTCCGGGGTCGGCAATGCCATGTTATCTATCGTATTGATATTGTCGCGGAGG
Source organism: Avena longiglumis (assembly GCA_030063025.1). Taxonomy (NCBI): domain Eukaryota; kingdom Viridiplantae; phylum Streptophyta; class Magnoliopsida; order Poales; family Poaceae; genus Avena; species Avena longiglumis. The sequence goes on along the minus strand of CP125976.1, from coordinate 342,643,503 downwards.
TTCTTGTGTTCATCAAGGATTGTCGTGTTTTGGTTTGAGGCGTGGTGATCTTCATCACGTTACTTGCTGGATTCGTTCCTCTTCTTCAGGTGACGTCCATTGGCGTTGTTAGAAGGACTACTATCTGGGTGACTCGCTGTGAAAGATCGGGACAAACTAAAGGATGCGCGAGGGAGGAGCGAGAGGAAGGCGCAAGAGAAGATCATCAACAAGGAAGGTTTAGTTCGGACAGACAAACGCTCTGAAATTGAAACGGATGTGGATTCTTCATAAGAACTCCAAATCAAGCAAATAAGTACTTGTTGGAAAGATAATTCCGAGAGATTTCCAACGAGTACTTACACGTCTCCAGGCCCCAGATAATTCGGCCCCCACACCCCCGGATAATCCGGCCCTATTCTAGAAATTCTGCTTAGGACTTCAGGCGCGTCGTACTGTATGGGGGGGCGGATAATCCGCCCCAGGGATGATATTCTGGGGTGGGGGGATAATCCTCCCCTTCTTAGGGAGGAAAGTCCGGCAGTTACCATCAGATCCAAACAAATATGACTGTATCAGACACGTTTTGTTTCGCGATTTTGGCCGCCCCAGCCGCCCTTATAAGCCCTGGGACGTCCCCACAGCTAGGGTTAGACCATGTTAAAACTATTTTGGAGTTGTTTCTTATCAAGAACCTCTGGAATTACCCTGTGATCGAATTATCTACTGCAATTGAGTGTGATCTGTTGTTCCATTGGGAATTAGTAGATTGCAAACTACCGTTCGTGGTCGGCGGCTACGTGCGCAAGAGCGTGGTGTTGTGATATCCCATAGGGTTCGAGAGTTGTTGCATTGGCATCAGGGTTCGAGCGGGAGAGTTCATAGCTACAGGCTAGTTATGTATCATCCACCATCATCATCGACAAGTGCTTGCTGAGAAGATCGGGCCACCCCATATCAGGACCAAAAAAACATCATGGGATCGGCATCCTAGGAAGGCGAGTGGAGATGCTCTAAGTGGTGTATCTACATTTAATAATTTAGATGACATGCATGCATTCGATTGACCTAACCATGCTTTTTGCCTATGGTTTCGTGCAAAGGTGTTTCTTAGCTAAGATGCAACCTCAATCTCTTTCATTATTAACTATGGTGTCACATAGACAAAGTGCTTAGGATACACCGCTGAGAACCACCCATTGTGAAAGGCCTTATATGCCATGTGGAATCGATATTCCTATCATCGGGATTGCCTACGCCTTGTCCTGTAGGTCCTGTGCTTGACACGCGTCCAAGCATTAGAGGGAGAAACTGCTAGGGCCTATGTTCGACGCCCTGTGCATCATATTAACATAGGTCGGTCACGGTTTTATCATGGTGTGTGTGAGCTGATCGTGGTGGCGTTCTCCCACCAAACCCAAAACTCCTTTAACTTGCTATGAGAGCCCGGATCTGATGCAGCCTGTTCCACAAACGCTTCTACATCTCCTCCTCCTCCTACGAGCCGAACTCCTACAAGCTAAGGTTAACTTGCTCCTCTCTTCGTGTGATTTCGATTCATCTTTGAATGGCATGCTACTTCATTCCCATACTTTATGCATTCTCAGGTATGAACCCCACGAAGAGGCGCTAAGAGAAGGGACTAGAAACCTAAAAGAAAAGGCTCCAGCTCAAACCAATGAAGAAACCGGCGAACCAGATCCTATGCCGAAAACGCAAGGAAGATCCGGCGCCAAATCCGAACAATCCTTGAATCTCTCCCGGTCGGTGAGCAATGAGCACCTACATTTCCAAAGATATACCGAAGCATACAGAATCCCGTTGAAGACCTTGAATAAATGGCGGCTAGGAAGTTTTAAGAAGAATTGGAGGCGCCAAACTTACCGCCGGAACCGCCCAGGGATAATTCCAATACAAATATTTTGAAGTCAAGTTGAGATAACAAGGTATAACTGTGTGACAAAGCATCGGCAATAACATTATCTTTACCCTTCTTATGTTTGATAACATAAGTAAAAGACTAAATAAATTCCACCCACTTTGCATGGCGATGATTCAGTTTAGCTTGACTACGAATATGCTTCAAAGATTCATGATCAGAATGTATAACAAATTCTTTAGGCCATAAATAATGTTGCCATGTTTCTAATGTCCGAACCAGCGCATATAATTCTTTATCATAAGTAGAATAGTTCAGACTAGCCCCACTCAATTTCTCACTAAAATATGCAACAACTTTGCCATCTTGTAATAACACACCTCCAAAACCAATTCCAGTAGCATCACATTCAAGCTCAAAAGTCTTATTAAAATTAGGAAGTTGGAGCATGTGTTAACTTATCTTTCAATATCATGAAGGCCTGTTGTTGTGCATCGCCCCAGACAAAGGGCACATCTTTCTTGGTAAGTTCATTCAGCGGCGCAGCAATTGATCCGAAATCTTTGACAAAGCGCCTATAAAAACCAGCGAGGCCAAGAAAACTCCTCACTTGTGTGACCGTCTTGGGCTGCAGCCAATTCTCAATCGCTTCAATCTTGGCGGAATCCACTTCAATTCCCTATGATGTAACAACATAGCTAAGAAACGCAACTCTATCGGTGCAAAGGGTTCCCTTCTCAAGATGACCAAACAAACTTGCGTTGTGTAAAGCATTGAAAACAGCACGCAAATGTTCCAAATATTCCTCTAAAGATTTGCTATAAATTAGAATATCATCTAATTAGACTACCACAAATCGTCCAATGAAAGTACGTAAAACTTCATTCATTAATCTCAGTGTGTTTGGTGCATTAGTTAAATCAAAAGGCATTACTAACCACTCATATAAACCAAACTTAGTTTTAAATGTTGTTTTCCATTCATCTCCTAATTTCATACGAATCTGCTGGTAACCAGTATGCAAATCAATCTTAGAAAACATGGTAGAGACACTCATCAAGCATGTCATCTAAACATGGTATAGGATGAAGGTAACGAATAGTTATGTTATTGATATCTCTACAATCATTAAACATGCGCAACGAACCATCTTTCTTAGGTACCAAAATAATAGGAACAACACAAGGGATAAGAGACTCACGAATATGATCCTTGTCGAGTAATTCCTGAACTTGGCGTCGTATCTCCTTTGTCTCCTCTGGATTGGTTCGATATGGTGCGCGATTGGGCAATATGGCACTACGAATGAGATCAATTTGGTGCTCAATTCCTCTAATAGGCTGTAGTCCTGGTGGCATGTCAGGTGGGAAAACGTCCGCATATTCCTGCAAAAAGGTTAGCAACCGCAAGTGGCAAAGAGGTAGGCATATCCTCAAATGAAAAGAACCTCTTTGCAAACAATTGCATAACAAGGAGTAGTGTTCACATCTAGTTCAGCAATATCAATTTTATTTGCAAGCATAGATGGCTTTTCAAACAAATTTTAGTAGCATGTTTAGAATCATATTTAGTGGTCTTAGGAGGCACAAAATGAGCAGCAATAATCTGATTCTCACTTTTGTGTTTCTCTTCAGTTTTATCACTACTAGCTCTAGCAAGATCATCTTTTAATATTTGTTCAGGAGTCATAGGTTTGTGACCAATTTTCTTTCTATTATTCATAAGAGAATAATGATTAGTTTTACTATTATGAACAATTCTCTATCAAACTGCCAATGTCTGCCAAGTAACAAAGAACAAGCTTGCATGGACACAACTTCAGAGTCAACAAATCAAAATATGTACCAATAGTAAAATGCACGCATACCGTTCTTGTTACCTTGATCTTTCGAGAACTCTCAAACCATTGAAAGTAATATGGATGGGTATGTTGTCTTGTAGGTAGAGCAAGCTTCTCCACCATATCAACACTAGCCAAATTATTGCAACTCCCTCCGTCAATAATGATCCGTATAGCTCTTTCTTTGACAACGCCTCTTGTTTGGAAAAGGTTATGGCGTTGATCATGTTTATCTTAGCTTAATTGCACACTCAACACATGTTGTGCAACTAGACTCTTATATTGATCAGCAATTTCAGCTCCCATTACCTCCGTTTCGTCTTCAGAATCAGAATTATCTCTGTCACGTGCAGAAATAAGAGCCAGAGTATCTTCATCAAAGTCACTACCTGAATCATATTCACCATCTTCACGTACCAACATAACACGCTTTGTTGTACACATGTACTCAATATGACCATAGCCCCAGCACTTGCGGAAATGTATATCCTTTGTCTTGCATATGGAAGACATAGAAGAAGCACTATGAGCAGGGGCATTGGACGACGGCGGAGGAGCAGCTGAGGGAGGCCTTGAGGTAGACGGCGGAGGATCTGGTGGAGGACCACGAGACGAAGGCGCTGATTGTCGGGATGTCCAGAAAGATGTGCGACCTTGATGTGGACATCTGAAATGGATCGTATGGGCACCTAGAGGGGGGTGAATAGGTGCTACTCAATTTTTAGTTCTTTTTCAATTTTAGGCTTGACACAAAGTAAATTCTCTAGATATGCAACTACGAGAATTTCCCTATATGTAAACCTAGCTACTAAGCACGTAAAGAGAGGAGCGAGGAAACCGTAGTGGAGCACGCGGAGACACAGGGATTTGTTTTACCGCGGTTCCTTCCTTGTTAAGGGAAGTACATATGTGTTGGAGGGGTGGGCGGTTCTAAGACCACCACGCCACAAAAGGCCTCACCCTATTCTCCGATGGATCTCGCCACGAAAGGCCTGATCCACTTTCTCCACTATTGGTACCCTTCGGGGCGGGAACCGGTGCCTTTACAACTCTACCGGGGTACACAACCACCACTGAATTGGGGGCTCCCGAGATGATAACAAGCTGTCACAAGAACAAGGTTTATCAATATAAACAAAACAAGGATCTAGGTATTCGCAAGAAATACTAGATCGGTGATTCTCCAAATGAATGGAGAGGAGATGAAGCACTTGATTACAGTAGTTGAAGATCGAGATCTCCTCCTTCGATACCCCAAAGGACGTGGCCTTTGGGTGGATGAATGTGAATCTCTCTTAGTTGGAGAATGATGAACCGATCTGATTTTTTTGAATGAATCAAGAGTCCTGGTCGGAGGGGAAAGGCAGGCTTAAATACCCCCTGACCAGAACAAGCCGTTGGAGAACTTTACGGGCGGATAATCCACCCCCCTTTGGGGCGGACTATCCGTCCTGGGGTGAAAATCCGCCCCCAAGGACGGACACTCCGGGGAAACTCCGCCCCCCATGCAGAGAGCGACGCAGGCCTTGTCTTGAAGAAAAACCTTGAGGGGTGGACTTTCCACCCCCCTCCAGGGGCGGACTATACGTCCCAGCCTGAATATCCGGCCGCAAAGTCCGCCCCCTCTCTGGGGGTTGTTCTCTTCAAATAAAGGGGGGCGGATTATCCGGCCCAGCCGGAAAATCCGGCCAGGAAACTCCGCCCCCTCTCTGGGGGTTGCGCCCTTCTGGATATGGGGAGGGGCGGATCCGCCCCTGGTAGTGATGTGGACATCCCATCTATTGATACAACCGTTATACCTACAGCTACACACATACAAGGACCTATCACTCGATCTCGTGCCAAACAACTTAACTATCAGGTACTTTTGTTTCTTGGAACTACTCCTCACATACATGAGAATATGATGCTGCCTTAATCAGATGTATTTCTTACTCTTAGGAATGATGGACCAAGCATGGATGAGAGGGACAAGCATTGGAGCATGGCCATGGATGGAGATGGCAGCAAGCGTGTGATGATCCAAGAGAAGGCCATGGATGAAGATTTCAGAACTTTGAGGCCACCATAATGAAGAAAGAAGGCTTGGACGAAATATTCAAGATCAATACTTCACGAATTTGTCCATAGCTTAATATGGTGCCGCGACACCTTTATTTTGGGCCAGGCCCATGTAATTTTCGCAGGATTTTAATTAGCCACCTTTTATAGTCCGTATTTGAGGGGAAAAGTACTTCTAGGGTTGGATTCGGCCACCACTTCCATGGCTGGCCGAAACCCCACCTTTTCGTCCTTACATACTCCCCATAGCCGTCACCCTAGACTTAGATTTTGTTTAGACATTAAGTTAGCCATCGTAGCAACTTCGCCAAGGCTCGAGCGTCACAGAGGCCTCTTGTACTTCGCACCTATTCAGGATCCCACCTTTTCAATAAAGCTTTCCTCTTAATCCGCAATATCTTGATTGCAATATTGGTTCTTACTAGTTCTCGATTTCAGGTAGGAATTAAGACCCTCGTTTGTCAGGCTGATCGTGTTTCCGCAGGATCAGTAACCTCCCGGAGATTGGCCTAGCGATTGAATTGGCGCTCGTGCCCGCACGTGTAGTCGGATCGTCAAGCCCGAACTCCACCAAATCGACCATTATCATCTCATCGAAAGATCGGACAACTTTGCCCTATCAAGTGGTATCAGATTCCAGGTTGCTCGGTGAGATTTTACTATTTTCGTAGATTAGATCTGTTTTACCTATAACCCACGAAAAAGCCAAAAACACATCTAGAGCTTAGATCCATCCCATCACCAATCTACGCCTTGCATTATCTTTTCAGTTTTGTATTGTTGAATTTGTGTCTACATCGTCGCGTCGAGTTGCTGGTCTTAGTGACTCGTCCCTTAGAGTTTCGAGTTCTGATCACAGTAGTCACCACCACACTCGCAGATCACCTCCAACATATTCTGCCGCCATACACCCAGCCACCATAAACCCTAAAACTCCGCCACCGCCTTCCTACCGCGACACGGATCCGATCACCTTTCCTGCCGTGGCACGAGTCCGAGTTGAGTTATTGTTTCCTAGTTATTTCTTTTTACTCTCCTTCCTTGTTTCCGTGTTGAGCTAAAGTCTGTATCGAGCTAAAAGTTCAGTCGTAAGTCCAGAAGGAGAGCAAAAAAAAGTCTGGAACCGCCTCTGAATTTTTTTTCTAGCTATACTGATTTTCGGCTCCGGGGATCACTTTTCTCCATCGGCCGTTATAGCGATATTTTTTTGGCGCATGCGCGCTTTCCGGAGCATAATACAAAAATTTCGACAAAGTTTTTTTGGGGGGCTAACCTGTTTCTAGACCCCGTCGATCAGTTCTAGACACTCGCCATCATAGTGATTTTCGACATCACCGTTCGCTTTTCAGGGTGCCATATCATCATACATTGCTTGTTGTGTAGCGTCGTGAAATCGTTGGTGATCTAGGCTCGCGTCTCTAGTACGGTCTAGCCTAGGACCAGCACAGTACCGTCGTTGAGCATTCTTTCAACATTTGCATTGTTGTTTTGATAATTGCTAACCCCTTTTCTAAGTCTTCCCAGAGCTCCACAGATTTCTCCGCGTGCGGTGTCTCGATTCTTGGTAATCGCTCGGTTCAATCTCTGGACCCACTGCTCCTCGCGGTTGCACATCGCATTTTCCTGCTGTTTGGTAAGAACTTATAAGAGCTTCGTATATTGCTTGACGGATTACGCGTGCCTTCCACCTTATTTCCGTAGTTATAGTCATATGTACCTGTGCTTTTTAAAGGACTAACCATGACAGATACTTCACGTAACCCTGCCACAATGACGAACCAAGAACTACGTGCCCACTTCTCCGAGCTATTGGTCGGTCGCGCTGAAGATGTGGATGCACGACTAGAGGAGTTTGACACCAAGCTCACCAACGCCATGGACAAGATCGATGGACTCGAGAAATCCTTCAATGACAAGCTTGACGCTCGGTTCAAGGAGGTTTTGGACAGATTGTTTCAGACGCACTCGCCCATTGGCACCTCGGCATGGCGACGGTGCATTTCGATCACGGTCGTGACGGCTGGTTCATTCTGCCGCCGCTCAAGGCCATCACCGAGGCACCCTCGAGCTTCCACCACGGCCGCGACATTGGGGGCAGACGATGGGTACTACTATGAACTCGACGACGACGATCTGTTTGATGAGGAGGTTGAATAACCTCCACACCCTGCTGGCTGACCCCGACATTACCACTTCAACGCTCGACCACCGGTACGTGATGATGATCATGTTGCAAAGATTAAATTAAATATTCCATCTTTTGAGGGTAAATATAATCCTGATGCATATCTTACATGGGAGATGGAAGTAGAACAACGTTTTTCATGTTTAAAATATCCTGAGAATATGTGTGTTAGTGCTGCTACATGTGAATTTACTAAAGTTGCTTCCCTTTGGTGGTCTGAGTTTGTCGTTTAAATCCTACTACTATTCCTCGTACTTGGACTACTTTAAAAACTGCTATGCGTGTTCGTTTTGTGCCTCCCACTTATCAACGTGATTTACTAAAGAATCTGACACGTTTGGAACAAGGGAAAAATTCTGTAGAAGAGTATTATCAGGAATTGCAAACGGGGATGGTTTGGTGTGGTCTTGTTGAAACTACTGAACAAATGCTCGCACGTTTCTTTGGTCGATTAAACAAGGACATTCAACATATATTAGACTATCAGGAATATAATTCCATCACTCGTTTGTTTCATCTTGCTTGCAAAGATGAACGTGAAGTGCAGGATCGCCAAACACCATGGAGGAGGACTAATAATTCTGCAGGTCGCACATCCACCAGCTACTACCACATCCACGGCCACCACACGATTTCCATCAGCTGCTCCTCCATCGTCATCAGATGCTCCTGCTCGTAGTGCATATTCTATGGCTTCCACGGGTAAAACAAAGGATATACAATGCCGTAAGTGCTGGGGTTTTGGTCATATTGAGAGACAGTGCACAACACAACGTTTTATGATGGTGCGTGATGATGGTCAATATGATTCAGCGAGTGACTTTGATAAAGATACATTAGCTCTTATTTCTGCTCGAGATGGAGACAATTGTGATTCTGATGAAGAGACAGAGGTAATGGGAGCTGAAACTGCTGATCAATACAAGAGCTTAGTTACACAACGTGTGTTGAGTGTGCAATTGAGCAAATCTGAGCATGATCAACGCCACAACCTGTTCCAAACACGTGGTATTGTCAAGGAAAGAGCTATAAGGATCATCATTGATGGAGGGAGTTGTAATAATCTGGCCAGTGTTGACATGATAGAGAAGCTTGCACTTCCAACAAGACAATGCACACATTCATATTACATCCAATGGTTTGAGAGTTCTCGCTAGATCAAGGTAACAAGAACGGTACGCGTGCATTTTACAATTGGTACATATTCTGATTTTGTTGATTGTGATGTTGTACCTATGCAAGCTTGTTCTTTGTTACTTGGTAGACCATGGCAATTTGATAGAGAATCTATTCATAATGGCAAAACTAATCACTATTCTCTTATGCATGATGGAAAGAAATTGGTCTAAAACCTATGACTCCCGAACAGATTTTAAAAGATGATCTTGCTAGAGCTAGTAGAGATAAAACTGAGGAGAAAAATAAAAGTGAGAATCAGATTGTTGCTGCAGATTTTGTACCACCAAAGAACACTAAATCTGATTCTAAACATGCTACTGAAATTCGTTTGAAGGGTCCATGTATGATAGGGCAAAGGTGTCCGATCTTTTGTTGAGATGAAGATAATCGATTTGGTGGAATTCGGGCTTGACGATCCGACTACACGTGCGAGCACGAGCGCCAATGCAATCGCTAGGCCAATCTCCGGGAGGTTACCGATCATACGGGAACACGATTAGCCTGACCAGCGAGGGTCTTAATTCCTACCTGAAATCGAGAACAAGTAAGAACCAATATTGCAATCAAGATATTGCGGATTAAGATGAAAGCTATATTGAAAAGGTGGGATCATGTATAGGTGCGAAGTACAAGAGGCCTCTGCGACGCTCGAGCCTTGGCGAAGTTGCTATGATGGCTAACTTAATGTCTAAACAAAAATCCGAGTCTAGGGTGACGGCTATGGGGAGTATTTAAGGAGGAAAAGGTGGGGTTTCGGCCAGCCATGGAAGTGGTGGCCGAATCCAACCCTAGAAGTCCTTTTCCCCTCAAATACGGACTCTAAAAAGTGGCTAATTAAAATCCTGCGAAAATTACATGGGCCTGGCCCAAAATAAAGGTGTATTGATCTTGAATATTTCGTCCAAGCCTTCTTTCTTCATTATGGTGGCCTCAAAGTTCTGAAATCTCCATCTGTAGCCTTCTCTTGGATCATCACACGCTTGCTGCCATCTCCATGCATGGCCATGCTCCAATGCTTGTCCCTCTCATCCATGCTTGGTCCATCATTCCTAAGAGTAAGAAATACATCTGATTTAGGCAGCATCATATTCTCATGTATGTGACGAATAGTTCCAAGAAACGAAAGTACCTGATAGTTAAGTTGTTTGGCACGAGATCTTGTGATGGGTCCTTGTATGTGTGTAGCTGTAGGTACAACGGTTGTATCAATAGAAGGGATATCCACATCATGCTCCCCTTCTTGAATTGAAGTCGTCCTCGACGCAATCTCATCGTCCTCACCAAAGTAAGGCTTCAAATCTGCAATGTTAAACGTAGGACTAGCCGTACCAAAGTCTGCAGGCAACTCAAGTTTATATGCATTATCATTTATTTTCTCTAACACCTTAAACGGACCAGCAGCACGCGGCATTAAATTAGACTTGCGTAAATCAGGAAAGCGATCCTTACGCAAATTGATAGGGCAAAGGTGTCCGATCTTTCGATGAGATGATGATAGTCGATTTGGTGGAGTTCGGGCTTGACGATCCGACTACACGTGCGAGCACGAGCGCCAATGCAATCGCTAGGCCAATCTCCTGGAGGTTACCGATCCTGCGGGAACACGATCAGCCTGACCAGCGAGGGTCTTAATTCCTAACTAAAATCGAGAACAAGTAAGAACCAATATTGCAATCAAGATATTGCGGATTAAGAGGAAAGCTTTGTTGAAGAGGTGGGATCCTGAATAGGTGCGAAGTACAAGAGGCCTCTGTGATGCTTGAGCCTTGGCAAAGTTGCTATGATGGCTAACTTAATGTCTAAACAAAATCCGAGTCTAGGGAGGCGGCTATGGGAAGTATTTAAGGGCGAAAAGGTGGCGTTTCGGCCAGCCATGGAAGTGGTGGCCGAATCCAACCCTAAAAGTCCTTTTCCCCTCAAATACGGACTCTAAAAAGTGACTAATTCAAATCTTACGAAAATTACATGGGCCTGGCCCAAAATAAAGGTGTCGCAGCACCATATTAAGCTATAGACGAATTCGTAAAGTATTGATCTTGAATATTTCGTCCAAGCCTTCTTTCTTCATTATGGTGGCCTCAAAGTTTTTAAATCTTCATCTGTGGCCTTCTCTTGGATCAGCACATGCTTGCTGCCATCTCCATGCATGGCCATGATCCAATGCTTGTACCTCTCATCCATGCTTGGTCCATCATTCCTAAGAGTAAGAAATACATCTGATTTAGGCAGCATCATATTCTCATGTATGTGAGGAATAGTTCCAAGAAACGAAAGTACTTGATAGTTAAGTTGTTTGGCACGAGATCTTGTGATGGATCCTTGTATGTGTGTTGCTGTAGGTATAACGGTTGTATCAATAGAAGGTATGTCCACATCATGCTCCCCTTCTTGAATTGAAGTCATCCTCGACGCAATCTCATCGTCCTCACCAAAGTAAGGCTTCAAATCTGCAATGTTAAACATAGGACTAACCGTACCAAAGTCTACAGGCAACTCAATTTTATATGCATTATCATTTATTTTCTCTAACACCTTAAAGGGACCAGCAGCACGTGGCATTAACTTAGACTTGCGTAAATCAGGAAAACGATCTTGCGCAAATGTAACGAAACAAGATCGCCAACATTAAACACAACATGCTTTCTCCCTTTATCCCTAGCAAGTTCATACTTAGCATTCATGTGTTCAATGTTATCTTTAGTAGACTTATGCAAGTTTAATATCATTTCAGCGCGTTGTGTAGCATCCAAATTATGTTGCACCGAAGAAGGTAAAGGTAATAAATCAATAGGTGCACGAGGAACAAAACCATACACAATCTCAAATGGGCACATCTTTGTGGTAGAATGTAGTGAACGATTATAAGCAAATTCTATATGAGGTAAACACTCTTCCCACAATTTTAAGTTCTTCTTTAAAACAGCCCGCAACATAGTAGACAAAGTTCTATTTACTACTTCAGTTTGACCATCAGTTTGGGATGACATGTAGTACTAAAGAGCAATTTAGTCCCCAACTTAGACCATAAACATCTCCAAAAGTGGCTAAGAAATTTAGTATCACGATCAAAGACAATAGTATTTGGCACACCATGCAAACGAACAATTTCACGAAAGAACAAATCAGCAATATGCGCAGCATCATCCGTTTTATGACAAGGAATAAAGTGTGCCATCTTAGAAAACCGATCCACAACAACAAAAATACTATCCCGCCCCTTCTGTGTTCGTGCCAATCGCAAAACAAAGTCCATAGAAATATCCTCCCAAGGAACACTAGGAACAGGAAGAGGCATATATAAACCATGTGGATTAAGGCGAGACTTAGCTTTTTGACAAGTAGTGCAGCGTGCCACAAATCTCTCAACATCTCGACGCATACGTGGCCAAAAGAAGTGCAAGAAGAACATCCTCCGCCTTCTTGACACCAAAGTGTCCCATCAATCCTCCTCCATGCGCCTCTGAATAACAAAAAAAGAACAGACGAGCTATCTGGAATGCATAGTTTGTTAGCACCGAACACAAATCCATCATTGAAGACGAACTTGTTCCAAGTTCTACCATCTCTACAATTCTGCAACACATCTTTAAATTCAGCATCATGCACATATTGTTCCTTAATAGTTTCCAATCCAAATATTTTGAAGTCAAGTTGAGATAACAAAGCATAACGGCGCGACAAAGCATCAGCAATAATATTATCTTTACCCTTTTTGTGTTTGATAACATAAGGAAAAGACTCAATAAATTCAACCCACTTTGGCATGACGACGACTCAACTTAGCTTGACTACAAATATGCTTCAAAGATTCATGATCAGAATGAATAACAAATTCCTTAGGCCATAGATAATGTTGCCAAGTTTCGAATGTCCGAACCAACGCATATAATTCTTTATCATAAGTAGAATAGTTCAGACTAGCCCCACTCAATTTCTCACTCAAATATGCAAAAGGTTTTCCCTCTTGTAATAACACCCCTCCCAAACCAATTCCACTAGCATCACATTCAAGCTCAAAAGTTTTAGTAAAATCAGGAAGTTGGAGTAAGGGAGCATGTGTTAACTTATCTTTCAATATGACGAAGGCCTGTTGTTGTGCATCGCCCCAAAAAAAGGGCACATCCTTCTTGGTAAGCTCATTCAGCGGCGCGGCAATTGATCCAAAGTCTTTGACAAAGAGCCTATAAAAACCAGCGAGGCCAAGAAAACTCCTCACTTGTGTGACCGTCTTGGGCTGCGGCCAATTCTCAATAGCTTCAATCTTGGCTGGATCCACTTCAATACCCTGTGATGTAACAACATAGCCAAGAAACGCAACTCGATTGGTGCAAAAGGTGCACTTCTCAAGGTAACCAAACAAACGTGCATCACATAAAGCATTGAAAACAGCACGTAAATGGACCAAATGATCCTCTAAAGATTTGCTATAAATCAGAATATCATCAAAGTAGACTACGACAAAACGTCCAATGTAAGCACGTAAAACTTCGTTCATTAATCTCATGAAAGTGCTAGGTGCATTAGTTAAACCAAACGGCATTACTAACCACTCATATAAACAGAAATTAATTTTAAATGTTGTTTTCCATTCATCTCCTAATTTCATACGAATCTGGTGGTAACCACTATGCAAATCAACTTTAGAAAACATGGTAGAGCCACTCAATTCATCAAGCATGTCATCTAAACGTGGAATAGGATGACGATATCGAATAGTAATATTATTGATAGCTCTACAATCAGTACACATGCGCGAAGAACCATCTTTTTTAGGTACCAAAATAATAGGAACAGAGCAGGGGCTAAGGGACTCACGAATATGATCTCTGTCGAGTAGTTCCTGAATTTGGCATTGTATCTCCTTTGTCTCCTCTGGATTGGTTCTATATGGCGCGCGGTTGGGCAACTTGGCACCAGGAATTAGATCAATTTGGTGCTCAATTCCTCTAATAGGAGGTAGTCCTGCTGGCAGCTCAGCGGGAAATACGTCTTCATATTCCTGCAAAAGGTTAGCAATAGCGGGTGGCAAAGAAGGAGGCATATCCTCAAATGAAAACAAAACCTCTATGCAGACAATTGCATAACATTGATGATATGGGGTGGCCCGATCTTCTCGTTGAGCACGGCGTAGATGATGGTGGAGGTAATGGAGATAACTTGTGGGATGTCAGGAACACCTACGTTCCCCCGCCAATGCAATGATCTCAACCCGATGGTATTCGCAACTTCACACTTACAAGCGTAGTCACGACCACTTAAGCGGTTTGCAATCTACCAATTCCCAATGGAACAAAGAAAACACGAAGACTTTCGAGCAAACCCGGATCGAATCAAAGTGGAGGTATGGTAGATATTCCTGATCGAATCAAAGAGGAACATATAATTTCATATGAATGCTTGCAGCAGTTCAACGAAACAAGTATTGGTTTAATCTAAACGTGGTCTAACCCTAATTGTGACGGCTGCTAGGGAATATATAAGTCTTTGGCGTCCTCCCCACTAAACGGGCCTAAAACAGCCATAACTTGGCCCAAACCGACCTTCTTTTCGACTCAACTGATACATACCACCCATAGATGGATTCGGTCTAATTGGCTTGAGCCATATGTCGTGGTGCACCTCAAACGTGTCTCCGCGCCACATATCTCTCTTTATCATGCCTTCTCTCCTTATTGCCTCCTAGTGCGTCTTCCATCTCTCACGCCTTCCTCCCTTCCTCACCGGGCGCTAGCCCGTTAGATGCCAAATCTAGTCAAACAATAACACAATGATTTAGGTAGTATAAAGTTCTTATAAATCAAAGTATCATGTCCAACTAGGAATGAATTCACCTTGTGATATTTTTCAATGAGGCTCAATATTTCTTTCCATTCAAACAGCTTGAAATCAAGATGATCCATGATTGTATCCTCATCATCCTCCCTTTCTTCAAGAAAAGCCGCCTCGGCGTTGGGTAAGCCGAAGTGGAAGGAACAAAAAGAACAACGATATCAGAGTATATGTATACATAACCTGTTGTATCATTTTGTTCACGTGAATAATATGTCTACTATTCATCAAGCAACTTAAATTGCGGGTATAAGTGAAGTACAAAGAATCATGATCATGTTGAAATCCAAATAAATATATAGTCTTGTTGTTCAATATTAAATTCAGTTTTCTCAAAGAAGATCTATGATCAAATTTGTGATGAACAAGATCAAACCAATTCAAACTATGTGAAAACCGAATTGATTCAGCCATACTTCAACTACGCTATTCGATTATTATGAACATAATCATTTTGTTCAAGATGTAATATGCAACTCAAATTGCAAATATTAGTGAAGTATATAGTAGAAGCACACTTATGCAACACGTTGTGGGACAAACACAAGGTGTATGAAAAATGATTCAAATCTAGAAAGATTGGAACAATCCAACATAGGTAAAGTTACTTTTTTTGGATGGACTATATCAACTATATAAGAATTTACTTTCATAGTATCACAAATTGTAGTATCTATCCCACCACAAAGATATCTTGACACATAGCATGTATGGCTAAACACAGAAGTTTCAATTCAGCAATTCTATCACATGTAATGCATATGTGATCCACAAGAAAATTTTCATCCATGCTATATTCACCAATTAGATTAAAGGTGAAATCAGGAGAATATGTGCTAGAATTCAGACATGAAATTTCAGAAATCCTATCCATAGCACAACTCATATTCATAGGTTCATTTAGCATTATGGAATACACAATATCAGTAGGTGGTATTCGAGCAAGTCTTTGCTCATGTGTAATCAAGACTACATGCTTAAAATTCAGATTTTGCAAAGCATCACTCGTGCTGAAATTTTGTTCTTGTAAAGTTACAAGAATCAACCAAAGAAAGGAGTAGACTCACTGAATGCCTTATTGGTTGGTTGTAGCCCCAAATCAGTGCCATTATCAATGTCATCCTCCCTATAAGTAGTAGTGATTGGAACATCTTTCTCAAGTGATGATACCCGATCGTGTGATATAGGTTGTAAAATAGGCGGCTCCGTTTTTTCAAAAGAAACCTGCATATCACAAGGTACAACACTAGAAGTAGACATGATTATGTTAGTAGACACCTCACATGTCTCATTGACGTCCACTCTCAAAATTTCTGGAATAGGCCATGTGTAGTTGGACAAAAACCTAGAACGCAGAAATTGCTTGAAATCCTCCCAAAGGAATGTTTTACCTATGACACCATACATACCCTAGCGTCCTTCCACCAACGAGTTACTGTGCATCGACACGCCGGAAGCGAGAATATATTCTCAGATGGCCGTTAAACTTGCTATCGAAAGTACGACATCTCGCAAAACCATCGAGCATGTGAGATTCCCAAGACGATATTCGTGGATGATGCGAATCGTCAATCTCCACTTGACTTTAGTGGCATCATATGCCATGCCGACCACAATACCTAAATAGTCATGGTAAACATCATTTGATTTCTGCATCTCATCAACACAAGTAGAAGTCATGATCAAGACATTAGTATGTAAAAGGAAATCTGGTGGTGGAACTCTCACAACTCACTCAAACCGAAAGAAAACATGTATCTTACTGCTCCAAAGTGAATTAGGATAGCTTACCAACTTGTATGAGCGAGCGTGCACGGATGTGACGGTTAATACCGAGGGAAAGATTATCACACGACAACTAGGGGTATGTAGTGGAGCTTGGTATGGATACCTAACAACACCAATTCGGAAATCCTAGTGCGACAGATGACAAAGACCCACGGAAACACACACAGTGGAGATAAATGGGGCAATTGCAACTCTAAAAAGGAGCTCAAAAGTAAGGTATATCGGAGTAATGCTCGTGTTGCAATGCACAAGGAGAGACGCTAGCAATGACTCAACAAAACGGGCACCAGATTGCTAAACGAAGCAGCCCGAAGAGCACTAAGCATGCTAGTCTCGTAGGATAGTTCTAGACACCAATAAAGGCTTACTAAGGCTCACAAAGATAGGAACGCTATGTGGACACAGTAACAAAAAAAAAATAAAAAAAATAAAAAAATAATTTTTTTTTTTTTGTTAGGTTTCAGAGTACCTCGGCAGTGTCCGAGGTCGAGGAGCCACACGAGATTTTTTTTTTTTTTTCGCTCTTTCACGTAAGACCACAGAAATTTCGAGGTTGAGCGAGAGGAGCTGCGATTTTTTTTTTTTTTTTTTCGCTCGCTCACGCATTTATGAGAAACGCCTCGTGTCCGGAGAGGCAGCTACGCTGAATTTTTTTTTTTTTTCTAAAATAGATCTAGCAACTCTAAAACTACCAAAATAAAAACGGATCTACTAGATCTAAAACTACGAACCTACCTAATGCCTAGAAACAATCTAAAACTCGATTATGAGACAAACTTTGACGAAAACTAGACAAAACTATGACTCGATTTAGAAGAAAGGTTACACAAAAATACTACGATCGAACTAGAACTCACGAACGGTGTTATCTAGTCTATGGCAATACACTATGAACCCTAATATTTTGTGTGGCTTTTTCTGTATAGGACTAAAACAACTAATCTATGGGGATGAATTGCTCTGATACCAAGATGATATGGGGTGGCCCGATCTTCTCGTTGAGCACGGCGTAGATGATGGTGGAGGTAATGGAGATAACTTGTGGGATCTTTGTGAAACACCCATTGCTTCACGCCAATGCAATGATCTCAACCTGATGGTATTCAACTTCACACACTTGCAAGACGAGTCACGACCACGAGCGGTTTGCAATCTACCAATTCCCAATGGAACAATGAGAAACACGAAGACTTTCAGAGCAAACTCAGATCGAATCAAAGTGGAGGTATGGTAGATATTCTGATCGAATCAAAGAGGAACATATAATTTCGATGAATGCTTGCGCAGCTCAACGAAACAAGTATTGGTTTAATCTAAACGTGGTCTAACCCTAATTGTGACTGCTAGGGAATATATAAGTGTCATGGGCGTCCTCCCACTAAACGGGCCTAAAACAGCCATAACTTGGCCCAAACCGACTCGGTTCGACTCAATCGATACATACCGACCCATAGATGGATTCGGTCTAATTGGCGCAGCCATATGTCGGTGCACCTCAAACGTGTCTGGCCGCCACATATCTCTCTTTATCATGCCTTCTCCTTATTGCCTCCTAGTGCTCTTCCATCTCTCGCCGCCTCCCTTCCTCTCACCGGGCGCTAGCCCGATAGATGCCAAATCTAGTCAAACAATAACACAATGATTTAGGTAGTATAAAGTTCTTATAAATCAAAGTATCATGTCCAACTAGGAATGAATTCACCTTGTGATATTTTTCAATGAGGCTCAATATTTCTTTCCAGTTCAAACAGTTGAAATCAGCATGATCCATGATTGTATCCTCATCAATTGAGTATTGTTTACATCTAGTTCAGCAATATCAATTTTATTTGCAAGCATACATGGACTCTTCAAACGAATTTCAGTAGCATGTGTAGAATCAGATTTAGTGTTCTTTGGTGGTATAAAATCTGCATCAACAATCTGATTCTCACTTTTATTTTTCTCCTCAGTTTTAGCTCTACTAGCTCTAGCAAGATCATCTTTTAAAATCTGTTCGGGAGTCATAGGTTTTAGACCAATTTTCTTTCCATCATGCATAAGAGAATAGTGATTAGTTTTGCCATTATGAACAGATTCTCTATCAAATTTCCATGGTCTACCAAGTAACAAAGAACAAGCTTGCATAGGTACAACATCACAATCAACAAAATCAGAATATGTACCAATAGTAAAATGCACGCATACCGTTCTTGTTACCTTGATCTTGCGAGAACTCTCAAACCATTGGATGTAATATGAATGTGGGCGTTCTCATGTTGGAAGCGCAAGCTTCTCTACCATGTCAACACTGGCCAGATTATTACAACTCCCTCCATCAATGATGATCCGTATAGCTCTTTCCTTGACAACACCACGTGTTTGGAACAGGTTGTGGCGTTGATCTTGCTCAGATTTGCTCAATTGCACACTCAACACACGTTGTGTAATTAAGCTCTTGTATTGATCAGCAGCTTCAGCTCCCATTACCTCTGTCTCTTCATCAGCATCAGAATTGTCTCCATCTCGAGCAGAAATTGATTGGGCAAAGGTGTCCGATCTTTCTATGAGATGATGATAGTCGATTTGGTGGAGTTCGGGCTTAACGATACGACTACACGTGCGAGCACGAGCGCCAATGCAATCGCTAGGCCAATCTCCTGGAGGTTACCGATCCTGCGGGAACACGATTAGCCTGACCAGCGAGGGTCTTAATTCCTACCTGAAATCGAGAACAAGTAAGAACCAATATTGCAATCAAGATATTGCGGATTAAGAGGAAAGCTTTATTGAAGAGGTGGGATCCTGAATAGGTGCGAAGTACAAGAGGCCTCTGACGCCGAGCCTTGGCGAAGTTGCGACTATGGCTAACTTAATGTCTAAACAAAATCCGAGTCTAGGGGTCGGCTTGGGGAGTATTTAAGGGGAAGGTGGAGTTTCGGCCAGCCATGGAAGTGGTGGCCGAATCCAACCCTAAAAGTCCTTTTCCCCTCAAATACGGACTCTAAAAAGTGGCTAATTAAAATCCTGCGAAAATTACATGGGCCTGACCCAAAATAAAGGTGTCGCAGCACCATATTAGGCTATGGACAAATTCGTAAAGTATTGATATTGAATATTTCGTCCAAGCATTCTTTCTTCATTATGGTGGCCTCAAAGTTCTGAAATCTTCATCCGTGGCCTTCTCTTGGATCATCACATGCTTGCTGCCATCTCCATGCATGGCCATGTGATGGAGGGGTTAACCTCTTGGGTGCCCGATCTTCACGGATCTCGTGGTCAAATCGATGGGAAAGCGAGGGGAAAGGGAGAAGGTAGCGGAAGCGAACACACACCTCGCGAAGAACACGATAAACACACGCAAAACTCACACGATACAAGGCCGATTGCTCCCGAACGGTGGCCACCGGTCCGATAGAATCCTCGCAAGGAAAGATCGGTCAACGTGCTCCCTCATATCCACATCGGAGAGGGAAGAACACCTTGGGGAGGGTCTTGACAACTTGGAGACGAGACATGAACTCCAAGGCCTTGTTCAACGATGGATGCGTGATGCAAAGTCCAATCGAGGTTGGTGACGATAGTCGGTCCCCTTGGTAAAGGGGATGAGGCAAAACTAGAGATTCCACGATGGGGGTTATCTTTAGTCTATCATCTATGCCTCAGGGTTACATGAGGGGTGGGGGCTCTATTTATAAGCCAACCACATAAACAAGGGTAGTTTGGGAATAAACTAGGCGAGGTAACTAGAGGGGGATACAAGGGTTGTGGCCCAACTAGTGCACGCAGGCACTGCCAGGAGCCGTAGTACCGGACTTGGGACCGGTAGTACCGCTCTGGGACCGGTAGTACCTCTTGTGGTCCTGGAGCTTCAGCTGGAGCCGTCTGTTGGTGGCGGTAGCAGGGTCTGATAGTACGGGATCCGGGGCAGTAGTACCGGTGATGTAGAGCATTTGACTTATGGTGTGTCGCCTGGTCAAGGGTAGCAGAGGGCTCTCGAACGCTTCTACTTTGTGATGAGCATGTAGAGTCGAGGACGACTCTTTTTGAAGGGGGGGGGAGATGATGCAGCCCGACCTACAGTCGTTACTACATCAAGGTCTCCAACTTACGCCAAGTCGCCATGGACTCCAAAGGTGAATCCGTTCCTCTATGAAAGCTCACTTCCTACCCTATTGAATGGTATGCTACTTCATACCGTCACATATTCATGATAGGTTCACACCACCAAGACGGAGGCAAGGAGGAAGCGAGCATCAAGCCCGACAAGACGGAAGCTTGGAAGAGGAGGAGGAAGAAGATCAGCCATGCCGGTGTTCAAGCGGTACTACCGGTGGCGGAACAGTACTACCGGCCACGCAGATTACCGCCTCATCAGATCAAGCTGCGCCATCGCCACGGATGCCCACATCGGCTTATCACCAAGCGGTACTACCGGTCCCCAAAGCGGTACTACCGGTGATGACCGGTACTACCGGTCATGTTAGTGCCTGCGCGCACTAGTTGGGCCACAGCCCATGTATCCCCCCCTTTTACTTACCTATTCGCCTAGTTTATCCCCAAACTACCCTTGTTTAGTGGTTAGCCTATAAATAGAGCCCCCACCCCTCATGTATCCCTTAGGCATAGATGATAGACTAAAGACAACCCCCATTGTGGACTCTCTAGTTTTGCCTCATCCCCTTTACCAGGGGACCGACTATCGTCACCAACCTCGATTGGACTTTGCATCACGCATCCATCGTTGAACGAGGCATTGGGTTCTCGGTTTCTCGCCCCCAAGTCGTCAAGACCCTCCTCAAGGTGTTCTTCCCTCTCCGATGTGGATTTGAGGGAGCACGTTGACCGATCTTTCCTTGCGAGGATTCTATCGGACCCGCTCGAGCAATCGCCTTGTATCGTGTGAGTTTTGCGGTGTTCATCGTGTTCTTCGCGAGGTGTGTTCGCTCGCTACCTTCTCCCTTTCCCTCGCTTCCCATCGATTTGACCACGAGATCCGTGAAGATCGGCACCCAAGAGGTTAACCCTCCATCATCCGGTATCGCAGCTTTTGGTTGCCACGGATTTCTCATCGATTTGGTCTTTTCCCCATAAATTGAAAATTCCACCAAAACAGCCCCAATTCGTGTTTTGGATCGATCGTGATTTGAGTGTTTGGTAGGTTTTGATCCGGATTCCTTGCTAAACTTGTTGATCTACCTTCCTTTGCTCCCATGGCCTAATTCCTTGTTTTCCCCTTCGATTTGGTGTTTTTCTTGAAGATTTTCCGCCAAATCACCCCAAAATCGCAAAAACGCCAAATCTGGGCGTCCTAGTCCAAGCGGTACTACCGGTCCAAAACCAGTACTACCGCCCTTAACCGGTACTACCGGGCCCAAACAACCGGTACTACCGCCCCATACTGATCCAAAACAGCAAGTTCCAGATTTCAGCCTCTCACCGTTTTGTGCATAACTTTTGCATACGAACTCGGATTTTGGTGTTCTTTAGCTCGTTTTGAAGAGGAGAAGGAGCCCTACATCATCATCCACGTGGTTCATGCTATCTACTCCATCCAAATTCCGTGAGCAAGGCGGAATCCAACAATAAAGGGTGAAGATCGTCGACGAAAGGTATAAACATTCATGACTTCTCCCCACTTGCATTCCTTTGTGAACCCCACTATCTTTGCGAGCAACAAACACCTATTGAGACTAGTTCCTCTTATGATTTCTTGGGCTATGCACATTTGATACCTTGTAGATTCCGAGCAAACATTGTGAGCGCTATCTCATATAGTTATCTTGTATAGTTGTTGGCACAAGGAAGAGGCAAGTGAAAAAGAAATAAAAAGAAAAAGAGTGATACAAAAAAAAGAAAAAAAAATAGAAAAAGGAAAAGAGAAAAAGAAAGAAATATACATGTGCCTCATAGAATAGGAAGCGCAAGCTCGATGAACATCAAATAGGTGGTACTTATTGTGCATATCTTGTAGCCCACCAATCTTATGCAATCGAACTAGCGTCTCTCCTTGTACTTGTGTGACACGAGCTTATAGTCTTCGCTAGGTAATCATTTGGTTCTTAGCTCACTTTCTCCGTCGCACAAGTCCCATTTATCCCACCGTGTGTGTTTCCTTGTACATATTTCCTATCTTGTAGATTAACTTGTTTTGCTTTGTGATCATTGTGGTTCTTTACTACACCTACGACGACTCCACATGCATGGAAGACATGGAGCTCTACGTCGACAATGGCTCCTCATGCATGGAGCCTATGGAGCACTACACCGACAATGGCTCCACATGCTTGGGTGATATGGAGTACTACACCAACAACTACTCCCCAAGCATGGACGACTTCGAGTGCGACATCGATGACGCCTCGCCAAGCATGGAGGACACGGAGAACTTCATCGACTTTGATGGCTCCTCCATGAGCCATGAAGAATTCCTCCACCGTGTGGAGATGGAAGCCTACTATGCCAAGCAAGAGGAGGCGCATCATCAAGATTCCATGACATTCAAGGCCAAGCGTGCCACACCAAAGGGCACCACTTACTTCGATGATTCACCTCCAAGGCGACATGTGCCACCACCTAGATGGCGTCAAGCGCCACCATCTCCAAGGCACCAAGCTCCATCACCTCCAAGGCGTCAAGCTCCACCATCTCCAATGCGCCAAGCTACATCACCTCCAAGGCGCCGAGCTCCAACTCCTATCCAAACAAGAGTGGCGTCCAAACATCATATGCATCAAGAGGCGCCAAGAAACAAGAATCTTCCTCGACAAACATCCTCTCATGAGCATCGCCACCATAAAGAGGATACAAGAAATCGTCTAAGGCATCTTTGCCACCAAGACGAAGAATTCAAGATGAGCACCAACCATAATGCTCAATCAAGCTCAAGAAGGCACCACAAGCACAAGAAGAGTGCCAAGGAAAGTGATCATCGTCACGAGTGTCATGTGGACGACCAAGTGCGCCACCTACATCAACCATCGGCAAGGCACGCCAATGACCTCCGTCGACACCATCATAGGGCACCTTCAACTACTCGTGCCACCACCATAATGGCACCAAGAGCAAGCCTTCCTCCACGCCATCAAGCTTCAAAGCCGACGCTTGACTTCTACGACCTCGCGAACGAGGAAAATGTAGACGCCTACTTCGCCAAGTTGGATAGCATGAGCCTACCTCCACCACTACTACGAGATGGCCACAAGATGGTCGAGCATGGGATTTTCCCTTCGACCATGGAGGAGAGAAATGATGCCCATCTTATGGCATCCAACCTTGGAGGCGACAAGGTCAAGAATGGTGAGCATGGGATTTTCCCTTCACCAAAGGAGGCGCATGGAGTTGAGGAACCCGAGCCTACCCCCATATGCTTGAGTGATGATGTGGTACCAATCCCATGTGAGTATGAGAGCCACTTAGCCCACTTGAGTGAGAACAAGAGTGACATGAGTGACTCCACCTTATGTGAGATTGAGTGCTTCCACTTGGAGGGCATGAGCGATACTCCTAGTGAGTTGAGAGTGGTAGTTGATCGGTCAAGTGAGACCATTTCGAATTCTAACAACTTACCCTCTACCTCTAGTGTGTTCTCTTGTGTTGTGCTAGGTTCCATGGATGAAGACGCCCGATTCTATGAAGCAATGATGCCTCGAATGGAGAAGATGTACATGGTAGATGCTACGCCATGGATACACCAAGAAGATGAAGTCGTCCACAAGGAGGCCACTACTTCCACAACACCCACTTCATATGAGAGGTATGACCAAGTTGATGATGCCATGATCCCACTAGTGGACATGATGAATTGTGAGGATATGCATGTTATGGATGATACTTGTGACATTACTTATGCTTCATCCATATTCCCATGTGATGCTTTGCCTTTGCATAATATTGATCATGTGGAATTGTTTGATTGCGATATCATTGCCATAAACATGCCATGCTATGCATCTTGTGTGTATCCTCCAGTTGCTTTGGACTTGCCTTGTCATGCTAGTCATTCAATTTTTCCCATTGCTTGCCATAAGATGAATGCTTGCAAAAATGTTGACCACATGCGTTATAATGAGATGGCCCCCATAGCTTTCTCAATTTTTGGAGATTTTGATGATGGCCATGATAAGCATGTTCCCCACTTGCATACTCACCATGCATCTATTTCATACTTGATTGAAAATAATGGTGATGTGCACAAAAAGAGATACGTCATGATGGATGATGTGTATCTCTACCATGCACACACGTTCTTCCTTTTACATATGATGTGTGTAGGTACCCGCACGAGAATGTCAACCTCGGTTGAGCACAAGTTGACAAAAAGAGCTCTTGAGAGCATCCCGCAAGTGAGTTCAAGATCGAACCCAGCTCTGATACCTTTTGCATGCTTTGCATCTTGCATGTTGGCAAATTGCTCTTTCCTATGGTTTGATTGCAAGCATGTTAATGGTATTATCTCCCCTTGTGACATTCATGTTTCTTTGCTTTTAGATAATGATGTTTTGTGTGTTGTAACAAAATTGGTGAACATTTTCTCGCTCCGATGTTTTGCTTGCAACCACAATTCCATTAAGAGCATGTATTGTCATGAGAGCTTCCAAGAATCTCGTCTTGTTGTTGCAACAAACATAAGGACCACTTGCTCTTTCATTTGGTTTGTTTGCAAACATAATACTTTTGTTTTGGATATGCTTCCTTTTGTGTTTTTGCCAAATTCTCCAAGCTTTGCATCAAAGATGTTGATAAAATTTCTATTCGATTGCTTTGAGTGCCACAATAAGATGTTATATGGAGTTTTTGAGTTTCCACATTTGGATGATGTTCAAACGATTTCCATGCACATTGACCATGCATATGCATTCCGTTTGCTATACTTGAGTTGTGCTAACTGTGTTGTGAATAAGAATGGACATGCCACAAATGACATGCTCCTCTATCACACACAAACATATGTTGCTTGGTCTTTGTTGTATGAAGGTACAAATGCATACGCCAACCTCTATGGACTATATGTTGACAAGAAGAACAAGAGAGTTACCTATGGCTACCCTTCATCGAGCTATCTCTACAAGCTCAGTGATTTCCTTCTACTTGAGGACTCATGCTATAATCTTCATGAATTGGCTACGCTTTGAGTGTTGCTTTGCTTTTGTTGTGAGCTTCAGAGGCTTCAAGGAAGGTGAAGGAACAATGAAGTGTTGTCAAGTCAATCTTCCCGAGGACGACTATAAGGTGAACCCAGATCAAGAAGGTCTCTCGAACGCTTCTACTTTGTGATGAGCATGTAGAGTCGAGGCGACTCTTTTGAAGGGGGGAGATGATGCAGCCACCTACGATCGTTACTACATCAAGGTCTCCAACTTACGCCAAGTCGCCATGGACTCCAAAGGTGAATCCGCTCTCATGAAAGCTCACTTCCTACCCTATTGAATGGTATGCTACTTCATACCGTCACATATTCATGATAGGTTCACACCGACCAAGACGGAGGCAAGGGAGGAAGCCTTGAGCATCAAGCCCGACAAGACTAAGCTTGGAAGAGGAGGAGGAAGAAGATGATCAAGAAATGCCGTGTTCAAGCGGTACTACTCGGCGGAACTGCACACCGGCCAGTACTACCGCCTGCCACCGCCTGCTTGAAGCGCCATCGCCACTGGATGCCCCAGATCGCTTGTGGTACTACCGCATAAGCGGTACTACCGTCCCCAAAGCGGTATTACCGGTGATGACCGTACTACTGGTCCCAAGTCCCAGATTACTAGGTCATGTCGATGCTCACACACTAGTTGGGCCACAGCCCATGTATCCCCTTTACTTACCTATTCGCCTAGTTTATCCCCAAACTACCCTTGTTTAGTGGTTGGCCTATAAATAGAGCCCCACCCTCATGTATCCCTTAGGCATAGATGATAGACTAAAGACAACCCCATTGTGGACTCTCTAGTTTTGCCTCATCCCTTTACTGGGGACCGACTATCGCCACCAACCTCGATTGGACTTTGCATCACGCATCCATCGTTGAACAAGGCCTTGGGTTCTCGGTTTCCGCCCAAGTCGTCAAGACCCTCCTCAAGGTGTTCTTCCCTCCGATGTGGATTTGAGGGAGCACGCTGAGATCCTTGCGAGGATTCTATCGGACCGGTCGGGAGCAATCAATCGGCCTTGTATCGTGTGAGTTTTGCGTGTGTTCATCGTGTTCTTCGCGAGGTGTGTGTTCGCTTCCGCTACCTTCTCCCTTTCCCCTCGCTTTCCCATCGATTTGACCACGAGATCCGTGAAGATCGGGCACCCAAGAGGTTAACCCCTCCATCAAGACCAAGATGTGGTCACGACCGTAGGTCGGGCTACATCAGCTCCCCCCCTTCAAAAAGAGTCGTCCTCGACTCTACATGCTCATCACAAAGTAGAAGTGGTCGAGAGACCTTCTTGATCCTGGGGTTCACCATATAGTCGTCCTCGTGAAGATTGACTTGACAACACTTCAATGTTCCTTCACCTTCCTTGAAGCCTACAAAGCTCACAACAAAAGCAAAGCAACACTCAAAGCGTAGCCAATTCATGAAGATTATAGCATGAGTCCTCAAGTAGAAGGAAGTCACCTTAGTTTGGAGAGATAGCTCGATGAAGGGTAGCCATAGGTAACTCTCTTCGGTTCTTCTTGTCAACACGTAGTTGGTAGAGGTTGACGTGTATGCACTTGTACCTTTACACAACAAAGACCAAGCAAAATATTTTCGTGCGTGATAGAGGAGCATGTCAAATGTAGCATGTCCATTCTTGTTCACAACACTATTAGTACACTGCATGTATAACAAATGGAATGCATATGCAAGGTCAAAGTGCATGGAAATTGTTTGAACATCATCCAAATGTGGGAACTCAAAAACTCCATATAACATCTTATTGTGGCACTGAAAGCAATCGAATATAAATTTTATCAACATCTTTGATGCAAAGCTTGGAGAATTTGGCAAAAACACAAAAGGAAGAATGTCCAAAGAAACAACAATATTATGTTTGCAAACAAACCAAATGATAGAGCAAGTGGTCCTTATGTTTGTTGCAACAACAAGACGAGATTCTTGGAAGCTCTCATGACAATACATGTTCTTAAAGGAATTGTGGTTGCACACAAAATATCGGAAAGGTAAATTGTTCAACAGTTTTGTTGCAACACACAAAACATCATTATCTAGATGCGAAGAAACATGAATGTCACAAGGGGAGATAATACCATTAACATGCTTGCAATCAAACCATATGAGAGAGCAATTTGCCAACATGAAAGATGCAAAGCATGCAAAAGGTATCAGAGCTGGGTTCGATCTTGAACTCACTTGTGGGCTGCTCTCAAGAGCTCTTTTTGTCAACTCGTGCTCAACCGAGGATGACATGATAATGCGGGTACCTACACACATCATACACAAAAGGGAGAATGTGTGTGCATGGTAGAGATACACATCATCCATCATGACGTATCTCTTTTTGTGCACATCACCATTAATTTCAATCAAGTATATAGAAATAGATGCATGGTGAGTATGCAAGTGGGGATCATGCTTATCATGGCCATCATCAAAATCTCCAAAAATTGAGAAAGCTATGGGGGCCATCTCATTAGAACGCATATGATCAATATTGTTGCAAGAAAAACAAGTGAAATAGCAAACATTCATCTTATCGCAAGCAACGGGAGAAATTGAATGACTAGCATGACAAGGCAAGTCCAAAGCAATTGGAGGATACACACAAGATGCATAGCATGGCATGTTTATGGCAATGATATCGCAATCAAACAATTCCACATGATCAATATTATGCAAAGGCAAATCATCACATGGGAAAGTGGATGAAGCATATGTAATGTCACAAGTATCATCCATAGCATGCATATCCTCACAATTCATCATGTCCACTAGTGGGATCATGGCATCATCAACACCCTTATTGTTACCTTGTTCATACCTCTCATATGAAGTGGGTGTTGTGGAAGTAGTGGCCTCCTTGTGGACGACTTCGTCTTCTTGATGTATCCATGGCGTAGCATCTACCATGTACATCTTCTCCAATTGAGGCATCATTGCTTCATTGCTTGGCGCGTCTTCATCCATGGAACCTAGCACAACACAAGAGAACACACTAGAGGTAGAGGGTAAGTTGTTAGAATTCGAAATGGTCTCACTTGACCTATCAACTACCACTCTCAACTCACTAGGAGTATCGCTCATGCCCTCCAAGTGGAAGCACTCAATCTCACATAAGGTGGAGTCACTCATGTCACTCTTGTTCTCACTCAAGTGGGCTAAGTGGATCTCATACTCACATGGGATTGGTACCACATCATCACTCAAGCATATGGGGGTAGGCTCGGGTTCCTCAACTCCATGCGCCTCCTTTGGTGAAGGGAAAATCCCATGCTCACCATTCTTGACCTTGTCTTCTCCAAGGTTGGATGCCATAAGATGGGCATCATTTCTCTCCTCCATGGTCGAAGGTAAAATCCCATGCTCGACCGTCTTGTGGCCATCTTGTAGTAGTGGTGGAGGTAGGCTCATGCTATCCAACTTGGCGAAGTAGAGGTCTTCATTTTCCTCGTTCATGAGGTCTTCAAATGCAAGCGTAGTCGTTGAAGCTTGATGGCGTGGATGAAGGCTTGCCCTTGGTGCCATTTTGGTGGTGGCACAAGAAGTTGAAGGTGGCTTGTGATGGTGTCGACGGAGGTCATTGGCATGCCTTGCCGATGGTTGATGTAGGTGGCGCACTTGATCATCCATATGACGCTCGCGACGATGACCCTTGTCCTTGGCACGCTTCCTTATAAGTTCTTCTAATGAGCACAAGGCATCATTAGTCTTGGCGACCATGCTCATGTTTTTGTCGAAGTCATTGTCCATGTCCTTCTTGAAGTTGTGGAGGTCGCTCTCGAACTTGTCCATTTCATGGGGGACCTTGGAGCACTCGAGGCGTAGGCTTCGTCTTGGCCAGTGCAACTTGAGGAGCTTGTCGTTGTCGTTCTTGAAGTCGCCCATGCTTGGGGAGTTGTTGTTGTAGCACTCCATGTCACCCAAGCATGTGGAGCCATTGTTGGTGTAGTGCTCCATCATGTTATCCATGCTTGTGGAGACATATGCATGGTGGCTCATCATGGATTCTTCATGGAAATCATCCTCGGTCCCGGAGTCCCTAGACATGCTTCACAAGACCAAGTGTCGTATATGGGTAGAGGGTGTTAGGGATACAACGTCGAACCTTACTTTACCTTGGAAGATCGTATCGTACAAGTGGCCACACTTGAGAGCAATAAACCAAGCAAAGTGAAGTTCACGCGGAACACCAAAACGAACTACGAACCAAAACACACACACACAAGGCCTATGGTGGATAGGTATGGAAAGTGGCATGTCAAGAACCAATCAGAAATCAAGATGTTGTAATGGCAAGTAAAGAACCACAATGATCACAAAGCAAACAAGTCAATCCACAAGATAGGAAATATGTACAAGGAAACACACACGGTGGGATAAATGGGACTTGTGCGACGGAGAAAGTGAGCTAAGAACCAAATGATTACCTAGCGAAGACTATAAGCTCGTGTCACACAAGTACAAGGAGAGACGCTAGTTCGATTGCACAAAATTTGGTGGGCTACAAGATATGCACAATAAGTACCACCTATATGATGTTCATCGAGCTTGCGCTTCCTTTTCTATGAGGCACATGTATATTTCTTTCTTTTTCTCTTTTTATTTTTTTTTCTATTTTTTTTCTTTTTCTTTTTCTTTTTGACTTGCCTCTTCCTTGTGCCAACAACTATACAAGATAACTATATGAGATAGCGCTCAAACGTTTGCTCGGAATTCTACAAGGTATCAAATGTGCATAGCCCAAGAAATCATAAGAGGAACTAGTCTCAATAGGTGTTTGTTGCTCGTAAAGATAGTGGGGTTCACAAAGGAATGCAAGTGGGGTGAAGTCGCGGAATGTTTATACCTTTCGTCGATGATCTTCATCCTTTATTTGTTGGATTCTGCCTTGCTCACGGAATTTGAATGGAGTAGATAGCATGAACCACGTGGATGATGATGTAGAGCTCCTTCTCCTTTTCGAAACGAGCTAAAGAACACCAAAATCCGAGTTCGGATGCAAAAGTTATGCTCAAAACGGTGAGAGGCTGAAATCTGAAACTTGTTGTTTTCTTTCTATCTTGGGCGGTAGTACCGGATTTTGGTACCGGTGGGCGGTAGTACCGTAGATTTGGAGCGGTATTACCGTAGATTTGGAGCGGTAGTACCGCTCGGGACAGAGAAAACCAGATCTGACGCGAATTCGCGAGTTTGGGGCGATTTGGGCGGAAAATCTTCAAGAAAAACACCAAATCGACGGCGGAAATCAAGGAATTAGGCTATGGGAACGCAAAGGAAGGTAGATCAACAAGTTTAGCAAGTAATCCACGGATCAAAACCTACCAAAACGCACTCAAATCACAGATCGATCCAAAACACGATTTGGGGCTATTTTTGGTGAAATTTTCGAATTTATGGGGAAAAGACCAAATCGATGAGAAATCCGTGGCAACCAAAAGCTGCTGATACCAGATGATGGAGGGGTTAACCTCTTGGGTGCCCGATCTTCATGGATCTTGTGGTCAAATCGATGGGAAAGCGAGGGTAAAGGGAGAAGGTAGCGGAAGCGAACACACACCTCGCGAAGAACACGATGAACACATGCAAAACTCACACGATACAAGGCCGATTGCTCCCGAACGGTGGCCACCGGTCCGATAGAATCCTCGCAAGGAAAGATCGGTCAACGTGCTCCCTCAGATCCACATCGGAGAGGGAAGAACACCTTGGGGAGGGTCTTGACAACTTGGAGACGAGACATGAACTCCAAGGCCTTGTTCAACGATGGATGCGTGATGCAAAGTCCAATCGAGGTTGGTGACGATAGTCGGTCCCCTTGGTAAAGGGGATGAGGCAAAACTAGAGATTCCACAATGGGGGTTGTCTTTAGTCTATCATCTATGCCTCAGGGTTACATGAGGGGTGGGGGCTCTATTTATAGGCCAACCACATAAACAAGGGTAGTTTGGGAATAAACTAGGCGAATAGGTAAGTAGAGGGGGATACAAGGGCTATGGCCCAACTAGTGCACGCAGGCACTGCCAGGAGCGGTAGTACCGGACTTGGGACCGGTAGTACCGCTTGGTCCCAGAGTACCTGGGACTGGGACTAGTACCGCTTGATCCCGAGCTTCACCGAGCCGTCTGTTGGTGGCGGTAGTGGGGCGTAGTCAGTGGCCTTAGTACGGATCCGGGTAGAGTACCACTTAATGAGAGCATTTGGCTTATACTGTGTCGCTCTGTGTCAGAGGTAGGGCGAAGGCTTAGTACGGCCACAGTCCGGTAGTACCGCTGGCGACAGAGAGCATTTGGCGATCTGTCTTCTTCCGCCTCCTCTTCCAAGCCTCCGTCTTGTCGGGCTTGATGCTCCGAGCTTCCTCTTCCAAGTCTCCGTACTTGTCAATGTGAACCTATCATGCATAGGTGACGGAGTATGAAGTAGCATACCATTCAATAGGGTAGGAAGGGGGCTCGCATAGAGGAACGGATTCACCTTTGGAGTCCATGACGACTTGGCCTAAGTTGGAGACCAAGATGTGGTCACGACCGTAGGTCGGGCTACATCAGCATGCTCCAATGCTTGTCCCTCTCATCCATGCTTGGTCCATCATTCCTAAGAGTAAGAAATATATCTGATTTAGGCAGCACCATATTCTCATGTATGTGAGGAATAGTTCCAAGAAACGAAAGTACTTGATAGTTAAGTTGTTTGGCACGAGATCTTGTGATGGGTCCTTGTATGTGTGTTGCTGTAGGTACAACGGTTGTATCAATAGTAGGGATGTCCACATCATGCTCCCCTTCTTGAATTGAAGTCGTCCTCGACACAATCTCATCTTCCTCACCAAAGTATGGATTCAAATCTGCAATGTTAAATGTAGGACTAACCGTACCAAAGTCTGCAGGCAACTCAAGTTTATATGCATTATCATTTATTTTCTCTAACACCTTAAAGGGACCAGAAGCACGTGGCATTAACTTAGACTTGCTTAAATCAGGAAAACGATCTTTACGCAAATGTAACCAAACAAGATCGCCAACATCAAACACAACATGCTTTCTCCCTTTATCCCCAGCAAGTTTATACTTAGCATTCATGTGTTGAATGTTATCTTTTGTAGTCTTATGCAAGTTTAATATCATTTCAGCGCGTTGTGTAGCATCCAAATTATGTTGCACCAAAGAAGGTAAAGGCAATAAATCAATAGGTGCACGAGGAACAAAACCATACACAATCTCAAATGGGCACATCTTTGTGGTAGAATGCAATAAACGATTATAAGCAAATTCTATATGAGGTAAACACTCTTCCCACAATTTTAAGTTCTTCTTTAAAACAACCCGCAACATAGTAGACAAAGTTCTATTTACTACTTCAGTTTGACCATCAGTTTGGGATGACATGTAGTACTAAAGAGCAATTTAGTCCCCAACTTAGACCATAAACATCTCCAAAAGTGGCTAAGAAATTTAGTATCACGATCAGAGACAATAGTATTTGGCACACCATGCAAACAAACAATTTCACGAAAGAACAAATCAGCAATATGTGCAGCATCATCCGTTTTATGACAAGGAATAAAGTGTGCCATCTTAGAAAACTGATCCACAACAAGAAAAATACTACCCCTCCCCTTCTGTGTTCATGGCAATCCGAAAACAAAGTCCATAGAAATATCCTCCCAAGGAACACTAGGAACAGGAAGAGGCATATATAAACCATGTGGATTAAGGCGAGACTTAGCTTTTTCACAAGTAGTGCAGCGTGCCACAAATCTCTCAACATCTCGACGCATACGTGGCCAAAAGAAGTGTGCAGCAAGAACATCCTCCGTCTTTTTGACACCAAAGTGTCCCATCAATCCTCCTCCATGCGCCTCTTGTAACATCAAAAGACGAACAGAACTATCTGGAATGCATAGTTTGTTAGCACGGAACACAAATCCATCATTGAAGACGAACTTGTTCCAAGTTCTACCATCTCTACAATTCTGCAACACATCTTTAAAATCAGCATCATGCACATATTGTTCCTTAATAGTTTCCAATCCAAATATTTTGAAGTCAAGTTAAGATAACAAAGCATAACAGCATGACAAAGCATCAGCAATAATATTATCTTTACCCTTTTTGTGTTTGATAACATAAGGAAAAGACTCAATAAATTCAACCCACTTTGCATGACGACGATTCAACTTAGCTTGACTACGAATATGCTTCAAAGATTCATGATCAGAATGAATAACAAATTCCTTAGGCCATAGATAATGTTACCAAGTTTCTAATGTCCGAACCAACGCATATAATTCTTTATCATAAGTAGAATAATTCAGACTAGCCCCACTCAATTTCTCACTAAAATATGCAACAGGTTTTCCCTCTTGTAATAACACCCCTCCCAAACCAATTCCACTAGCATCACATTCAAGCTCAAAAGTCTTAGTAAAATCAAGAAGTTGGAGTAAGGGAGCATGTGTTAGCTTATATTTCAATATGATGAAGGCCTGTTGTTGTGCATCGCCCCAAACAAAGGGCACATCCTTCTTGGTAAGGTCATTCAGCGGCGCGGCAATTGATCCAAAGTCTTTGACAAAGCGCCTATAAAAACCAGCGAGGCCAAGAAAACTCCTCACTTGTGTGACCGTCTTTGGCTACGGCCAATTCTCAATAGCTTCAATCTTGGCTGGATCCACTTCAATACCCTGTGATGTAACAACATAGCCAAGAAACGCAACTCGATTGGTGCAAAAGGTGCACTTCTCAAGGTTACCAAACAAACGTGCATCACGTAAAGCATTGAAAACAACACGTAAATGGTCCAAATGATCCTCTAAAGATTTGCTATAAATCAGAATATCATCAAAGTAGACTACCACAAAACGTCCAATGAAAGCACGTAAAACTTCGTTCATTAACCTCATGAAAGTGCTAGGTGCATTAGTTAACCCAAACGGCATTACTAAAAACTCATATAAACCGAACTTAGTTTTAAATGTTGTTTTCCATTCATCTCCTAATTTCATACGAATCTAGTGGTAACCACTACGCAAATCAACTTTAGAAAACATGGTAGAGCCACTCAATTCATCAAGCATGTCATCTAAACGTGGAATAGGATGACGATATCAAATAGTAATATTATTGATAGCTCTACAATCAGTACACATGCGCGAAGAACCATCTTTCTTAGGTACCAAAATAATAGGAATAGCACAGGGGCTAAGGGACTCACGAATATGATCTCTGTCGAGTAGTTCCTGAATTTGGCGTTGTATCTCCTTTGTCTCCTCTAGATTGGTTCTATATGGCGCGCGGTTGGGCAACGTGGCACCAGGAATTAGATCAATTTGGTGCTCAATTCCTCTAATAGGAGGTAGTCCCGTGGCAGCTCGTGGAAAGACGTCCTCATATTCCCGCAAAAGGTTAGCAATAGCGGGTGGCAAAGAAGGAGGCATATCCTCAAATGAAAACAAAACCTTTGCGACAATTGCATAACATTGAGTATTGTTGACATCTAGTTCAACAATATCAATTTTATTTGCAAGCATACATGGACTCTTCAAACGAATTTCAGTAGCATGTGTAGAATCAGATTTAGTGTTCTTTGATGGTATAAAATCTGCAGCAACAATCTGATTCTCACTTTTATTTTTCTCCTCAGTTTTAGATCTACTAGCTCTAGCAAGATCATCTTTTAAAATTTGTTCGGGATTCATAGGTTTTAGACCAATTTTCTTTCCATCATGCATAGGAGAATAGTGATTAGTTTTGCCATTATGAACAGATTCTCTAACAAATTGCCATGGTCTACCAAGTAACAAAGAGCAAGCTTGCATAGGTACACCATCACAATCAACAAAATCAGAATATGTACAAATAGTAAAATGCACGCGTACCGTTCTTGTTACCTTGATCTTGCGAGAACTCTCAAACCATTGGATGTAATATGAATGTGGGCGTTGTCTTGTTGGAAGCGCAAGCTTCTCTACCATGACAACACTGGCCAGATTATTACAACTCCCTCCATCAATGATGATCCGTATAGCTCTTTCCTTGACAATACC
Organism: Avena longiglumis; assembly: GCA_030063025.1. Lineage (NCBI taxonomy): Eukaryota > Viridiplantae > Streptophyta > Magnoliopsida > Poales > Poaceae > Avena > Avena longiglumis. The sequence continues at coordinate 342,607,599 of CP125976.1, read as the reverse complement.
ACGTGTTTGGAACAGGTTGTGGCGTTGATCTTGCTCAGATTTGCTCAATTGCACACTCAACACACGTTGTGTAATTAAGCTCCTGTATTGATCAGCAGCTTCAGCTCCCATTACCTCTATCTCTTCATCAGCATCATAATTGTCTCCATATCGAGCAGAAATAAGGGCTAGTGTATCTTCATCAAAGTCACTTGCTGAATCGTACTGACCATCTTCTCGCACCATCATCACACGTTGTGTTGTGCACTGTCTCTCATATGACCAAAACCCCAGCACTTGCGGCATTGTGTATCCTTTGTCTTACCCGTGGAAGACATAGAAGATGCACTACGAGCAGGAGCATTGGATGATGGTGGAGGAGCAGCTGGAAATCTTGTGGTGGCCTGGGATGTGGAAGTAGCTGGTGGCGAATCACGAGAAGGAGGCGCTAATTATCGGGATGTCCAAGTGGATGTGCGACCTGCAGAATTATTAGTCCTCCTCCATGGTGTTTGGCGATCCTGCACTTCACGTTCAGCTTTGCAAGCAAGATCAAACAAACGAGTGATAGAATTATATTCCTTATAATCTAATATGTGCTGAATGCCCTTGTTTAATCCTCCAAAGAAACGTGCAAGCATTTTTTCATTAGATTCAACAAGACCACACCGTACCATCCCCGTTTGCAATTCCTGATAATACTCTTCTACAGAATTTTTCCCTTTCTCTAAACGTGTCAGATTCTTTAGTAAATCACGTTGATCATTGGGAGGTACAAAACGAACACGCATAGCAGTTTTTAAAGCAGTCCAAGTACTAGGAATAGTAGTAGGATTTAAACGACAATACTCAGACCACCAAAGGGAAGCAAATTTAGTAAATTCACATGTAGCAGCACTAACACGCATATTCTCAGGATATTTTAAGCATGCAAAACATGTTCTACTTCCATCTCCCATGTAAGATATGCATCAGGATTTTATTTACCCTCAAAAGATGGAATATTTAATTTAAGCTTTGCAACATGATCATCATCACGTACCGGTGGTCGAGCGTTGCGGTAGTAATTTCGGGGACGGCCAGCAGGTACCTGTGGAGGTTGTTCAACCTCCTCGTCAAACAGATCGTCATCGTCAGGGTCGTAGTAGTACCTGTCGTCTGTCCCCAATGTCGCAGCAGCAGCCGCGGCGGAAGTCTGAGGTGCGTCAGCCGCAGCGATTGCCACCGGGGGTGCGGCGGCAGCCGAACCAGCAGTCCGACCCGTGATCAGAACGCGCTGTGCGCCATGTGTGGGTGCGGGTGCGGGCAATCTGTTCAAAATCTCCTTGAACCGAACGTCAACCTTGGCGTTGAAGGATTTCTCGAGTCCATCGATCTTGTCCATGGCGTTGGTGAGCTTGGTGTCAAACTCCCCTAGGCGCGTATCCACGTCTTCAGCGCGATTGACCAAGAGCTCGGAGAAGTGGGCATGTAGTTCTTCGTTCGTCATGGTGGCAGGGTTCCGCGAAGTATCTGTCATGGTTAGTCCTTAAAAAGCACAGGTATATACTACGGGAATATGGTGGAAGTCACGCGTAATCCGTCAAGCAATATACGAAGCTCTTACAAGTTCTTACCAAACAGCAGGAAAAGGTGATGTGCAACTACGAGGATCAGTGGTTCCAGAGATTGAACCAAGCGATTACCAGGAGTCGAGACACCGCACGTGGAGAATATCTGTGGAGCTCTGGGAAGGCTTAGCAACGGGGGTTAGCAATTATCAAAACAGCAATGCAAAATTTGAAAGAATGCTCAATGACGGTACTGTGCTGGTCCTAGGCTAGACCGTACTAGAGACGCGAGCCTAGATCACCAACGATGTCACGACGCGACACAACAGGCAATGTATGATGATATGGCACTCTGAAAAGCGAACCGAGAGGTGGAAAATCACTATGATGGCGAGTGTCTAGACCTGATCTACGGGGTCTAAAAAGAGGTTAGCCCCAAAAAAAATTCAAAATTTTTTATTTTGCTCCGGAAAGCGCGCAGGCGCCAAAAAAATATCGCTATAACGGCCGATGGAGAAAAGTGATCCCCAAAGCCGAAAACTAGTATAGCCAAAAAAAAATTTCGGAGGCGGTTCCAGACTTGCGACCGGACTCTGAGCTCGACACGGACTTTAACTGAACACGAAAACAACAAAGAAGGAAAGTCAAAAGAAATAACTCGGAACAATAACTCTACTCGGACTCGTACCACGGCAGGAAACTGATCGGATCTGTGTCGCGGTAGGAAGGCGGTGGCGAAGTATTAGGGTTTATGGTGGCAGGGTATATGGCGGCGAAATATGGTGGCGGAATATGGTGGCTGTGATCGGCGAGTGTGGCGGTGACTACTATGATCTGAACTCGAAACTCTAAGGGACGAGACACTAAGACCAGCAACTCGACGCGACGATGTAGCCACAAATTCAACAATGAAAAAACTGAAAAGATAATGCGAGGCATAGATTGGTTATGGGATGGATCTAAACTCTAACTGTGGTTTTGGCTTTTTTGTGGGTTATAGGTAAAAACAGATCTAATCTATGAAAACAGTAAAATCTCATCGAGCAACCTGAAATCTGATACCACTTGATAGGGCAAAGGTGTCCGATCTTTCGATGAGATGATGATAGTCGATTTGGTGGAGTTCAGGCTTGACGATCCGACTACATGTGCGAGCACGAGCGCCAATGCAATCGCTAGGCCAATCTCCTGGAGGTTACCGATCCTGCGGGAACACGATCACCGACCAATGAGGGTCTTAATTCCTACCTGAAATCGAGAACAAGTAAGAACCAATATTGCAATCAAGATATTGCGGATTAAGACGAAAGCTTTATTGAAGAGGTGGGATCCTGAATAGGTGCGAAGTACAAGAGGCCTCTGCGACGCTCGAGCCTTGGCGAAGTTGCTATGATGGCTAACTTAATGTCTAAACAAAATCTGAGTCTAGGGTGATGGCTATGGGAAGTATTTAAGGGCGAAAAGGAGGGGTTTCGGCCAGCCATGGAAGTGGTGGCCGAATCCAACCCTAAAAGTCCTTTTCCCCTCAAATACGGACTCTAAAAAATGACTAATTAAAATCCTGCAAAAATTACATGGGCCTGGCCCAAAATAAAGGTGTCGCAGCACCATATTAAACTATGGACGAATTCGTAAAGTATTGATCTTGAATATTTCGTCCAAGCCTTCTTTCTTCATTATGGTGGCCTCAAAGTTCTGAAATCTTCATCCGTGGTCTTCTCTTGGATCATCACATGCTTGCTGCCATCTCCATGCATGGCCATGCTCCAATGCTTGTCCCTCTCATCCATGCTTGGTCCATCATTCCTAAGAGTAGGAAATACATCTGATTTAGGCAGCATCATATTCTCATGTATGTGAGGAATAGTTCCAAGAAACGAAAGTACCTGATAGTTAAGTTGTTTGGCACGAGATCTTGTGATGGGTCCTTATATGTGTGTTGCTGTAGGTATAACGGTTGTATCAATAGAAGGGATGTCCACATCACAAATGTAACCAAACAAGATCTCCAACATCAAACACAACATGCTTTCTCCCTTTATCCCCACCAAGTATATACTTAGCATTCATATGTTCGATGTTACCTTTCGTAGTCTTATGCAAGTTTAATATCATTTCAGCGCGTTGTGTAGCATCCAAATTATGTTGCACCGAAGAAGGTAAAGGCAATAAATCAATAGGTGCGCGAGGAACAAAACCATAGACGATCTCAAACGGGCACATCTTTGTGGTAGAATGCAGTGAACGATTATAAGCAAATTCTATATGAGGTAAACACTCTTCCCACAATTTTAAGTTCTTCTTTAAAACAACCTGCAACATAGTAGACAAACTTCTATTTACTACTTCAGTTTGTCCATCAGTTTGGGGATGACATGTAGTACTAAACAGCAATTTAGTCCCCACCTTAGCCCATAAACATCTCCAAAAGTGGCTAAGAAATTTAGTATCACGATCAGAGACAATAGTATTTGGCACACCATGCAAACGAACAATTTCACGAAAGAACAAATCAGCAATATACGCAGCATCATCCGTTTTATGACAAGGAATAAAGTGTGCCATCTTAGAAAACCGATCCACAACAACAAAAATACTATCCCTCCCCTTCTGTGTTCGTGGCAATCCCAAAACAAAGTCCATAGAAATATCCTCCCAAGGAACACTAGGAACAGGAAGAGGCATATATAAACCATGTGGATTAAGGCGAGACTTAGCTTTTTGACAAGTAGTGTAGCATGCCACAAATCTCTCAACATATCGACGCTTACGTGGCCAAAAGAAGTGTGCAGCAAGAACATCCTCCGTTTTCTTTACACCAAAGTGTCCCATCAATCCTCCTCCATGCGCCTCCTATAACAACAAAAAATGAACAGAACTATCTGGAATGCATAGTTTGTTAGCACGGAACACAAATCCATCATTGAAGACGAACTTGTTCCAAGTTCTACCATCTCTACAATTCTGCAACACATCTTTAAATTCAGCATCATGCACATATTGTTCGTTAATAGTTTCTAATCCAAATATTTTGAAGTCAAGTTGAGGTAACAAAGTATAATGGCGCGACAAAGCATCAGCAATAATATTATCTTTATCCTTTTTGTGTTTGATAACATAAGGAAAAGACTCAATAAATTCAACCCACTTTGCATGACGACGATTCAACTTAGCTTGACTACGAATATGCTTCAAAGATTCATGATCAGAATGTATAACAAATTCTTTAGGCCATAGATAATGTTGCCAAGTTTCTAATGTCCGAACCAACGTATAATTCTTTATCATAAGTAGAATAGTTCAGACTAGCCCCACTCAATTTCTCGCTAAAATATGCAACAGGTTTTCCCTCTTGTAATAACACCCCTCCCAAACCAATTCCACTAGCATCACATTCAAGCTCAAAAGTCTTAGTAAAATCAGGAAGTTGGAGTAAGGGAGCATGTGTTAGCTTATCTTTCAATATGACGAAGGCCTGTTGTTGTGCATCGCCCCAAACAAAGGGCACATCCTTCTTGGTAAGCTCATTCAGCGGCGCGGCAATTGATCCAAAGTCTTTGACAAAGCGCCTATAAAAACCAGCGAGGCCAAGAAAACTCCTCACTTGTGTGAGCGTCTTGGGCTGCGGCCAATTCTCAATAGCTTCAATCTTGGCTGGATCCACTTCAATACCCTGTGATGTAACAACATAGCGAAGAAACGCAACTCGATTGGTGCAAAAGGTGCACTTCTCAAGGTTACCAAACAAACGTGCATCACGTAAAGCATTGAAAACAGCACGTAAATGGTCCAAATGATCCTCTAAAGATTTTCTATAAATCAGAATATCATCAAAGCAGACTACCACAAAAAGTCCAATGAAAGCACGTAAAACTTCGTTCATTAATCTCATGAAAGTGTTGGGTGCATTAGTTAAACCAAACGACATCACTAACCACTCATATAAACCAAACTTAGGTTTAAATGTTGTTTTCCATTCATCTCCTAATTTCATACGAATCTGGTGGTAACCACTACGCAAATCAACTTTAGAAAACATGGTAGATCCACTCAATTCATCAAGCATGTCATCTAAACGTGGAATAGGATGACGATATCGAATAGTGATATTATTGATAGCTCTACAATCAGTACACATGCGCGAAGAACCATCTTTCTTAGGTACCAAAATAATAGGAACAACACAGGGGTTAAGGGACTCACGAATATGATCTCGGTCGAGTAGTTCCTGAATTTGGCGTTGTATCTCCTTTGTCTCCTCTGGACTGGTTCTAGATGGCGCGCGGTTGGGCAACGTAGTACCAGGAATGAGATCAATTTGGTGCTCAATTCCTCTAATAGGAGGTAGTCCTGGTGGCAGCTCAGCGGGAAAGACGTCCTCATATTCCTGCAAAAGGTTAGCAATAGCAGGTGGCAAAGAAGGAGGCATATCCTCAAATGAAAACAAAACCTCTTTGCAGACAATTGCATAACATTGAGTATTGTTTACATCTAGTACAGCAATATCAATTTTATTTGCAAGCATACATGGACTCTTCAAACGAATTTCAGTAGCATGTGTAGAATCAGATTTAGTGTTCTTTGGTGGTACAAAATCTGCAGCAACAATCTGATTCTCACTTTTATTTTTCTCCTCAGTTTTAGCTCTACTAGCTCTAGCAAGATCATCTTTTAAACTGTTAGGAGTCATAGGTTTTAGACCAGTTTTCTTTCCATCATGCATAAGAGAATAGTGATTAGTTTTGCCATTATGAACAGATTCTCTATCAAATTGCCATGGTCTACCAAGTATCAAAGAACAAGCTTGCATAGGTACAACATCACAATCAACAAAAATCAGAATATGTACCAATAGTAAAATGCACGCTGCATTCTTGTTACCTTGATCTTCGAGAACTCTCAAACCATTGGATGTAATATGAATGTGCGTTGTCTTGTTGCAAGCGCAAGCTTCTCTACCATGTCAACACTAGCCGATTATTACAACTCCCTCCATCAATGATGATCCGATAGCTCTATCCTTGACAACACCACGTGTTTGGAACAGGTTGTGGCATTGATCTTGCTCGATTTGCTCAATTGCACTCAACACACGTTGTGTAATTAAGCTCATGTATTGATCGCCAGACTCCCATTACCTCTGTCTCTTCATCAAGATCGAATTGTCTCCATCTCGAGCGATATAAGGGCTAGTGTATCTTCATCAAAGTCACTTGTTGAATCGTCTTGACCATCTTCTCGCACCATCATCACACGTTGTGTTGCATCGTCTCTCAATATGACCAAAACCCCAGCACTTGCGGCATTGTATATCCTTTGTCTTACCCGTGGAAGCCATAGAAGATGCACTACGAGCAGGAGCATTGGATGATGGTGGAGGAGCAGCTGGAAATCGTGTGGTGGCCTTGGATGTGGTAGTAGCTGGTGGCGAATCACGAGAAGGAGGCGCTGATTGTCGGGATGTCCAAGTGGATGTGCGACCTGCAGAATTATTAGTCCTCCTCCATGGTGGTTGGCGATCTTGCACTTCACGTTCAGCTTTGCAAGCAAGATGAAACAAACGAGTGATAGAATTATATTCCTTATAATCTAATATGTGCGGAATGTCCTTGTTTAATCCACCAAAGAAACGTGCAAGCATTTGTTCATTAGATTCAACAAGACCATATCGAACCATCCCTGTTTGCAATTCCTGATAATATTCTTCTACAGAATTTTTCCCTTGCTCTAAACGTGTCAGATTCTTTAGTAAATCACGTTGATAAGTGGGAGGTACAAAATGAACACGCATAGGAGTTTTTAAAGCAGTCCAAGTACTAGGAATAGTAGTAGGATTTAAACGACAATACTCAGACCACCAAAGGGAAGCAAATTTAGTAAATTCACATGTAGCAGCACTAACACGCATATTCTCAGGATATTTTAAGCATGCAAAACGTTGTTCTACTTCCATCTCCCATGTAATATATCCATCAGGATTATATTTACCCTCAAAAGATGGAATATTTAATTTAAGCTTTGCAACATGATCATCATCACGTACCGGTGGTCGAGCGTTGCGGTAGTAATGGCGGGGATGGCCAGCAGGTACTTGTGGAGGTTGTTCAACCACCTCGTCAAACAGATCGTCGTCGTCGGGGTCGTAGTAGTACCCGTCGTCTGTCGCCAATGTCGCAGCAGCAGCTTGCGGAAGTCTCGAGGTGCGCCGCAATGAGTCAGCGCGGCACGAACCAGCAATCGACTGTGATCGGGATGCGCCGTGCGCCATGTGTGGGTGCGGGTGCAGGTGCGGGCAATCTGTTCAAAATCTCCTTGAACCGAGCGTCAAGCTTGGCGTTGAAGGATTTCTCGAGTCCGTCGATCTTGTCCACGACGTTGGTGAGCTTGGTGTCAAACTCCCCTAGGCGTGTATCCACGTCTTCAGCGCGACTGACCAAGAGCTCGGAGAAGTGGGCATGTAGTTCTTCGTCGTCATTGTGGCGGGGTTCCATGAAGTATCTCATGGTTAGTCCTTTAAAAGCATGTATATACTACGGAAATATGGTGGAAGTCACGCGTAATCCGTCAAGCAATATCTGAAGCTCTTACAAGTTCTTACCAAACAGCAGGAAAAGGCGATGTGCAACCGCGAGGATCAAGGTCCAGAGATTGAACCAAGTTACAGGAGTCGAGACACCGCACGTGGAGGATATCTGTGGAGCTCTGGGAAGGCTTAGCAAATGGGGTTAGCAATTATCAAAACAGCAATGCAAAAGTTGAAAGAATGCTCAACGACGGTACTGTGCTGGTCCTAGGCTAGACAGTACTAGAGACGCGAGCCTAGATCACCAACGATGTCACGACGCAACACAACAAGCAATGTGTGATGATATGGCGCCTGAAAAGCGAACCGAGAGGTGGAAAATCACTATGATGGCGAGTGTCTAGAACTGATCTATGGTGTCTAAAAATAGGTTAGCCCCAAAAAAGTTTTTTGAAATTTTTTACTTTGCTCCGGAAAGCGCACAGGCGCCAAAAAAATATCGCTATAACGGTCGATGGAGAAAAGTGATCCCCAGAGCCGAAAACTAGTATAGCCAGAATTTTTTTTCGGAGGCGGCTACAGACTTACGACCGGACTCTGAGCTCGACACGGACTTTAACTGAACACGGAAACAACAAAGAAGGAAAGTCAAAAGAAATAACTAGGAACAATAACTCTACTCGGACTCGTACCGCGGCAGGAAAAGTGATCGGATCTGTGTCGCGGTAGAAAGGCGGTGACGGAGTATTAGGGTTTATGGTGGCTGGGTGTATGGCGGCGGAATATGGTGGCGCTGATCAGCGAGTGTGGCCGTGACTACTATGATCAGAACTCGAAACTCTAAGGGACGAGACACTAAGACCAGCAACTCGACGCGACGATGTAGACACAAATTCAACAATGCAAAAACTAAAAAGGTAATGCGAGGCGTAGATTGGTTATGGGATGGATCTAAACTCTAACTGTGTTTTTGGCTTTTTCGTGGGTTATAGGTAAAAACAGATCTAATCTACGAAAACAGTAAAATCTCACCGAGCAACCTGAAATCCGATACCACTTGATAGGGCAAAGGTGTCCGATCTTTCGATGAGATGATGATATTCGATTTGGTGGAGTTCGGGCTTGACGATCCGACTACGTCGAGCACGCGGCCAATGCAATCGCTAGGCCAATCTCACGGAGGTTACCGATCCTGCGGGAACACGATCACCGACTGCCGAGGGTCTTAATTCCTACCTGAAATCGAGAACAAGTAAGAACCAATATTGCAATCAAGATATTGCGGATTAAGAGGAAAGATTTATTGAAAAGCTGGGATCCTGAATAGGTGCGAAGTACAAGAGGCCTCTACGACGCTCGAGCCTTGGCGAAGTTGCTACGATGGCTAACTTAATGTCTAAACAAAAATCCGAGTCTATGGTGACGGCTATGGGGAGTATTTAAGGAGGAAAAGGTGGGTTTTTGGCCAGCCATGGAAGTGGTGGCCGAATCCAACCCTAGAAGTCCTTTCCCCTCAAATACGGACTCTAAAAGTGGCTATTTAAAATCCTGCAAAAATTACATGGGTCTGGCCCAAAATAAAGGTGTCGCAGCACCATATTAAGCTATGGACGAATTCGTGAAGTATTAATCTTGAATATTTCGTCCAAGCCTTCTTTCTTCATTATGGTAGCCTCAAAGTTCTGAAATCTCCATCCGTGGCCTTCTCTTGGATCATCACATGCTTTGATAGGGAAAAGGTGTCTGATCTTTCGATGAGATGGCGATAATCGATTTGGTGGAGTTCGGGCTTGACGATCCGACTACACGTCCGAGCACGAGCGCCAATGCAATCGCTAGGCCAATCTCCTGGAGGTTACCGATCCTACGTGAACACGATCAGCCTGACCAGCGAGGGTCTTAATTCCTACATGAAATCGAGAACAAGTAAGAACCAATATTGCAATCAAGATATTGCGGATTAAGAGGAAAGCTTTATTGAAGAGGTGGGATCCTGAATAGGCGCTGGCACAAGAGGCCTCTGCGACGCTCGAGTCTTGGCGAAGTTGCTATGATGGCTAACTTAATGTCTAAACAAAATCCGAGTCTAGGGGGTCGGCTATGGGGAGTATTTAAGGGCGAAAAGGTGGGGTTTCGGCCAGCCATGGAAGTGGTGGCCGAATCCAACCCTAAAAGTCCTTTTCCCCTCAAATACGGACTCTAAAAAGTGGCTAATTAAAATCCTGTGAAAATTACACGGGCCTGGCCCAAAATAAAGGTGTCGCGGCACCATACTAAGCTATGGACGAATTCATAAAGTATTGATCTTGATTATTTCGTCCAAGCCTTCTTTCTTCATTATGGTGGCCTCAAAGTTCCGAAATATTCATCTGTGGCCTTCTCTTGGATCATCACATGCTTGCTGCCATCTCCATGCATGGCCATGCTCCAATGCTTGTCCCTCTCATCCATGCTTGGTCCATCATTCCTAAGAGAAATAAATATATCTGATTTAGGCAGCATCATATTCTCATGTATGTGAGGAATAGTTCCAAGAAACGAAAGTACCTGATAGTTAAGTTGTTTGGCATGAGATCTTGTGATGGGTCCTTGTATGTGTGTTGCTGTAGGTACAACGGTTGTATCAATAGTAGGGATGTCCACATCATGCTCCCCTTCTTTAATTAAAGTCGTCCTCGACGCAATCTCATCTTTCTCACCAAAGTAAGGCTTCAAATCTGCAATGTTAAATGTAGGACTAACCGTACCAAAGTCTGCTGGCAACTCAAGTTTATATGCATTATCATTGATTTTCTCTAACACCTTAAAGGGACCAGCATCACGTGGCATTAACTTAGACTTGCGTAAATCAGGAAAGCGATCTTTACGCAAATGTAACCAAACAAGATAGCCAACATCAAACACAACATGCTTTCTCCCTTTATCCCCAGCAAGTTTATACTTAGCATTCATGTGTTCAATGTTATCTTTAGTAGTCTTATGCAAGTTTAATATCATTTCAGCGCGTTATGTAGCATCCAAATTATGTTGCACCGAAGAAGGTAAAGGCAATAAATCAATAGGTGCACGAGGAACAAAACCATACACAATCTCAAATGGGCACATCTTTGTGGTAGAATGCAATGAACGATTATAAGAAAATTCTATATGAGGTAAACACTCTTCCCACAATTTTAAGTTCTTCTTTAAAACAACCTGCAACATAGTAGACAAACTTCTATTTACTACTTCAGTTTGTCCATCAGTTTGGGGATGACATATAGTACTAAACAGCAATTTAGTCCCCACCTTAGCCCATAAACATCTCCAAAAGTGGCTAAGAAATTTAGTATCACGATCAGAGACAATAGTATTTGGCACACCATGCAAACGAACAATTTCACGAAAGAACAAATCAGCAATATACGCAGCATCATCCGTTTTATGACAAGGAATAAAGTGTGCCATCTTAGAAAACCGATCCACAACAACAAAAATACTATCCCTCCCCTTCTGTGTTCGTGGAAATCCCAAAACAAAGTCCATAGAAATATCCTCCCAAGGAACACTAGGAACAGGAAGAGGCATATATAAACCATGTGGATTAAGGCGAGACTTAGATTTTTGACAAGTAGTGCAGCGTGCCACAAATCTCTCAACATCTCGACGCATACGTGGCCAAAAGAAGTGTGCAGCAAGAACATCCTCCGTCTTTTTGACACCAAAATGTCCCATCAATCCTCCTCCATGTGCCTCCTGTAACAACAAAAGACGAACAAGAACTATCTAGAATGCATAGTTTGTTAGCACGGAACACAAATCCATCATTGAAGACGAACTTGTTCCAAGTTCTACCATCTCTACAATTCTGCAACACATCTTCAAATTCAGCATCATGCACATATTGTTCCTTAATAGTTTCCAATCCAAATATTTTGAAGTCAAGTTGAGATAACAAAGCATAACGGCGTGACAAAGCATCAGCAATAATATTATCTTTACCCTTTTTGTGTTTGATAACATAAGGAAAAGACTCAATAAATTCAACCCACTTTGCATGACGACGATTCAACTTAGCTTGACTACGAATATGCTTCAAAGATTCATGATCGGAATGAATAACAAATTCCTTAGGCCATAGATAATGTTGCCAAGTTTCTAATGTCCGAACCAACGCATATAATTCTTTATCATAAGTAGAATAGTTCACTAGCCCCACTCAATTTCTCACTAAAATATGTAACAGGTTTTCCTCTTGTAATAACACCCTCCCAAACCAATTCCACTAGCATCACATTCAAGCTCAAAAGTCTTAGTAAAACCAGAAGTTGGAGTAAGGGAGCATGTGTTAGCTTATCTTTCAATATGAAGGCACATTGTTGTGCATCGCCCAAACAAAGGGCACATCCTTCTTGGTAAGTTCATTCAGCGCGGCAATTGATCCAAAGTCTTTGACAAAGCTCTATAAAAACCATGAGGCCAAGAAAACTCCTCACTTGTGTGACCGTCTTGGGTCACGCCAATTCTCAATAGCTTCAATCTTGGCTGGATCCACTTCAATACCCTGTGATGTAACAACATAGCCAAGAAACGCAACTCGATTGGTGCAAAAGGTGCACTTCTCAAGGTTACCAAACAAACATGCATCACGTAAAGCATTGAAACAGCACGTAAATGGTCCAAATGATCCTCTAAAGATTTGCTATAAATCAGAATATCATCAGAGTAGATTACCACAAAACATCCAATGAAAGCACGTAAAACTTCGTTCATTAATCTCATGAAAGTGCTAGGTGCATTAGTTAAACCAAACGGCATTACTAACCACTCATATAAACCGAACTTAGTTTTAAATGCTGTTTTCCATTCATCTCCTAATTTCATACGAATCTGGTGGTAACCACTACGCAAATCAACTTTAGAAAACATGGTAGAGCCACTCAATTCATCAAGCATGTCATCTAAACGTGGAATAGGATGACGATATAGAATAGTAATATTATTGATAGCTCTACAATCAGTACACATGCGCGAAGAACCATCTTTCTTAGGTACCAAAATAATAGGAACAACACAGGGGCTAAGGGACTCACGAATATGATCTCTGTCGAGTAGTTCCTGAATTTGGCGTTGTATCTCCTTTGTCTCCTCTGGATTAGTTCCATATGGCGCGCGGTTGGACAACGTGGCACCAGGAATTGGATCAATTTGGTGCTCAATTCCTCTAATAGGAGGTAGTCCTGGTGGCACCTCAGCGGGAAAGACGTCCTCATATTCCTGCAAAAGGTTAGCAATAGCGGGTGGCAAAGAAGGAGGCATATCCTCAAATGAAAACAAAACCTCTTTGCAGACAATTGCATAACATTGAGTATTGGTTACATCTAGTTCAACAATATCAATTTTATTTGCAAGCATACATGGACTCTTCAAACGAATTTCAGTAGCATGTGTAGAATCAGATTTAGTGTTCTTTGGTGGTATAAAATCTGCAGCAACAATCTGATTCTCACTTTTATTTTTCTCCTCAGTTTTAGCTCTACTAGCTCTAGCAAGATCATCTTTTAAAATCTGTTCGGGGGTCATAGGTTTTAGACCAATTTTCTTTCCATCATGCATAAGAGAATAGTGATTAGTTTTGCCATTATGAACAAATTCTCAATCAAATTGCCATGGTCTACCAAGTAACAAAGAGCAAGCTTACATAGGTACAACATCAAAATCAACAAAATCAGAATATGTACCAATAGTAAAATGCACGCGTACCGTTCTTGTTACCTTGATCTTGCGAGAACTCTCAAACCATTGGATGTAGTATGAATGTGGGCGTTGTCTTGTTGGAAGCGCAAGCTTCTCTACCATGTCAACACTGGCCAGATTATTACAACTCCCTCCATCAATGATGATCCGTATAGCTCTTTCCTTGACAACACCACGTGTTTGGAACAGGTTGTGGCGTTGATCTTGCTCAGATTTGCTCAATTGCACACTCAACACACGTTGTGTAATTAAGCTCCTGTATTGATCAGCAGCTTCAGCTCCCATTACCTCTGTCTCTTCATCAGCATCAGAATTGTCTCCATCTCGAGCAGAAATAAGGGCTAGTGTATCTTCATCAAAGTCACTTGCTGAATCGTACTGACCATCTTCTCGCACCATCATCACACGTTGTGTTGTGCACTGTCTCTCAATATGACCAAAACCCCAGCACTTGCGGCATTGTATATCCTTTTTCTTATCCGTGGAAGCCATAGAAGATGCACTACGAACAGGAGCATTGGATGATGGTGGAGGAGCAGCTGGAAATCTTGTGGTGGCCTTGGATGTGGTAGTAGCTGGTGGCGAATCATGAGGAGGCGCTGATTGTCGGGATGTCCAAGTGGATGTGCGACCTGCAGAATTATTAGTCCTCCTCCATGGTGTTTGGCGATCCTGCACTTCACGTTCAGCTTTGCAAGCAAGATGAAACAAACGAGTAATAGAATTATATTCCTTATAATCTAAGATGTGCTGAATGTCCTTGTTTAATCCACCAAAGAAACGTGCAAGCATTTGTTCATTAGATTCAACAAGACCACACCGAACCATCCCCGTTTGCAATTACTGATAATACTCTTCTACCGAATTTTTCCCTTGCTCTAAACGTGTCAGATTCTTTAGTAAATCACGTTGATAAGTAGGAGGTACAAAACAAACACGCATAGCAGTTTTTAAAGCAGTCCAAGTACTAGGAATAGTAGTAGGATTTAAGCGACAATACTCAGACCACCAAAGGGAAGCAAATTTAGTAAATTCACATGTAGCAGCACTAACACGCATATTCTCAGGATATTTTAAGCATGCAAAACGTTGTTCTACTTCCATCTCCCATGTAAGATATGCATCAGGATTATATTTACCCTCAAAAGATGGAATATTTAATTTAAGCTTTGCAACATGATCATCATCACATACCGGCGGTCGAGCGTTGCGGTAATAATGTCGGGGACGACCAGCAGGTACCTGTGGAGGTTGTTCAACCTCCTCGTCAAACAGATCATCATCGTCGGGGTCGTAGTAGTACCCGTCGTTTGTCCCCAATGTTGCAAAGAAGAAGCGCGGAAGTCGAGGTGCGCCACCGCAGTAGCCGGTGCGGCGGCAATGAACCAAAGCATCACCCATGATCGGAATGCGCCGTGCGCCATGTGTGGGTGCCGGTGCGGGTGCGGGCAATCGTTTCAAAAGCTCCTTGAACCGAACGTCAAGCTTGGCGTTGAAGGATTTCTCGAGTCCATCGATCTTGTCCACGACGTTGGTGAGCTTGGTGTCAAACTCCCCGAGGCGCGTATCCACGTCTTCAGCGTGACTGACCAAGAGCGCGGAGAAGTGGGCATGTAGTTCTTCGTTCGTCATTGTGGCAGGGTTCCACGAAGTATCTGTCATGGTTAGTCCTTAAAAAGCACAGGTAATCCGTCAAGCAATATACGAAGCTCTTACAAGTTCTTACCAAACAGCAGGAAAAGGCGATGTGCAACCGCGAGGATCAGTGGGTCCAGAGATTGAACCAAGCGATTACCAGGAGTCGAGACACCGCACGTGGAGAGTATCTATGGAGCTCTGGGAAGGCTTAGCAAGGGGGGTTAGCAATTATCAAAACAGCAATGCAAAATTTGAAAGAATGCTCAACGACGGTACTGTCCTGGTCCTAGGCTAGACCGTACTAGAGACACGAGCCTAGATCACCAACGATGTCACGACGCGACACAACAAGCACTGTATGATGATATGGCACCCTGAAAAGCGAACCGAGATGCAGAAAATCACTATGATGGTAAGTGTCTAGAACTGATCTACGGGGTCTAAAAATAGATTAGCCCCAAAAAAAAATTTCGAAATTTTTTATTTTGCTCCGGAAAGCGCGCAGGCACCCAAAAAATATCGCTATAACGGCCGATGGAGAAAAGTGATCCCCGGGGTCGAAAAACAGTATAGCCAGAAAAAAAATTCGGAGGCGGTTCCAGACTTTTTTTCTCTCCTTCTGGACTTACGACCGGACTCTTAGCTCGACACGGACTTTAGCTGAACACGAAAACAAAAAAGAAGGAAAGTAAAAAGAAATAACGAGGAAACAATAACTCTACTCGGACTCGTACCACGACAGGAAACTGATCGGATATGTGTCGCGGTAGGAAGGCGGTGTATTAGGGTTTATGGTGGCAGGGTATATGGTGGCATGGTATATGGTGACGGAATATGGGGGCGGTGATCGGCGAGTGTGGCGGTGACTATTATGATCAGAACTCGAAACTCTAAGGGACGAGACACTAAGACCAGCAACTCGACGCGACGATGTAGACACAAATTCAACAATGCAAAATATGAAAAGATATGTGATGCGTAGATTGGTTATGGGATGGATCTAAACTCTAACTGTGTTTTTGGCTTTTTCGTGGGTTTATAGGTAAAAACAGATCTAATCTACGAAAACAGTAAAATCTCACCGAGCAACCTGAAATCTGATACCACTTGATAGGGCAAAGGTGTCCGATCTTTCGATGACATGGCGATAATCAATTTGGTGGAGTTCGGGCTTGACGATCCGACTACACGTGCGAGCACGAGCGCCAATGCAATCGCTAGGCCAATCTCCTGGAGGTTACCGATCCTGCGTGAACACGATCAGCCTGGCCAGCGAGGGTCTATAATTCCTACCTGAAATCGAGAACAAGTAAGAACCAATATTGCAATCAAGATATTGCGAATTAAGAGGCGGGATCCTTAATAGGCGCGAAGTACAAGAGGCCTCTGCGACGCTCGAGCCTTGGCGAAGTTGCTATGATGGCTAACTTAATGTCTAAACAAAATCCGAGTCTAGGGGGTCGGCTATGGGGAGTATTTAAGGGCGAAAATGTGGGGTTTCGGCCAGCCATGGAAGTGGTGGCCGAATCCAACCCTAAAAGTCCTTTTCCCCTCAAATACGGACTCTAAAAATTGGCTAATTAAAATCCTGCGAAAATTACATGGGCCTGGCCCAAAATAAAGGTGTCGCAGCACCATTTTAAGCTATGGACGAATTCGTAAAGTATTGATCTTGAATATTTCGTCCAAGCCTTCTTTCTTCATTATGGTGGCCTCAAAGTTCTGAAATCTTCATCCGTGGCCTTCTCTTGGATCATCACATGCTTGCTGCCATCTCCATGCATGGCCATGATCCAATGCTTGTCCCTCTCATCCATGCTTGGTCCACCATTCCTAAGAGTAAGAAATATATCTGATTTAGGCAGCATCATATTCTCATGTATGTGAGGAATAGTTCCAAGAAACGAAAGTACCTGATAGTTAAGTTGTTTGGCACGAGATCTTGTGATGGGTCCTTGTATGTGTGTTGCTGTAGGTACAACAGTTGTATCAATAGTAGGGATGTCCACATCATGCTTGCTGCCATCTCCATGCATGGCCATGCTCCAATGCTTGTCCCTCTCATCCATGCTTGGTCCATCATTCCTAAGAGTAAGAAATACATCTGATTTAGGTAGCATTATATTCTCATGTATGTGAGGAATAGTTCCAAGAAACGAAAGTACCTGATAGTTAAGTTGTTTGGCACGAGATCTTGTGATGGGTCCTTCTATGTGTGTAGCTGTAGGTACAACGGTTGTATCAATAGAAGGGATGTCCACATCACCAAAAGCAGATTTCCTTTCCCTTTTTCAATGTGAAGATCTGCAGCACTCCAACACACATTAAATGATCCTTGATATTGTTATCTAACACACAAAATACTAGGGATTATGAAATGTTCTTTCAATCTCCCTCCTTTTTGGTGTTAGATGACAATACTAGGATTTGCAAAAGACTACTAATGACACCTTAAACTAAATGAAAGAGGCTCCCCTAGATGTGTGCATATTTAAATTTTGCTTTTGAATACAAATGCACACACTAGAGAGAACGCAACGTTCATAACAAAGACAATTAAAACAAGGTGAGTTAGGAAACAAGGTCATACCACCTGGATGTGAATATAGCCAAATAAAATAATGAGATTTTCAGGCTCCTAGCACATCCCACAAAATTGATGCATACACTAGATAATCCCATGATTCCATATGCCATCAAATAGAATGCCAGACTCCATAGATAAGTCCAGAATTCCATGAGAGTAGATCCACAATATAAATCCAGAATTCCATAGGAACATACATAACAAAGCACGACAGAGTCTTACATTAACCAAGAACAAATAGAAAATACGTTCATGTTAAAGTGCTTGCGCCTGACCCATGCAAATCCGTTGACCTAATAGAACTACTTCTCCCCCTTTGGCATCGAAACGCCAAAAAGGAAGAAGAGCGATGCTAACACGCCAGAAGATCACGCCTCCTCATCCTCGACGTAGTCATCCCTATCCCCTTCCTCTTCATCATACTCTTCATCATCGTCATCAGCTGGAGGAGTAGGAGCCCGTGGAGGTGGATGAAACAAGTGACTCTCAAGCTCGCCATAGCTGAAACCAGAACTGTTCCACTGTGCATAGGGCTCTAGAGCAGTTGGAGCAGGAGGATGGCCAGAAGCACCAGACACGTGGTGAAGAATAACCTGCTGAGTATGAGCCATTTCATGGCTCCTCCGATACTCCTCATACTGGCCCTTGTGAGTGTCTATGCCCATGCATAGGATGTGTCGCTGGAACCAATTGAGTTGTTTGACTTCACGAGCCATTGGGGAATCAGCGTGACGGCGACCACTAGCCCGAGCATCATGCATAAAGGACTCAGGGGCAGTGGAGGGGTGGGAGGTCTTATGAGCTTTGTTGTAAATTTCCTTTGACTTTTGCAAACCATCCAGATCAGTGCCGAAGTCCTCATGTGGCAGCATATGCTTGATGAGCATCATGATAAAAGGAGCATATGGGATGGAGAGCCTGTTGAGCATCGCATCGGTCATCTCATGATAGAGGAAGTACATCACATCCAACTTATATCCTGTAGACGAGCAGCATTGGTGGCACACTCGTGAGAAAAGGCAAGAAGAGGAACCAGGTGACCGCGGATCTTGTCATTGTTGCCTCCACTGGGAGTAATGTTGTCCCGAAACATGCCTACAAGGGTGTCTTACGATGGCGAAAGGCCAGCGAAGGTACCAGCAACGCCATTGGGTGACAGACATGGAGCAAGTACAGTATCCTTGGATGGCTTGAGCGGAGAGATAATGCGGTGTCCTAAAGGGGTGTCCCACCCGTGAAAAGCATAGCCAAGAACCTGACCAAAGGTGCGGAAATCAGACTGGATCATTGATGTCCTTGTCATCCACTTCATAGTACGAAGCTCATCGCCACAGATAACCAGAGTGGAGAAAAACTGCTTCACGATCTTGGAATCATAGTGACACTGCAGAGCCATGAGTGGATGAAGCCCCATCTTGTTAGTCACATCCAAAGCATCACGAAGGCGAACCTTTGATTGAGCCTTAGGCATATTCAGAGGGTGCATGGGGCGAATTTTGAGAGAAACATAGACATCATCATGGATATACTGACAACGAGAGCACCAAAACATAGAATCCTCTTGCTCACCATCACTGTCAGCATCTGTATAGTAATCTGTCTAGCGCATGGATGAGTAATCAGTGTTGTCCATGACCTTGTAATTAGGCCGAGCCTCCTTACCCTTAGCCTTGCCCTTGCGAGATGCATCCCGCTTGGCTTTCTTTGCTGCCTCTGCCATCTGTTTAGCTTCTCTGGCTAACTTGTGAACCTCTGTTTCGTCAATAAGTGTGCCCTCTGCGGTGGGCCTAAGATAACGGGCACGGGGACGACGCTTGTAGGTCTTAGAAGTGCGAGAACCACCTGTGAAAAGCATGGGAGAGGTAGCATGGGGATAAGCACACACACAAGTCCAGGAGGAATGTTAGAAATAGTAGGAAAATAGTCCATTAGCCAGAAGAGTGCATGTGAGAAAATCTGAACCAAACCAGACCAGACAAGTAGTCTCCAGGCCGGACTTTCCAGCCAAATTTTTCTGGTTTGGCCCAAATTTACCAAGGAAAAATAGATCGGGCACTAGGGGAGTATTTCTACTGATTCTAACATGCAAGGGAAACACCAAGTATCATCTACCACGAGATTTCCACCACAACAATGAATCTCAAGCAAAAGAGATGGATGAGGGAGTTACCCTCACTCATTGGAGGAAGAGCTCGGAGGAGAAGGTACCCGGAGGCATGGGGAAGAACATCTGGGGAGGGCCGGGAGAATCCGGTGGTCAAATCGACTCCGGGGAGGGGCGGAAGCTCCGGCGGCGACTGGGGGCAGAGCTAAGGGTGGGGGAGGGCTGGCTGCTCTGTTTGAGCCTGGCCTCTCACGACCCAGCCCTTTAGAGGCTGAAAACGCTCGGGGCGGATAATCCGCCCCCACTTAGGGAGGATAGTCCGCCCCCTCTAATTTTTTCTGTAAAGACAGAATCAGGCCGGAGCATCCTAGCAAAACCCCTCGATGGTGTATAGAGTACTTGTGTGCAAGAATAGATGGTTCAAGGAGATAAAAAAGGCTTGGGTGTAGATTAACAAACTGTGATGGTACTACACACCCAAAGTTGCAAGAACAAATCGAACAAAAGCCAAAGTTGGGTGTGTTTTCCATAAGAACAAGAGATATGCAAGAAAAACCAAAGCGAGCCATTAGAAACCAACTCTTCTCACGGAAGAGGGCGGTGGACGAAGCCACCATGTTGGAGCGCATGGCATGACACCGCGAAGATGCATATTGAGTTCAAAACCAATGCTCATCAATAACCCACATATCACAAAATGATATTAAGGGAAATGATTTTTCTTGCTTTCGGCATTATGGGGGGAGGCTTAGCCCAATCAATTAGGACCACACTCCCCCTATGTCTATGCCCGCATCTAAACCAAATACATGAATAAGAGTAAGTGGGTGTGCAAGGGTAGTCAAGCCAAGCTCCTTGAATCTATGATATTTAGCTCATTCCTCAAATAACAAAATCTCGCTTCATCAAGAGGCTCTGTGAAGATATCAGCAAGTTGGTTCTTCGTGCTCACAAAGGATAGTGCAATATCGCCACGAGCAACATGATCCCAAATAAAATTATTGCGAATCTCAATATGTTTTGTTTTTGTGTGCTGCACCGGATTGTAAGCAATTTTGATAGCACTTTCATTATCACATAAAAGAGGCACTTTGTCACATTTGACACCATATTCCTTTAAAGTTTGCCTCATCCATAATAACTATGTACAAGCACTTGTAGCAGCAACATATTCAGCTTCGGCAGTTGAGAGTGATATGCAATTTTGTTTCTTTGAATACCAACACACTAGAGACCTGCCCAAGAATTGACATGCACCAGGAGTTGATTTTCTATCATCTTTGTCACCAGCCCAATCTGAATCCGTGTAACCACATAGAGAGAAACTAGAACCTTTGGGATACCACAAACCAAAATTTGGGGAATGAACCAAATATCTGAAGATTCGTTTGACTGCCACTAAGTGGCTTTCTTTAGGAGCGTCTTGGTACCTTGCACACACTCCTACACTTAACACGGTATGGGGCCTAGATGCGCAAAGGTAAAGGAGAGAGCCGATTATGGATCGGTATACCTTTTGGTCCACGTCTTTACCTTGGGATTAAGCTCAAGATGACACTTTGTTTGCATTGGAGTAGCAACACCATTGAGATCCGTCATCTTGAACCTCTTGAGCATGTCTTGAATGTACTCTTCTTGATTAATAAATGTTCCTTCTCTAAGTTGTTTGATCTCAAAGCCAAGAAAGAATCTCCATTCCCCCATCATAGACATCTCAAACCTGTCAGTCATAAGCTTTGAGAATTCATTGTTAAAAGCTTGGTTAGTAGAGCCAAAAATAATGTCGTCTACATATAGTTGGCATACAAAAAGCTCCCCATTAACCTTCTTAGTAAAAAGAGTGGGATCGATTTGCCCAACTTCGAATCCACGGTCTAACAAAAGATCTTTAAGCTGCTCATACCATGCACGTGGGGCATGTATAAGGCCATAGAGAGCCTTATCGAGTTTGTAGACATGTTTCGGAAATTTGGGATCCTCAAACCCCGGGGGTTGCTTGACGTATACCAACTCATGTAGTGGACCATTAAGAAACGCACTTGATATGGGTTCCCTTGTGGGATTGTCCCTAGGGTGGCCCGATCTTCACAGATTTGAGGCGGGAAGTGAGGGAAGACCCGATGAACACGATGAACACAACACAAACGCCAGGAAATGATACAAACGCACACAAACACAACCCGATTCAATTTGCTCCCGTTGGTTCGAACTACCAATCCAATAGAATCCTCGGCGAGAGACCGTTAGATAGAGAGTAGCAACCAAGTAGAATCCCAAGGGGGAGAGACCTAGCACTACCAGAATCCTTGACAAGGAGAGACCAAACACTTGAGGAGGGTCTTGACGACTTGGAGACGAACACCGAACTCCAAGGCCTTGTACAACTCATAGATTAACTATAGAGAGGGGTTCCAATCTAGGGTTAGGCACAAGACTTCATTCATCTTCAACTCTAGGGTTTCAAGGAGGGGGTGGGGGCTTATATATAGGACAGCCACGAGCTAGGGGTAAAACAGACATAAACAGGAAGTTTTGGGCGTTACATGGGCCAGGCCCAACCTGAGGCGCGCAGGCCTGATACACTCGGACCGGAGATTCTGGTGTAGAGGTCCGGAGACTCCGGTCTGGACCGGAGACTCCGGTCAATCTCCGGTGTCGTCTCCGGAGGGGCATACTGACTGTCCTGGGCGCTGGTTTAGGGGTTGGTCCGGAGATGGGCCGGAGACTCCGGTGTGGTAGACCGGAGACTCCGGTCTGGACCAGAGACTCCGATCTGGCTTCAGTAGCTTCTTGCGTCTTCTCTTCCAGGCCTCTTGCTTGGGGGTCTTGGTTTCTGGGGTCTTCTTGTCATCTCCTCTTGGTGCCATGGTGATGCAGCCCGTCCTACGACCGCTACTGATAGGGCAAAGGTGTCCGATCTTTTGATGAGATGGCGATAATCGATTTGGTGGAGTTCGGTCTTGACGATCCGACTACACGTGCGAGCACGAGCGCCAATGCAATCGCTAGGCCAATCTCCTGGAGGTTACCGATCCTGCGTGAACACGATCAGCCTGACCAGCGAGGGTCTTAATTCCTACCTGAAATCGAGAACAAGTAAGAACCAATATTGCAATCAAGATATTGCGGATTAAGAGGAAAGCTTTATTGACGAGGTGGGATCCTGAATAGGTGCGAAGTACAAGAGGCCTCTGCGACGCTCGAGCCTTGGCGAAGTTGCGACTATGGCTAACTTAATGTCTAAACAAAATCCGAGTCTAGAGGTTCGACTATGGGGCGTATTTAAGGGCGAAAAGGTGGGGTTTCGGCCAGCCATGGAAGTGGTGGCCGAATCCAACCCTAAAAGTCCTTTTCCCCTCAAATACGGACTCTAAAAAGTGGCTAATTAAAATCCTGCGAAAATTACATGGGCCTGGCCCAAAATAAAAGGTGTCGCAGCACCATATTAAGCTATGGACGAATTCGTAAAGTATTGATCTTGAATATTTCGTCCAAGCCTTCTTTCTTCATTATGGTGGCCTCAAAGTTCTGAAATCTTCATCTGTGGCCTTCTCTTGGATCATCACATGCTTGCTGCCATCTCCATGCATGGCCATGCTCCAATGCTTGTCCCTCTCATCCATGGTTGGTCCATCATTCCTAAGAGTAAGAAATATATCCGATTTAGGCAGCATCATATTCTCATGTATGTGAGGAATAGTTCCAAGAAACGAAAGTACCTGATAGTTAAGTTGTTTGTACGAGATCTTGTGATGGGTCCTTGTATGTGTGTTCTTTGTAGGTACAACGGTTGTATCAATAGTAGGGATGTCCACATCATGCTCCCTTCTTGAATTGAAGTCGTCCTCGATGCAATCTCATCTTCCTCACCAAAGTAAGGCTTCAAATGCAATGTTAAATGTAGGACTAACTGTACCAAAGTCTGCGAGCAACTCAAGTTTATATGCATTATCATTGATTTTCTCTAACACCTTAAAGGGACCAGCAGACGTGGCATTAACTTAGACTATGAAATCAGGAAAACGATCTTTACGCAAATGTAACCAAACAAGATCGCGAACATCAAACACAACATTCTTTCTCCCTTTATCCCCAGCAAGTTTATACTTAGCATTCATGTGTTCAATGTTATCTTTAGTAGTCTTATGCAAGTTTAAGATCATTTCAGCGCGTTGTGTAGCATCCAAATTATGTTGCACCGAAGAAGGTAAAGGCAATAAATCAATAGGTGCACGAGGAACAAAACCATACACAATCTCAAATGGGCACATCTTTGTGGTAGAATGCAATGAACGATTATAAGAAAATTCTATATGAGGTAAACACTCTTCCCACAATTTTAAGTTCTTCTTTAAAACAGCCCGTAACATAGTAGACAAAGTTCTATTTACTACTTGTTGACCATCGGTTTGGGGATGACATGTAGTACTAAAGAGCAATTTAGTCCCCAACTTAGCCCATAAACATCTCCAAAAGTGGCTAAGAAATTTAGTATCACGATCAGAGACAATAGTATTTGGCACACCATGCAAACGAACAATTTCACGAAAGAACAAATCAGCAATATGCAAAGATCATCCGCTTTATGACAAGGAATAAAGTGTGCCATCTTAGAAAACCGATCCACAACAACAAAATACTATCCTCCTTCGTGTTCGTGGCAATCCCAAAACAAAGTCCATAGAAATATCCTCCCAAGGAACACTAGGAACAGGAAGAGGCATATATAAACCATGTGGATTAAGGCGAGACTTAGCTTTTTGACAAGTAGTGCAGCGTGCCACAAATCTCTCAACATCTCGACGCATACGTGGCCAAAAGAAGTGTGCAGCAAGAACATCCTCCATCTTCTTGACACCAAAGTGTCCCATCAATCCTCCTCCATGCGCCTCCTGTAACAACAAAAGACGAACAGAGCTATCTGGAATGCATAGTTTGTTAGCACGGAACACAAATCCATCATTGAAGACGAACTTGTTCCAAGTTCTACCATCTCTACAATTCTGCAACACATCTTTAAATTCAGCATCATGCACATATTGTTCCTTAATAGTTTCCAATCCAAATATTTTGAAGTCAAGTTGAGATAACAAAGCATAACGACGTGACAAAGCATCAGCAATAATATTATCTTTACCCTTTTGTGTTTGATAACATAAGGAAAAGACTCAATAAATTCAACCCACTTTGCATGACGATTCAACTTAGCTTGACTACGAATATGCTTCAAAGATTCATGATCGAATGAATAACAAACTCTTTAGGCCATAGATAATGTTGCAAAGTTTCTAATGTCCGAACCAACGATATAATTCTTTATCATAACTAGAATAGTTCGACTAGCCCCACTCAATTTCTCACTAAAATATGCAAGGTTTTCCTCTTGTAATAACACCCTCCCAAACCAATTCCACTAGCATCACATTCAAGCTCAAAAGTCTTAGTAAAATCGGAAGTTGGAGTAAGGAGCATGTGTTAGCTTATCTTTTAATATGACGAAGGCACATTGTTGTGTATCGCCCAAACAAAGGGCACATCCTTCTTGGTAAGCTCATTCAACGTGGCAATTGATCCAAAGTCTTTGACAAAGCGCCTATAAAACCAATGAGGCCAAGAAAACTCCTCACTTGTGTGATCGTCTTGGTCGGCCAATTCTCAATAGCTTCAATCTTGGCTGGATCCACTTCAATACCCTGTGATGTAACAACATAGCCAAGAAACGCAACTCGATTGGTGCAAAAGGTGCACTTCTCAAGGTTACCAAACAAACGTGCATCACGTAAAGCATTGAAAACAGCACGTAAATGGTCCAAATGATCCTCTAAAGATTTGCTATAAATCAGAATATCATCAAAGTAGACTACCACAAAACGTCCAATGAAAGCACGTAAAACTTCGTTCATTAATCTCATGAAAGTGCTAGGTGCATTAGTTAAACCAAACGACATCACTAACCACTCATATAAACCGAACTTAGTTTTAAATGCTGTTTTCCATTCATCTCCTAATTTCATACGAACTGTGGTAACCACTACGCAAATCAACTTTAGAAAACATGGTAGAGCCACTCAATTCATCAAGCATGTCATCTAAACGTGGAATAGGATGACGATATCGAATAGTAATATTGTTGATAGCTCTACAATCAGTACACATGCGCGAAGAACCATCTTTCTTAGGTACCAAAATAATAGGAACAGACAGGGCTAAGGGACTCACGAATATGATCTCTGTCGAGTAGTTCCTGAATTTGGCGTTGTATCTCCTTTGTCTCCTCCGATTGGTTCTATATGGCGCGGTTGGGCACGTGGCACCAGGAATTAGATCAATTTGATGCTCAATTCCTCTAATAGGAGGTAAGCTGGTGGCAACTCAGGGGAAAGACGTCCTCATATTCCCGCAAAGGTTAGCAAGAGGTGGCAAAGAAGGAGGCATATCCTCAAATGAAAACAAAACCTCTTTGCAGACAATTGCATAACATTGAGTATTGTTGACATCTAGTTCAGAAATATCAATTTTATTTGCAAGCATACATGGACTCTTCAAACTAATTTCAGTAGCATGTGTAGAATCAGATTTAGTGTTCTTTGGTGGTATAAAATCTGTAGCAACAATCTGATTCTCACTTTTATTTTTCTCCTCAGTTTTAGCTCTACTAGCTCTAGCAAGATCATCTTTTAAAATTTGTTCGGGAGTCATAGGTTTAAGACCAATTTTTTTCCATCATGCATAAGAGAATAGTGATTAGTTTTGCCATTATGAACAGATTGTCTATCAAATTGCCATGGTCTACCAAGTAACAAAGAACAAGCTTGCATAGGTACAACATCACAATCAACAAAATCAGAATATGTACCAATAGTAAAATGCACGCTGCATCGTTCTTGTTATCTTGATCTTGAGAACGCTCAAACCATTGGATGTAATATGAATGTGAGCGTTGTCTTGTTGGAAGCGCAAGCTTCTCTACCATGTCAACACTGGCCAGATTATTACAACTCCCTCCATCGATGATGATCCGTATAGCTCTTTCCTTGACAACACCACGTGTTTGGAACAGTTGTGGCGTTGATCTTGCTCGATTTGCTCAATTGCACACTCAACACACGTTGTGTAATTAAGCTCTTGTATTGATCAGACTTCAGACTCCCATTACCTCTGGCTCTTCATCAAGATCGAATTGTCTCCATCTCGGCGAAATAAGGGCTAGTGTATCTTCATCAAGTCACTCGCTGAATCGTATTGACCATCTTCGCACCATCATCACTCGTTGTGTTGTGCACTTGTCTCTCAATATGACCAAAACCCCAGACTTGCGGCATTGGATATCCTTTGTCTTACCCGTGGAAGCCATAGAAGATGCACTACGAAGGAGCATTGGATGATGGTGGAGGAGCATTGGAAATCTTGTGGTGGCCTTGGATGTGGTAGTAGTAGGCGGTGGCGAATCACGAGGAGGCGCTGATTGTCGGGATGTCCAAGAGGATGTGCGACCTGCAGAATTATTAGTCCTCCTCCATGGTGTTTGGCGATCCTGCACTTCACGTTCAGCTTTGCAAGCAAGATGAAACAAACGAGTGATAGAATTATATTCCTTATAATCTAATATGTGCTGAATGTCCTTGTTTAATCCACCAAAGAAACGTGCAAGCATTTGTTCATTAGATTCAACAAGACCACACCGAACCATCCCTGTTTGCAATTCCTGATAATACTCTTCTACAGAATTTTTCCCTTGCTCTAAACGTGTCAGATTCTTTAGTAAATCACGTTGATAAGTAGGAGGTACAAAACGAACACGCATAGCAGATTTTAAAGTAGTCCAAGTACTAGGAATAGTAGTAGGATTTAAACGGCAATAATCAGACCACCAAAGGGAAGCAAATTTAGTAAATTCACATGTAGCAGCACTAACACGCATATTCTCAGGATATTTTAAGCATGCAAAACGTTGTTCTACTTCCATCTCCCATGTAAGATATGCATCAGGATTATATTTACCCTCAAAAGATGGAATATTTAATTTAAGCTTTGCAACATGATCATCATCACGTACCGGTGGGCGAGCGTTGCGGTAGTAATGTCGGGGACGGCCAGCAGGTACCTGTGGAGGTTGTTCAACCTCCTCGTCAAACAGATCGTCGTCGTCGGGGTCGTAGTAGTACCCGTCGTCTGAATTTTTTTTTGCTCTCCTTCTGGACTTACGACCGGACTTTTAGCGCGACACGGACTGTAGCTAGACACGGAAACAACATGGTGGTGGTGATCGGCAAGTGTGGCGGTGACTAGTATGATCAGAACTCGAAACTTTAAGGGACGAGACACTAAGACCAGTAACTCGACGCGACGATGTAGACACAAATTCAATAATGCAAAAACTGAAAAGATAATGCGAGGCATAGATTGGTTATGGGATGGATCTAAATTCTAACTGTGATTTTGGCTTTTTCGTGGGTTATAGGTAAAAACAGATCTAATCTACGAAAAAGAGTAAAATCTCACCGAGCAACCTAAAATCTGATACCACTTGATAGGGCAAAGGTGTCCGATCTTTCGATGAGATGGCGATAATCGATTTGGTGGAGTTCGGGCTTGACGATCCGACTACACGTGCGAGCACGAGCGCCAATGCAATCGCTAGGCCAATCTCCTGGAGGTTACCGATTCTGCGTGAACACGATCAGCCTGACCAGCGAGGGTCTTAATTCCTACCTGAAATCGAGAACAAGTAAGAACCAATATTGCAATCAAGATATTGCGGATTAAGAGGAAAGCTTTATTGACGAGGTGGGATCCTGAATAGGTGCGGTACAAGAGGCCTCTGACGCCGAGCCTTGGCGAAGTTGCGACTATGGCTAACTTAATGTCTAAACAAAATCCGAGTCTAGATGTTCGACTATGGGGCGTATTTAGAGGCGAAAAGGTGGGGTTTCGCCAGCCATGGAAGTGGTGGCGAATCCAACCCTAAAAGTCCTTTTCCCCTCAAATACGGACTCTAAAAAGTGGCTAATTAAAATCCTGCGAAAATTACATGGGCCTGGCCCAAAATAAAAGGTGTCGCAGCACCATATTAAGCTATGGACGAATTCGTAAAGTATTGATCTTGAATATTTCGTCCAAGCCTTCTTTCTTCATTATGGTGGCCTCAAAGTTCTGAAATCTTCATCTGTGGCCTTCTCTTGGATCTTCACATGCTTGCTGCCATGTCCATGCATGGACATGCTCCAATGCTTGTCCCTCTCATCCATGCTTGGTCCATCATTCCTAAGAGTAAGAAATATATCCGATTTAGGCAGCATCATATTCTCATGTATGTGAGGAATAGTTCCAAGAAACGAAAGCACCTGATAGTTAAGTTGTTTGGCACGAGATCTTGTGATGGGTCCTTGTATGTGTGTTGCTGTAGGTACAACGGTTGTATCAATAGTAGGGATGTCCACATCAGCTACTACAT
Organism: Avena longiglumis; assembly: GCA_030063025.1. Lineage (NCBI taxonomy): Eukaryota > Viridiplantae > Streptophyta > Magnoliopsida > Poales > Poaceae > Avena > Avena longiglumis. Next base: position 342,578,028 of record CP125976.1, on the reverse strand, counting down.
CTACTCCCACGAGCTCCCCAAGTGGACCCATGACTCGCGCCCGAGCCAAACTCCTTCAAGCTAAGGTGAACTCGCTCCTCTCCTTGTGTGACTTCGACACACCCCTGGATGGCTTGCTACTTCATACGCATACACTAGGCATCATCAGGTACGAAGAGAAGGATCCAAGGGAAGGAGGGAAAGCAACCAGTCGCGGCCAGACGCAAGCGGTACTACCGGTCGAGCCGACCGGTACTACCGCTCCAAGCGGTCCTACCGGCCCCAGCTACCGGACGCTCCAGGAAGCACCCCTTCACGCCCTAGACGCAAGCGGTACTACCGGTCCAGCAACCGGTACTACCGGACAGCGGTACTACCGCCCCCTCATACCGCTTGCCACAGGCGCCTCCGACGGAAGCTCCAGGCCCTCAAGTGGTACTATCGCCCCCGAAGTGTACTACCGGTTACCACTGGTACTACCGGTTGCCGGACCGGTACTACCGGTCCTGACTAATCCTGAACGCCTGAGTTCGGCCCTGTGCCCTGTAACCCTACCTAGAATTTACCTTTTCGTTCCGAAACTACCCCTGTTTTATGGCTGGACTATATATAGCCCCCACCATCCATTGTAAACCCTAGACTTGAATAATAATAGATATTAAGGAAACCCTTTGAGGACTTATATCTATTGGTCTCATGCTCCTACCAAGGAGCACCGGATTATCCACCCCCTCTTGGATCTTGCCTAGTGCGTTCAAGTTGTACAAGGCCTTGGGTTCTCGGTTTCTCGCCCCCAAGTCGTCAAGATCTCACCAAGCACCTCATCCCCCGTTGTTGGCGTGGAGAGCGAGCTTCGCCCAACACCGATCCTAGAGATTATGTTGGACCGGATGCCACCGGCATGAGGAGTAGGCGTGTATCGTGTTTTGGTGTGTGTGTGTTCGTGGTTTTCATCGCTTTCCTCGATTTCATCCACCGACCACCTCTTTCCCTTCGTTTCTCGTGGAATTCATGAAAGATCGGGCCAACCCCAGGGTTACCCCCTAACATATTGGTATCAAGAGCACGGTTGATCACGAATTTCCACCCAATTTTTTCTTTTTTCCACCTTAAAATCGAAAATCGCACCAAAAAGAGCCCCAATTTGCCTTCGGATCGATCTCTGGATTTGGTGAGTTTTTCGTGGTTTTGGTCCATAGATCTGTTGCTTTGGGAGTCGATCTATAGCCCCTGTTGTTTCTAGCCCAGCCTTTCGGTCAGATCTCCGCGAATTTGAGGTTTTTGGCAAGTTCATCTCGTCCCAGATCTGTGCCAAGCGGTACTACCGGCCGTGCAAGCGGTACTACCGCAAGTGACCGGTACTACCGGTAGTACAAGCGGTACTACCGCTCACCGGTACTACCGCTCGTTACCAGCGGTACTACCGCTTGACTCTGACAGTGTTTCTTTGCCCTTTGACGCCTCAGTTTCGTTTGCTGACCTTTCCACCTCGCTTGTTCGTGTTTCGCGTGTTTGTCGCCATTTTCACAACAGCTTCCGCATCAACGTCATCCCGCGCTCAACGACACCGCGACACTCGAACATCATTCCCCACCAACGGTTGCAAGTCGTCAACAATACCAAAGGTATAACTTGCACCACCTTGACAGCCCCATATCTTCCTTGTGTGTATCTATCCTATGAGAGCAACTCATTTTGTGTTTGTCTAAGCATTGTGCACTTGCCGTCGGAAAGTGAGAGTGTGAGGCCAAACACAAAAGCTAACATAGTAGCATAGCAAGGGAGAAAAAGAAAAAGAATCAAAAAAAAGGAAAAGAAAAAGATAGAATAGAAAGATACATAGTCTCCCAATACAAAGTGAATACCAAGCTTGTAAGCCAACAAGAGAGAAGAAAGAGCGCACCGAGGCAAGTGCACAAATCTATTGCTTATCCTCTTTTGGCAAACGAGTTGTGGTCTCTCCTTGTGTTGGCACGACAACCGAGCGTAGTCTTCGTTAGGACCTTTTGTGCTCATTTTCATAGTCGTGCTAACCCCGTTTTTCTCCACGTGTGTGTTTTCCGTGTTTTTGTAGATCGTTTCCTTTTGCTTTTGATCTTTGGTTCTTTACCACGTAGGACAATAACCTTTTGCTTGGATCGTTTCGTTTGGTTTTCCACAATCCTAACCTTCCACCAAAAGCCTTTGAGAGTTTCTTGCCATTTCACTTTGCACACTTTTCGCTCATTTGTGTGGCAATTGGTTTGATATAATCTCCAAGGTGAGGTAAAAGGCTAACTCTCCACACCCTTTCTCTCCATATACAACCCTTGTTGGCTTTGCATCATGGACAGGCATGGAGAGCCATCCCAACCACCACCACCTCCGGAGGATGACACACAATTCATGACAATATGGGACCATTGGAAGGTCCGAGGAGAATTCAACTATCGTTGTGAAGCTCTCGAGCGGCGCCAAGATGAAGAATTTAGCGAGGCCCGTGTGGAATTCCAGAACATCGACAACCGCTTCGAAGAAGTCCGTGGCCAAATGCATGCCATGCAACACAACCTCAGACATCAAAATGAAGCTCTTGGTCGTGCACTCGCCTCAACGGATGAGAAGCTTCAACGCATCATTGATGGACTCGCAAGGCCACGCTCGCGCGAATCAAGCTCATCTCGGCACTCCTCAAGTGAATCAAGTGCACCGCGTCGTCACGCTTCAAGGCACCGGGATGGACCCGTTCTTCAATACATGAGCTCTTCGCAAGCGGTACCATCTCCGCGTCACGCCGCAATGTCAAGCTATGATGGTGACCTCTCCGCAAGACCTCCAAGGCGCGAAGCGAACCGGACACAACCAAGGGCACTTGTGATTCAACAAGAGCAACCTCGCATGGACCACCAAGGCCATCAACGTCGACATGCCCCTTCAACAGCAAGTGAAGCTTCCGAAGAGGACGAACAAGATCACCGTCGACGGGAAGCACTCGAAGATCCTCCAAGGCGTCATCATCGACATGATCGTCCACGTCGGCACCATGATGGTCATGACAAACCTACCCTACACCAAGAAGAAGAAGAGCAGCCCATTGCGCATGCGGCTCGATGTCCTCCTCGCCACATGGCGCAAGACAATGCTCCTCGGCATCAACCATGACAAGAACAAGAGCAAGCTCCCAAAGCTCGTCGTAAGGACCATCAACCTCCTCCTCGTCCTCAACCGCGTCAACAAAACGAGCAAGCTCCCCAAGCTCGTCGTCAACAACAAGTTCCACCACCAAACGCGGCACCTCACCAACCGCAAGAGCAATGCAACAATCACCAAACAAGACATGAGAGCTCGGATGATGATGATGACCGCCAAAATCATGGCAACCGACGCAACCGGAATCGCAATGGAGAAGAAACTTTTGGCAAGCTCAAATTCACCATGCCCAAGTTCACCGGTTCCAATGAGCCCGAAGAATATATCTCTTGGGAACTCAAGGTCGACAAGATCTTCCGCATGCACAACTATAGCAATGAGAAGATGATGGCCATGGCATCCCTCGAGTTTGATGAGTATGCCAACCTTGGTGGGAACAAGTCCAACTCGCTCGCGAAGCAAAAGAAGAGCCTCCAATCGCAACTTGGCAAGATATGAAGGCTCATATGAGATCCCGCTTTGTTCCTTCACACTACACGCGTGACCTCTTCAACAAGCTTCCAACGCTTAGTCAAGGAACAAAGACCGTGGAAGAGTACTTCAAACAAATGGAGCTCAACATGATCCGTGCCAACATTGAAGAGCGTGATGAACAAACAATGGCACGCTTCCTCAATGGCTTGAACCATCCCATCAAGCGCATCACCGAGTTCCAAAAGTACAGAAACATGGTTGAGCTTGTACACATCGCCTCAAAGGCCGAGCGTCAAGTGCAAGAAGACATCAAGTACAACAAGCCAAAGACGTACTTCACCTACAAGCAAGCGCCAACCACTACTCCAACAACACCAAGTGGAAGCTCCTCAAGTACCACCAAGCTTCCCTTCAAGCCAACTCTCCCTCAAGGAAAACATCCCCGAAGTGGCAAACACACAAGGGATGATCAACCATTCAATGGTGAATGCTACAAGTGTGGAGGCAAAGGGCACACGTCGAATGCATGTGGAAACAAGAAAGTTTTGTTCATCCATGACAACGGCGATGAAGAATACTTGAGTGAAGAAGAGTTTGATGCAAGGGTCAAGGAAGCCTTGGCAAGACAACATTTGGAAGAGGACCAAGAACTTCTTGTGTGTGAGCATGACGCAAGTCCATCGCTTGTGGTCACAAGGGTCTTGACTACCCAAGCCAATGAAAATGAAGACCAACGCTCGAACATCTTCCAAACTCGTGCCGGCATCAATGGGAAGTCCATCAAAGTTGTCATCGATGGAGGGAGCTCGCAAGCACGGAATTGTGTGAGAAACTCAACCTCACCCTTCATCTGCATAGACACCCCTACCATATCCAATGGCTAAGTGACCAAGGATCCGTCAAGATCAAGCACACCGTCTCGGTGACGTTCTCCATTGGGCACTACAAGGACACGGTGGAATGTGACGTGGTTCCAATGACGGTTTGTCAGATGTTGCTTGGACGACCGTGGCAATATGACAAGCGTGCTTTGCATAATGGTCACTCAAACACTTACACTTTCAAATGGCTTGATAAAACTTGTGTGTTGCAACCAATGACTCCTAGCCAAATAATTGCGGACCATGCAAAGGCTTTAGCGAGGGCGCAATACGCAAAAACACCTTGTGAGAAGAGTGGTGAGCGAGAGAACCACACCATAATGAGTGAGAGATACAAGCCAAACTCGAGTGGAAAAACTAAGAGTGTTCTTCTTGCCACCTAAAGTGAGATGAGAGAAGTGCGGAACAACCCATTCATCTTGCACTATGTCCTTGTATGCAAAGGACTAGCGCAAGGAACTAACGACTTGACAAATGTTCCTCCTTCTTTGATGGCTATTTTGCAGGAATTCCAAGATGTATTCCCCGAAGAGCTTCCTCATGGCCTTCCTCCTCTTCGTGGAATCGAGCACCGCATCGACCTCATACCCGGCGCACCACTCCCAAACCGCGCCAGACGCATTTAACCCTAAGAGACGAAGGAGATCGAACGTCAAATCAACCAACTCGTCTCCAAAGGTTTGATCCAAGTAAGCACTAGCCCAAGCGCGGTCCCCGTGATTCTAGTCCCGAAAACGGATGATACGTTGCGGTTATGCATGGACTGTCGTCCAATCAATGCTATCACCGTGCATTATCGACATCCTATACCGCGTCTTGATGACATGCTTGATGAGTTATGTGGAGCCACCATATTTTCGAAAATTGATCTTCGTAGTGGTTACCATCAAATTTGCATGGCTGAAGGTGATGAGTGGAAAACTGCCTTCAAGACCAAGCTTGGTCTCTATGAATGGTTGGTTATGCCTTTTGGCTTATCTAACGCCCCATCTACCTTCATGCGCCTAATGAACCATATTTTGAGATCTCTCATTGGGAAGAGTGTAGTTGTTTACTTTGATGACATTCTTGTCTATAGCAAGTCACTAGAGGAGCATGTTACTCATGTTAAGGAGGTACTTCAAATCCTTCGTCATGAAAAGCTTTATGCTAATCTCCCAAAGTGCACTTTTGCAAAAGACAAGCTGATTTTCCTTGGGTTTGTCGTGTCTTCTAATGGCATTGAAGTTGATGACTCAAAAGTCAAGGACATACGAGATTGGCCCATCCCTACAAATGTTAGTGAACTTCGTAGTTTTCATGGGTTGGCTGGCTTTTACCGTCGGTTTGTCAAAGACTTTTCTACAATTGCTTGCCCCCTCAACGGCTTGACCAAGAAAAATGTCACGTTCGTTTGGGGAAAAGCACAACAAAAGGCTTTTGATGAGCTCAAAAAGAGCCTCACCGAAGCACCACTTCTTGCATTGCCGGATTTCACAAAAACCTTTGAGATTGAATGTGACGCTAGTGGTATTGGCATTGGTGGCGTCCTTATGCAAAATGGGCGTCCTATTGCTTACCATAGTGAGAAACTTGATGGCACACGCCTCAATTATCCCATTTATGACAAAGAACTTTTTGCCTTGGTTCGAGTTCTTCAAGTGTGGCAACACTATCTTTGGCCCAAAGAATTTATCATCCATTCCGACCATGAGTCGTTGAAGTATCTTAAGGGCCAAGCAAACTTGAGTAAAAGGCAGGCAAAATGGGTTGAGTTTATGGAGTCTTTTCCTTACATTGTCAAATACAAGAAGGGCAAAGAAAATGTGGTAGCGGACGCCTTGTCTCGCAAAAACACAAGCCTTCTTACACAACTCGAAGTCAATGTCTTGGGTCTTGATGACATCAAATCTTTGTATGCGTCCGACCCTTTCTTTGGACCAATAGTTACACAATGTTCAACCGACAAAGGGATTGATGATTTCTATTTGCATAAGGGTTTTCTTTTCAAACAAAACAAGCTTTTCCAAAATCGTCTCTCCAACTTTTGCTTCTTCAAGAGTCCCATGGTGGAGGCCTTATGGGTCACTTTGGCCGTGACAAGACATATGACATGTTCTCCACTCACTACTATTGTCCAAAGATGAAGCGCGACGTGGAGCGCCATGTTCAACGATGCACTACATGTATCCAAGCTAAGTCTAAGTCCAACCCCTTTGGTCTTTATATGCCATTGCCTATTCCTCATGCACCTTGGTCGGACATTAGCATGGACTTTGTGTTAGGCTTGCCTAGATCTAAACATGGTCATGATTCCATATTTGTAGTCGTGGATCGCTTTTCTAAAATGGCACATTTCATTCCGTGCCATAAGACCGATGATGCTTCACATGTAGCCAATTTGTTTTTCAGGGAAATAATTCGGCTACACGGTGTGCCTAGAACAATCGTCTCCGACCGCGACGTAAAATTCATGAGCTACTTCTGGAAGACTCTCATGGCCAAGCTCGGCATCAAGCTCCTCTTCTCGTCCGCCTCGCATCCTCAAACCGATGGACAAACCGAGGTCGTCAATCGAAGTCTTGGCACACTCCTCCGGGTATTGATAAAGAAGAACCTTAAAGACTGGGAGGAATGTATTCCACACGCTGAGTTCGCCTACAACCGCGCCAAGCATTCCACCACCATGAGGAGCCCGTTCATGATCGTCTACGGCTTCGAGCCTCTCACCGCGCTCGATATCCTTCCACTTCCACTTCATGAACGTGCCAATATGGACGTTGTCAAGCGTGCCCAAACAATGGAGAAACTCCATGAAGACACACGAGCTACTCTCGAGCAACAAGTCCTTCGCCAAGCATTGAGGCTAAACAAGACCAAGAAAGAGATGATCTTTGATGAGGGCGACCTTGTATGGATACACTTGAGTAAATACCGCTTTCCCAAGGAACGCGACTCCAAGCTAAAGCCAAGAGGTGATGGACCATTCAAGGTGCTCAAGAGGATCAACAACAACGCCTACGTCATCGATATACCAACATTGAAGTATCTTGTGAGCTCGACATTCAATGTCAAGGACCTATCACCCTACCATGGCGAAGAGGAAGTTGTGACGGTTGAAGAGTCGAGGACGACTCTTTCCCAAGGGAGGGGGGGAGCTGATGCAGCCCGTCCTACGACCGCTACTACATCTACTCCCACGAGCTCCCCAAGTGAACCCATGACTCGCGCCCGAGCCAAACTCCTTCAAGCTAAGGTGAACTCGCTCCTCTCCTTGTGTGACTTCGACACACCCCTGGATGGCTTGCTACTTCATACGCATACACTATGCATCATTAGGTACGAACAGAAGGATCCAAGGGAAGGAGGGAAAGCAACCAGTCGCGGCCAGACGCAAGCAGTACTACCGGTCGAGCCGACCGGTACTACCGCTCCAAGCGGTCCTACCGGCCCCAGCTACCGGACGCTCCAGGAAGCACCCCTTCACGCCCCAGACGCAAGCGGTACTAGGTCCAAGAATCCAGACTACGGACAATGACTATGGACAGTATTACCGCCCCTCCTACCGCCACAGCGCCCGACGGAAGCTCCAGGCCCTCAAGCGCGTACTACCGGTCCGGTACTACCGGTTACCACTGAGTTCGCCTGTACCTGTAACCCTACCTAGAATTTACCTTTTTGTTCCGAAACTACCCCTGTTTTATGGCTGGACTATATATAGCCCCCACCATCCATTGTAAACCCTAGACTTGGATAATAATAGATATTAAGGAAACCCTTTGAGGACTTATATCTATTGGTCTCATGCTCCTACCAAGGAGCACCGGATTATCCACCCCCCTCTTGGATCTTGCCTAGTGCGTTCAAGTTGTACAAGGCCTTGGGTTCTCGGTTTCTCGCCCCCAAGTCGTCAAGATCTCACCAAGCACCTCATCCCCCGTTGTTGGCGTGGAGAGCGAGCTTCGCCCAACACCGATCCTAGAGATTATGTTGGACCGGTTGCCACCGGCGTGAGGAGTAGGCGTGTATCGTGTTTTGGTGTGTGTGTGTGTGTGTTCGTGGTTTTCATCGCTTTCCTCGATTTCATCCACCGACCACCTCTTTCCCCTCGTTTCTCGTGGAATTCGTGAAAGATCGGGCCAACCCCAGGGTTACCCCCTAACACATGGTCATGGGCCTGGTCATAGCATGGGCACTTGTCTCAAGTAGGATCCCATTCACATGATAACCAAAGGAAGGTGAGATATGGAATGAGTTCACCTTTGAGGGTATGGTTGATGTAGCATGGTGTGGACCAATGGTGAATGCCATATGTTGGGCTGCATCATCTCCCCCCGCTTCAAAACGAGTTGTCCTCGACGAAGTTCCATCATCATATAGGGAGAGTGATGGAGGGGTTAACCTCTTGGGTGGCCCGATCTTCACGGATCTCGTGGTCAAATCAATGGGAAAGCGAGGGGAAAGGGAGAAGGTAGCGGAAGCGAACACACACCTTGCAAAGAACACGATGAACACACGCAAAACTCACATGATACAAGGCCGATTGATCCCGAACGGCGACCACCGGTCCGATAGAATCCTCGCAAGGAAAGATCGGTCAACGTGCTCCCTCAAATCCACATCGGAGAGGGAAGAACACCTTGGGGAGGGTCTTGACAACTTGGAGAGGAGACATCGAACTCCAAGGCCTTGTTCAACGATGGATGCGTGATGCAAAGTCCAATCGAGGTTGGTGACGATAGTCGGTCCCCTTGGTAAAGGGGATGAGGCAAAACTAGAGATTCCACAATGGGGGTTATCTTTAGTCTATCATCTATGCCTAAGGGATACATGAGGGGTGGGGGACTCTATTTATAGGCCAGCCACTAAACAAGGGTAGTTTGGGGATAAACTAGGCGAATAGGTAAGTAAAGGGGGATACATGGGTTGTGGCCCAACTGGTGCGCGCAGGCACATACATGACCGGTAGTACCGGACTTGGGACCGGTAGTACCGGTCAGAACCTAGTGCGCTCCGGACCGTAGTAATCTTGCTTGCCCCGGAGTGTCGATTGAGCCGTCGATGGCGAAGAGAAGCGGTAGTACCATTGACCGGTAGTACTGTTCCGACCGGTAATCACGGACTGACAAATTCCGATCTGCCTTCTTCCTCCTCCTCTTCCAAGCTTCCGTCTTGTCGGGCTTGATGCTCCGACTTCCTTGCCTCTGCATTTCTTGTGAACCTATCATGCATATGTGAGGGAGTATGAAGTAGCATACCATTCAATAGGGTAGGAAGTGGGCTCGCATAGAGGAACGGATTCACCTTTGGAGTCCATGACGACTTGGCGTAAGTTGGAGACCTTGATGTAGTAACGACCGTAGGTCGGGCTACATCATCTCCCCTCCCCTTCAAAAAGAGTCGTCCTCGACTCTCCATGTCCATCACGAAGTAGAAGAGGTCGAAGGACATCCTTGATCCTGGGGTTCACCATATAGTCGTCCTCGGGAAGATTGACTTGACAACACTTCAATGTTCTTTCACCTTCCATGAAGCCTACAAAGCTCACGACAAAAGCGAAGCAACACTCAAAGCGTAGCCAATTCATGAAGATTATAGCATGAGTCCTCAACTAGAAGGAAGTCACCTTAGCTTGTAGATATAGCTCAAAGAAGTGTAGCCATAGGTAACTCTCTTCAGTTCTTCTTGTCAACACGTAGTTGGTAGAGGTTGACGTGTATGCACTTGTACCTTCACACAACAAAGACCAAGCAAAATATTTTCGTGCGTGATAGAGGAGCATGTCAAATGTGGCATGTCCATTCTTCTTCACAACACTATTAGCAAAATGCATGTATAGCAAATGGGATGCATATGCTAGGTCAAAGTGCATGGAAATCGTTTGAACATCATCCAAATGTGGAAACTCAAAAACTCCATATAACGTAGTAGTGGGGCATTCAAAGCATTGGATCCAAATTTTAAACAACATCTTAGATGCAAGAATAGGAGAATTTGGCAAAAACACACAAGGAAGAATGTCCAAAGAAACATCATTATGTGTGCAAACCAAGCATTGGAAAGAGAAATAGTTCAACATGTTGGATGTAACACACAAATCATCAAAAGCAAATTTCATGGGAGTATGGGTATCCCAAGTGGAAGCAAAAATGGCATGTTTGCAAACAAACCAAATGAAAGAGCAAGTGGTCCTTATGTTTGTCGCAACAACAAGACGAGATTCTTTGAAAATCTCATGACAATACATGCTCTTAATGGAATTGTGGTTGCACACAAAACATCGGAAAGAGAAAATGTTCAACATTTTTGTTGCAACGCACAAAGCATCATTATCCAAAAGCGAAGAAAGATGAATGTCACAAGGTGAGATAATACCATCAACATGCTTGCAATCAAACCATAGGAAAGAGCAATTTGCCAACATGAAAGATGCAAAGCATGCAAATGGTATCAGAGCTGGGTTCGATCTTGAACTCACTTGTGGGATGCTCTCAAGAGCTCTTTTTGTCAACTCGTGCTCAACCGAGGTTGACATGATAATGCGGGTACCTACACACATCATACACAGAAGGAAGAATGTGTGTGCATGGTAGAGATACACATCATCCATCATGACATATCTCTTCTTGTGCATATCACCATTAATGTCAATCAAGTATGAAATAGATGCATGGTGAGTATGCAAGTGGGGAACATGCTTATCATGGAAATCATCAAAATCTCCAAAAATTGAGAAAGCTATGGGGGCCATCTCATTATAACACATATAATCAATATTGTTGCAAGCAAAACAAGTGAAATAGCAAGCATTCATCTTATCGCAAGCAACGGGAGAAATTGAATAACTAGCATGACAAGGCAAGTCCGAAGCAATTGGAGGATACACACAAGATGCATAGCATGGCATGTTTATGGCAATGAAATTGCAATCAAACAATTCCACATGATCAATATTATGCAAAGGCAAAGAATCACATGGGAATATGAGTGAAGCATATGTAATGTCACAAGTATCATCCATAACATGCATATCCTCACAATTCATCATGTCCACTAGTGGGATCATGGCATCATCAACACCCTTATTGTTACCTTGTTCATACCTCTCATATGAAGTGGGTGTTGTGGAAGTAGTGGCCTCCTTGTGGACGACTTCGTCTTCTTGATGTAGCCATGGCGTAGCATCATCTTCGTGCACCATGTACACCTTCTCCAATTGAGGCATCATTGCTTCATGGCTTGGCGCTTCTTCATCCATGGAACCTACCATAACACAAGAGAACACACTAGAGGTAGAGGGTAAGTTGTTAGAAATCGAAATGGTCTCACTTGACCTATCAACTACCACTCTCAACTCACTAGGAGTATCGCTCATGCCCTCCAAGTGGAAGCACTCAATCTCACATAAGGTGGAGTCACTCATCGTACTCTTGTTCTCACTTAAGTGGGCTAAGTGGATCTCATACTCACATGGGATTGGTACCACATCATCACTCAAGCATATGGGGATAGGCTCGGTTTCCTCAACTCCATGCGCCTCCTTTGGTGAAGGGAAAATCCCATGCTCACCATTCTTGACCTTGTCGCCTTCAAGGTTGGATGCCATAAGATGGGCATCATTGCTCGCCTCCATGGTCGAAGGGAAAATCCCATGCTCGACCGTCTTGTGGCCATCTTGTAGTAGTGGTGGAGGTAGGCTCATGCTATCCAACTTGGCGAAGTAGACGTCTACATTTTCCTCGTTCGCGAGGTCATGGAAGTCAAGCGTAGGCGTTGAAGCTTGATGGCGTGGACGAAGGCTTGCTCTTGGTGCCATTTTGGTGGTGGCACTAGTAGTTGAAGGTGCCTTATGATGGTGTCGACGGAGGTCATTGGCGTGCCTTGCCGATGGTTGATGTTGGTGAAGCACTTGGTCATCCACATGACGCTCACGACGGTGATCATTTGCCTTGGCGCTCTTCTTGTGCTTGTGGTGCCTTCTTGAGCTTGCTTGAGCATTATGGTTGGTGCTCATCACGAATTCTTCGTCTTGGTGGCGAAGATGCCTTTGACGATGTCTTGTATCCTCTTTATGGTGGCGATGCTCATGAGAGGATGTTTGTCGATGAAGATTCTTGTTTCTTGGCGCCTCTTGATGTATATGATGTTTGGACGCCACTCTTGTTTGGATAGGAGTTGGAGCTTGGCGCCTTGGAGGTGATGGAGCTTGGCGCCTTGGAGATGGTGGAGCTTGACGCCATCTAGGTGGTGGCACTTGATGCCTTGTCGATGGTGGCGCTTGTCGCCTTGGAGGTGGATCATCGAAGTAGGTGGTGCCCTTTGGTGTGGCACGCTTGGCCTTGAAGGTCATGGATTCTTGATGATGCACCTCCTCTTGATTGGCATAGTAGGCTTCCATCTCCACGCGGTGGAGGAATTCTTCATGGATCATGGAGGAGCCATCCAACTCGATGAAGTTCTCCATGTCCTCCATGCTCGGCGAGGCGTCGTCGATGTTGCACTCGAAGTCATCCATGCTTGGGGAGTAATTGTTGGTGTAGTACTCCATATCACCCAAGCATGTGGAGCCATTGTCGGTGTTGTGCTCCATAGGCTCCATGCATGAGGAGCCATTATCGACGTAGAGCTCCATGTCTTCCATGCATGTGGAGTCGTCGTAGGTGTAGTGCTCCAGGTCCTCAAAGCATGCGGAGCCATTGTTAGTGTTGTGCTCCGTCATGTCCTCTATACTTGTGGAGTCGTAGTCATGGTGGCTCATCATAGATTCTTCATAGATATCATCCTCGGTTCCGGAGTCCCTAGACATGATGCACAAGACCAAGCGGTGTATATGGAAGTGGTAGTGGGAGTTAGGGATACAACGTCAAACCTTACTTTACCTTGGAAGATCGTATCGTACAAGTGGCCACACTTGAGAGCAATAAACCAAGCAAAGTGAAGTTCACGCGGAACACCAAAACCAACTACTAACCAAAAAACAAACACACACAAGGACTATGGTGGATAGGTATGGAAAGTGGCATGTCAAGAACCAATCCGAAATCAAGATGTTGTAATGGCAAGTAAAGAACCACAATGATCACAAAGCAAAACAAGTCAATCCACAAGATAGGAAATATGTACAAGGAAACACACACGGTGGGATAAATGGGACTTGTGTGACGGAGAAAGTGAGCTAAGAACCAAATGATTACCTAGCGAAGACTATAAGCTCGTGTCACACAAGTACAAGGAGAGACGCTAGTTCGATTGCACAAAATTGGTGGGCTACAAGATATGCACAATAAGTACCACCTATATGATGTTCATCGAGCTTGCGCTTCCTATTCTATGAGGCACATGTATATTTCTTTCTTTTTCTCTTTTCCTTTTTCTTTTTTTTTCTTTTTCTTTCTATTTTCTTTTCACTTGCCTCTTCCTTGTGCCAACAACTATACAAGATTACTATATGAGATAGCGCCCACAATGTTTGCTCGGAATCTACAACGTATCAAATGTGCATAGCCCAAGCAATCATAAGAGGAACTAGTCTCAATAGGTTTTTGTTGCTCGCAAAGATAGTGGGGTTCACAAAGGAATGCAAGTGGGGAGAAGTCGCGGAATGTTTTTACCTTTCGTCGACGATCTTCACCCTTTATTGTTGGATTCCGCCTTTCTCATGGAATTTGGATGGAGTAGATAGCATGAACAACGTGGATGATGATGTAAAGCTCCTTCTCCTCTTCCAAATGAGCTAAAGAACACCAAAATCCGAGTTCGAATGCAAAAGTTATGCTCAAAACGGTGAGAGGTTGAAATCTGGGAACCTGCTGTTTTTGATCAGTACCGGGCGGTAGTACCGGGTTTCTGAGCGGTGGTACCGGTTGTACGAAGGCCCGGTAGTACCGTTTAGGTACCGGGGAGGTGCGGTAGTACCGGGTTTTGAGCCCGGTAGTACCATTGGTCTGGTCCCGGACCAGATTTGACGCGTTTTAGTGAATTTGGGCGATGGAAAATCTTCAAGAAAAACACCAAATCGAAGGGGGAAATCAAGGAATTAGGCTATGGGAACGCAAAGGAAGGTAGATCAACAAGTTTTGCAAGTAATCCACGGATCAAAACCTACCAAAATGCACTCAAATCACAGATCGATCCAAAACACGAATTGGGGCTATTTTCGGTGGAATTTTAGAATTTATGGGGAAAAGACCAAATCGATGAGAAATCCGTGGCAACCAAAAGCTGCTGATACCAGATGATGGAGGGGTTAACCTCTTGGGTGGCCCGATCTTCACGGATCTCGTGGTCAAATCAATGGGAAAGCGAGGGAAAGGGAGAAGGTAGCGGAAGCGAACACACACCTCACGAAGAACACGATGAACACACGCAAAACTCACACGATACAAGGCCGATTGATCCCGAACGGCGGCCACCGGTCCGATAGAATCCTCGCAAGGAAAGATCGGTCAACGTGCTCCCTCAAATCCACATCGGAGAGGGAAGAACACCTTGGGGAGGGTCTTGACAACTTGGAGACGAGACATCGAACTCCAAGGCCTTGTTCAACGATGGATGCGTGATGCAAAGTCCAATCGAGGTTGGTGACGATAGTCGGTCCCTTTGGTAAAGGGGATGAGGCAAAACTAGATATTCCACAATTGGGATTATCTTTAGTCTATCATCTATGCCTAAGGGATACATGAGGGGTGGGGGACTCTATTTATAGGCCAGCCACTAAACAAGGGTAGTTTGGGGATAAACTAGGCGAATAGGTAAGTAAAGGGGGATACATGGGCTGTGGCCCAACAAAGGCACATACACATTAGAATCTAGGACTTGGGACTTAAAGTACTGTCGCCAGAACCTGCTGCTCGGGATCGTAGTACTGGCGGTCCTGAGCGTCGCTTGGAGCCAAGATGAAGCGGTAGAAGGGGCGGTAGTACCACGACCGGTAGTACTGGTTCCACGACCGGTAGTACCGGACTGACAACCGATCTGCCTTCTTCTTCCTCCTCCTCTTCCAAGCTCCGTCTTGTCGGGCTTGATGCTTCCTCCTGCCTCGCATCTTGTCGGTGTGAACCTATCATGCATATGTGAGGGAGTATGAAGTAGCATACCATTCAATAGGGTAGGAAGTGGGCTCGCATAGAGGAACGGATTCACCTTTGGAGTCCATGACGACTTGGCGAAAGTTGGAGACCTTGATGTAGTAACGACCGTAGGTCAGGCTACATCAGAGAGAGGTGTGCACATGGTCTTGAGCTTGTATGTTGTTGGATCTCTGGTTTCGTAGCCTTGTTCAAATTTGTTGAAGGTCGTGAAGTTTAGCTTGTCATCGAAGTGTGGTTGGAGATCTTGTAGCGTATTCCTTGTTGGTGGTGAGGGAGGTTGTGTATCCTGCAAAACCGACAACAAGGAGAAAGAGTTGTATGATGGATTGTTAGTATGGGTCACAATCAAATCACTCTTCTCATGTTTGGTGGCAGGCGACGTGGCACTCATGATTTTTCCACTCATTTGAGGCTTGTGGCACTCACTCACGCGGTGGTGGATCACTCTCTCACCACTCATCTCACAAGGGTCCTTAGCTTGCTTAATCTTGGGCAACGACGTCATGTTGGAAGTGATAATTTGTCTTGGCGTCATATGTTAGAGCATAAACGTCTTGTCATTCACTTAAAGGAATATTGGTTGGAGGTACCATCATGTAGTGCGCCCTTGTCGTATTGCCATGGTCTTCCAAGGAGCATGTGACACACGGTCATAGGCACAACATCACATTCGACGGTGTCTTGGTATGGACCAATCTTGAAGGAGACGTTGACCTTGTGTTTGATTTGAATGATGCCATTGTCATTGATAGGGCAAAGGTGTCCGATCTTTCGATGAGATGGCGATAATCGATTTGGTGGAGTTCGGGCTTGACAATCCGACTACACGTGCGAGCATGAGCGCCAATGCAATCGCTAGGCCAATCTCCTGGAGGTTACCGATCCTGCGTGAACACGATCAGCCTGACCAACGAGGGTCTTAATTCCTACCTGAAATCGAGAACAAGTAAGAACTAATATTGCAATCAAGATATTGCGGATTAAGAGGAAAGCTTTATTGAAAAGGTGGGATCCTGAATAGGTGCGAAGTACAAGAGGCCTCTGACGCCGAGCCTTGGCAGTAGCTATGATGGCTAACTTAATGTCTAAACAAAATCCGAGTCTAGGGGTCGTCTATGGGGAGTATTTAAGGAAAAGGTGGGGTTTCGCCAGCCATGGAAGTGGTGGCGAATCCAACCCTAAAAGTCCTTTTCCTCAAATACGGACTCTAAAAAGTGGCTAATTAAAATCCTGAAAATTACATGGCTGCCCAAAATAAAGGTGTCGCAGCACCATATTAAGCTATGGACGAATTCGTAAAGTATTGATCTTGAATATTTCGTCCAAGCCTTCTTTCTTCATTATGGTGGCCTCAAAGTTCTGAAATCTTCATCCATGGCCTTCTTTTGGATCATCACATGCTTGCTGCCATCTCCATGCATGGCCATGCTCCAATGCTTGTCCCTCTCATCCATGCTTGGTCCATCATTACTAAGAGTAAGAAATATATCTGATTTAGGCAGCATCATATTCTCATGTATGCGAGGAATAGTTCCGAGAAACGAAAGTACCTGATAGTTAAGTTGTTTGGCACGAGATCTTGTGATGGGTCCTTGTATGTGTGTTGCTGTAGGTACAACGGTTGTATCAATAGTAGGGATGTCCACATCAGTCATCAAGCCACTTGACATGATTGGGATGAGGGTGATCCATGTATGGTAACTTGAGTTTCTCACAAAGATCGATGCTCGCAAGGTTGTGACAACTTCCTCCATCAATGATAACTTTTATGGACTTGCCATCAATTCCGTCTCGGGTTTGGAAGATGTTGAGGCGTTGGTCCTCTCTAGGGATGGAGTTGGTCGTCAAGACTTGGGCGATGACAGGTGAGGGGCGTGGATCATGTTCACATAGAAGCGTGTCCTCATCTTGCATTGCGGCATCCTTTGTGATAGCGGCTTGAGTCAAAGCTTCAAATTCATCTTCGTTCACGGAGTATGTTGCGCCGTTCTCATCCGTTAGCATGACTCTTGTGTTGATGCACTCATAAGACTTGTGGCCCTTTCCTCCACACTTGTAGCAAACTACTTGATTATCCATTGTTGTGTTGGAGGAGGATGCCATAGGTGTCTTAGATTGATTGGAGGAGCTTGGTGCTTGGTTTGTTGGCTTGGAGGGGGTATTCGAGTTGATTGAAGCGAAGTACGCCCTTTGCTTATCATAAGCATGTTCCTTTTGCAAGTGGCGTTCGGCCTTGGTTGCTTGGTGAAGAAGGTTGGCGAGAGTCTTGTAAGGTTGGAAATCGACTATTTTGCGTGTTGGGTGGTTCAAACCATTGAGGAACCATGCTATTGTTTGCTCTTCGAGCTCCTTCATATCGGCTCTCATCATAGTCATCTCCATCTCCTTATAGAACTCTTCAATTGTCTTTGTGCCTTGCTTCTAGTTTTGTAGCTTGTCGAAGAGGTCTTGGCGATAGTGCTTGGGGACAAATCTTGCATACATCACATTCTTCATCTTGGTCCAAGTGGTGACCGGTGGTTCTTCTTGCTTCTCACGGTTTGGTAGTCTTCCCACCAAACATTGGCGTAGTCCTCAAACTCAAGAGATGCCATTGTCACTTTCTTCTCTTCGGAAAAGTTGTGGACTCGGAAGATCTTGTCGACTTTGAGCTCCCATTCAAGGTATGCATCGGCATTTTCTTCTCCTTTGAACTTGGGCATAACGAACTTGAGCTTTCCAAACTTTCCATCATCACGCTCATGGTGGTTGTTGCGACGTTCTTGGTGCATACTTGTGTCACTTGGAGGGCGTGGAGGCGGAGGAGGAGGCTCTTGATTGCCTTGAGGTTGTTGTGGTGGATGAGCTTGATGATGCTCGAAGTCTATTCTTCGCTGTTGGTCGGCATCATTGACATTCATAGCTTGACGGTGTCGGTGGTGGTGTTGTGCATGCCTGTTGTTGCGTCGAGCTTGGCGTGCATCCTCATCATCATCACTTGTATCCTATGCCGGTGCTTGATTGTGTTGAAGTTGCAAATGGTGGTCATGAGGAGGATGACGACGCCTATCATTGTGGTTCGCTTCATCATGGCGTTCCCGAGGTTGGTGCACGTCGTTGATTGCTTGGTGTGGTGGTTGACCATGCGCTTGGCGTTGTTGTTGAGGTTGAGGAGCATTTGGGTCCACCGCTGAGGGTGACGATGACGAGCTTGTTGGTCCCCATTATGGTGATGAGGTTCTCCGCGGCGGTGGTGTGACCTTGAAGACTCGCCATGTCGACTTGAGGAGTGCGTGCGGGAGGAACTTGACGAGCTTGAACGATGACCGTGTCGATTGCCAAGGTTGGCAATAGCTTGCTGAAGAGCTTGGAATTGAGCATGGTGTTCCTCTTGACGTTGCCGCTCACGGTACTCAAATTCTCTAAAAGTATCATCAAGACGGTGCTCAAGTCACTCAAATTGAGTGTTAAATTCTTGGCGTTGCGCCCATACGTTGTGGCGCGTTGCAAAGCCATCTTGGTTGTTGAAATTGCTATCTCCACTAGCTCCACTTGCCCTAGACATGGTGCACAAACACACTTGATAGATGGTGAGATTGGTGGAATGGTAATTGCTACCTTGCCTCACCGGAGTAAAAAATTGTAAAGATTGTTCTTGCTGAGAGCAAAGCGAACACACAAGACACACACAAAGGCCTATTGTGGTGGGTTAGAAAGGTGGATAGCAAATGGAACAACCAAAAGAAAAGGATATTATCAAAAGTGGGTAAAATAAAAAAACAAAGTCAAAGGAAAAGGTCAAAAAGGGTGACGAGAACCTACGACTATACACACACGGTGCAGATTAATGTGGCTAGCACGACTATGAAAAATGAGCAACGAACAAAATTGGACCTAACGAAGACTAATGCTCAGTGTCGTGCCAACGCTAGGAGAGACCTGATGGAAGGGGTTAACCTCTTGTGTTATGGGGTAACCCCTTGGGGTGGCCCGACCTTTCACGAATCTCCACGGGAAACGAGGGGAAAGCGGTGGACGGGGGAAGAAGGGACGAAAACCACGAACACACGCACACAAATCACGATACACGCCGATAACTCACGTCGGTGGCAACCGGTCCAACATAATCCCTAGGATCGGTGTTGGGCGAAGCTCTCTCTCTCCATGCCAACAACGGGGGACGAGGTGCTTGGTGAGATCTTGACGACTTGGGGGCGAGAAACCGAGAACCCAAGGCCTTGTATAACTTGAACGCACTAGGCAAGATCCAAGAGGAGGGTGGATAATAGGGTGCTCCTTGGTAGGAGCATGAGACCAATAGATTGAAAGATCCTCAAAGGGGTGTCCTTAATCTATTATTATCCAAGTCTAGGGTTTACAATGGATGGTGGGGGCTATTTATAGGCCAACCACATAAACAGGGGTATTTTGGGAACAAATAGCGGAATATAGTGAGGGTTACAGGGCGCTGGGCCGACTGAACACGATCGAGTTCATGTCGTCCAGTAGTACCCGGTCTAACACGTCCCGTAGTACCGGTCAACCGTAGTACTACCGCCGGAAGTCCAGAGGCACTTGCCATCCGGGACTTCCGTCGGCTGATGAGGAGGAGCGGTAGTAAGCGGTAGTCCTGTCCCAGAGTATCTGCCGGAGACAGAGCATTTGGCTTCATTGGCGTCAATGCTGGTGGCGGTAGTGCCGCGGCGAGTAATCTGGCCGCCAGTCCTGAGTATCATTGGCGACAGAGAGCATTTGTTTCTTCCGCTT
Organism: Avena longiglumis; assembly: GCA_030063025.1. Classification (NCBI taxonomy): domain Eukaryota; kingdom Viridiplantae; phylum Streptophyta; class Magnoliopsida; order Poales; family Poaceae; genus Avena; species Avena longiglumis. The sequence continues at coordinate 342,557,750 of CP125976.1, read as the reverse complement.
GTGCTCCTCCGTTCTCTTGGTCCTTCTCTTCGCACTGATGATGCACAAGGTATGCGTATGAAGTAGCAGGCCATCCAAGGGTGTATCGAAGTCACACAAGGAAAGGAGCGAGTTCACCTTAGCTTGAAGGAGTTTGGCTCGGGCGCGAGTCATGGGTCCACTTGGGGAGCTCGTGGGAGTAGATGTAGTAGCGGTCGTAGGACGGGCTGCATCAGCTCCCCCCCCCTTGGGAAAGAGCCGTCCTCGACTCTTTAACCTTCTCAACTTCATCTTCTCCATGGTAGGGTGAGAGGTCCTTGACATTGAATGTCGAGCTCACAAGATACTTTGATGTTGGGATATCGATGATATAGGCGTTGTTGTTTATCCTCTTTAGCACTTAGAATGGTCCATCACCTCTTGGCTTGAGTTTGGAGTCGCGTTCCTTGGGGAAGCGGTCTTTACTTAAGTGTATCCACACAAGGTCGCCCTCTTCAAAGATCATCTCTTTCTTGTTCTTGTTTATCCTTGATGCTTGGCGAAGGACTTGTTGCTTGATCGTAGCTCTTGTGTCTTCATGGAGTTTCTTCATTGTTTGAGCGCGCTTGACAACGTCCATATTGGCACGTTCATGAAGTGGTAGTGGAAGGATATCGAGCGCGGTGAGAGGCTCCAAGCCATAGACGATCATGAACGGGCTCCTCATGGTGGTGGAGTGCTTGGCGCGGTTGTAGGAGAACTCGGCGTGTGGAATACATTCCTCCCAGTCTTTAAGGTTCTTCTTTATCAACACCCGGAGGAGTGTGCCAAGGCTTTGATTGACGACCTCGGTTTGTCCATCGGTTTGAGGATGCGAGGCGGACGAGAAGAGGAGCATGATGCCGAGCTTGGCCATGAGAGTCTTCCAGAAGTAGCTCATGAATTTTACGTCACGGTCGGAGACGATTGTTCTTGGTACACCGTGTAGCCGAATTATTTCCCTGAAAAACAAATTTGCTACATGTGAAGCATCATCGGTCTTATGGCACGGAATGAAATGTGCCATTTTTGAAGAGCGATCCTGAAGGGAATATGCCCTGAGAGGCAATAATAAAGTGTTTATTATGTGTATTCCAAGTATATGATAGATGTTTATTTTGCATGCTATAATTGTATTAATACGGAAACGTTAATACATGTGTGTTTAATAAACAAACAGAAAGTTCCTAGTTATGCGTCTCTCATAAACTAGCTCGTTGATTAACAAGATGATCAAGGTTTCCTGATCATGGACATTGGATGTTGTTAATAACGGGATCACAACATTAGTGTAATGGTGTGATGAACATTCATCCGAAGTATAGCATTACAATCAAAGTCATTGAGTTTATATTGCTATAACAACTTACGAAGTGATCCTAATCCTTAGACCATGAGATCATGTCAATCACTAACACCTAAGAGTTTCTTGATAACATCAAACGTCACACCATAACAGGTGATTATAAAGATGGATTCAACTAATAAAGTGTTAAGTTGAGGCTCATGGATCGAGAGTGGAATTTGTTCATCCCGATGACGGATAGATATACTCTGGCCCTCTCGGTGATATCACATTGATTAGCTTGCAAGCAAGTGATTTGATCACTAGAATGTTATATCACAGAACGAGAAAAGAGTGCATGTCGGAACGAGATCAAACTAGGTATGGAGATACCGATGATCGAATCTCGGACATGTAATATATCGTGAAACAAAGAGATTAAGATACTAGCGTAAAAGGTTCCGACGATCACAAGAAAGTCATCGTTGAATGTGTGGGAGCGATATGGGTCTCCGTATCTCGCTTCGATTATTGATCCGAGAGGGGTCTCGATCATGTCCGCATTATTCACGAACCGTAGGGTGACACACTTAAGAGACACCGACATCCAATTGGAGCAAATGTTTCATGCCAAAAGAATGAATAAGCGCAGGAATTTATTTCACTAGATACCGAAACAAAGTTTTCGTGAAATTGCATAAAGTGGTTATGCATGTGAAATAGAATTCTAGCAAGGGTTATTTGTGAATGTTTGTCATTAAAGTAATTGACAAAATTCTGAATAAAATAAAAGAGTTTTATTTAATGAGAGTTTGCATTAAATTTGGTGGAAATTTAATGGGAATTTGAGTGGGATTTTGAGTGGAGGGAATTTAAAGGAGATTTGTGAGTGGAGTGTCCACCCACATGAAGAGGGGAGGGCAAGGGGGCAGCCCCATGCGTCGGCCACCCCCTTGGGGGTCCCCCATCCTCCGATACAAGGAGCCCCCCCTCCTCACTTGTCTCACACCTCCTCGTGAAGGATCTCTCCCCTAGAATTTATCCCCATGGTCTCGGACTAGCGAGATACATGTTCCTGTGGCTATTCGGCAAGAAAGAGTTGTGCGCTCATCGCATGGAGCGAGGAGGCGGAGGTTTCTCGGTGCCTCGAACGTGTGTGAAAGCACGGATGCGCCGCTGATTTGCGGCTTAGGACTCCTCTCGATCTTGAGATCGACAAGAGATCGTCTACATCAACCACGAGTTGAACTCGTTAAGCTTTGTCGGTCTTCAAGGGTATGTTCTCACGGATATACATCCGCCGCTGTTTGTATCTAGTAGATAGATCTTGGTATATAGTTCACATCAAGGAAATTTTTGTTTTCTATGTCATAACCCCCTAAAGGGTATCGAGCGGATCTATGTGTAGATACTTTACACGGGTAGTACACATGAGTATGTGGGCGATGATGATCATGTTGTTGCTCCTTTGTTGTAATTTTGGATATTGGTGGCATAGTGGGATGAAGCGGCCGACAAACTTTACATGTCCTCACATGATACATTCCACGCTTGACATGCAACTAGTTTGCATAAGTGGCTAGCGGTGTCTGTCTCCTACTATAGTCAATATCTATTTTGCAAGCGAGTTTTCAACAATTTGATTATCCTCGTTGTGGTTCATGTTCGTAGGTAAGAACGGTTCTATCTCGAAAGCCCTAAGCCACGTAAAACTTGCAATGGATAAATTAGAGGCGTCTAGTTTAGATTGTTGCTGGGCTAGTTTTATTATATGGTAGTGTTGTAAGTAGAAGTATGAAATGATACTCTTACAACACACATAGCGTGTAAAATCCATAGACCTTGGATTTACACATATAGGTATGATAGTGATCATACCACGATGCACATGATAGAGATCATCTGCGGGAACCATATCATTTCATAATAAACATATGATGTTTGATAGCATCTTATATTGCTTGTTTAGCGCTTTGTTAGCATAATAAGATGATCCCTCATTTAAATATCAAGATAAGAATGTGTTCTTCCTTTAGTATGCACCGATTATGTTTTCACGCCCAAGACATCACGTGATGATCGGGTGTTCTTGGATCCACAACCATATTTCGTGTAAAAGCAGTTACACGCCAATACTAAGGTTCTAACTTGGCGAGCCTAGCATGTAGACATGGCCTCGGAACACGGACCTAAAGGTTAAGCACGAGCCATATAGTTGATATGATGCCCATTTGATGCTCGCCTTTGAAGCTATACCGACTCACGTGATGATCGGACTTGGTGTAGTGGATTTGGTTCATGTAATCACCAAAAAGGCACGAGGATGTCGTTTTGGAGGGAGTTCATTCATAATATGGATTATTTGAACTCAATCTATCATACACTTAGTCTAAACTTTACAAATTGTTGTAGATGGCACCACCGCTTAATTTCAATGTGTTCATGGAGAAAGAGAAACTAGCAACGAACGGTAGCAACTTTACCGAATGGGCCATGAATTTGAGGATTCTCCTCTCTGCACAAAAGCAATATGTGCTAGAAGCGCCGTTAGGCCCCGCTTGATGATGCCTGACGAGGAGAAGAATGTCTATCGACTGTCAGAGGACCACAACTTAGTTCATTGCAAGATATTGTATGGGCTAGAGCAGAACTTCAAAGCGCTTTAAACGGCAATGCATTTGATACAATGGGTGAGTTGAAAATGATTTTACACACATGCCGTAGAGAGCTACAACGCCGTAAAAGTTCTTTAGTCGCATGATGGAAGGGCACTTGTTAGTGAGCATGTACTCAAGATGTCGGTTACGCCGATAAGCTTGTGTCCTTGGGAATATCGATTCCATTGACTTAGGCATCCATCGTGTTCGCAGCCTCGCCACCTAGCTATAAGAGCTCGTGATGAACTATAATATGCAAGGCATGAAGAAGTCTTCCCGAGCTCACAATGCTTAAAACTGCAAGTGGAGATCAAAAGGAACATCAAGTGTTGATGATCAATAGGAACACTGGTTTCAAGAAAGACAAGAAGGAAACGGAAGGAAGTAAGGGCGGCAAGCCTGTCGCTACCGAAAAGAAACCCCGAGTTGGACCTAAGTCCGATTCGAGTGCTACTATTGTAAGGATCATCGAAGCTTAATCGCCCCAAGTATCTCGCGCACAAGAAGGCCAAAGGCAAACAAAGGTATATATGATATACATGTTATTGATGTGTACTTGACTAGTGCTCGCAGAGCACCGGTATTTGATACCGGTTGCTAATATTTGTAACTTGAATCGTGTCATGGAAGCGACCGCTAGCAAGGGGTGAGGTCAAGATGCGGTCGGCAATGGATCAAGCGTTGATGTGATCGCCGTCGAACGCTGCTCTCCACTTGCCGTCGGGATTAGTTATAAACTTGAATAAATGTTATCCGTGCCTCGCACCGAGCATGAACATTGTATCCGGATCGTGTTTGATGCGGTGGTTATTCATTTAAACCGAGAACAATGGTTATTCCATTTATATGAATGAAATCTTTATGGTCATGCAATCGATGATGAATGGTTTATTTCTATTAGATCTCGATGATAATGTTACACATATTCATAATGTTGATGCTAAAAGGATTAAACTTAATGATGATATATCCGATATATGTGGTAATCGCTTGCTAGGTCATATTGGCGTTAACGCATGAAGAAGCTCCATTCGGATGGACTTTTGGAATCACTTGATTATGAATCATTTGATACATGTGAGCCATGCCTTATGGGCAAGATGACTAGAACGCCGCTCGGTTCAATGGAACGGGCGACAGATTTATTGGAAATCATACATTCTGATGTATGTGGTCCAATGAGTGTGTCGACGCGAGGTGGATATCATTATTTTGTTACTTTCACGGATGATTTGAGTAGATACGGTTATATCTACTTGATTAAACACAAGTCCAAACCTTTGAAAAGTTCAAGGAATTTCAGAATGAAGTGGAAAATCATCGTAATAGAAAGATCAAATTTCTACGGTCCGTGGAGGTGATTATCTAAGTTACGAGTTTATCACTCACATGAAAGAGTGTGGAATTGTTTCACAACTCACACCGCCGAAAAGACAAATAAATGGTGTGTCGAACGTCAGAATCGCATTTTATTAGATATGGTTCGATCTATGATGTCTCCGGATGACTTGCCGTTGTCATTTTGGGGTTATGCACTAGAAATTGCATTCACTTTAAATCGGGCACCATCTAAATCCGCTGAAAAGACACCGTATGAATTGTGGTTTGGAAACAAACCTAAGCTGTCATTTCTTAAAGTTTGGGATGCGATGTTTATGTGAAGAAACTTCAACCGGATAAACTCGAACCCAAAGCGGGAAAATGCGTCTTCATAGGATACCCTAAAGAAACTATTGGGTATTCCTTCTATCACGCATCCGAGGGCAAGGTTTTTGTTGCCAGAATGGATCCTTTCTAGAGAAAGAGTTTCTCGCGAAAGGTGTGAGTAGTCGGAAGGTAGAACTCAAGAGGTTGTGGAACCTTCTCTTCAAAGTATGGCGAGTAGCGCAGGAAGTTGTTCGGAGTTGGATCCACCTGAAGAGGGAACTAATGATAATGATCATGAAACTCCGAAGAGAGTACTACCGAACCTCGCAGGTCAAACAGGACGCGTGCAGCTCCCGAGCTGGACGGAAATCCTGTCATGAATTTCATGGTTGATGAAAATGATGACCCTGCGACGTATGAAGAAGCGATGATGAGCCCGGATTCCAACAAATGGTTAGAAGCCATGAAATCCGAGATGGAATCCATGTATGAAAATCAAGTTTGGAACTTGGTGGATTACCTCACCAACCGAAAGGCCGTGGAGAACAAAATGATTTTCAAAGGAAAACTGATGTCGATGGTAATGTGACCGTTATAAAGCTCGACTTGTCGCAAAGGGGTTTCGACAAATTCAAGGAGTTGACTACGATGAGACTTTCTCTCCCGTAGCGATGCTAAAGTCGATTAGGATTATGTTAGCAATTGCTGCATATTTCGATTATGAGATATGGCGATGGATGTCAAAACCACGCTTTCTCAATGGTAATATTGAAGAAGAGTTGTATGATACAACCAAAGGGTTTTGTCGATCCTAAGGATGCTAACAAGGTGTGCAAGCTTCACGATCCATCTATGGATTGAAGCAAGCATCACGGTTGGAATCTCCGCTTTGATGAGGTGATCAAAGAGTTTGGATTTGTCCAAACTTATGGAGAAGCTTGTATTTACAAGAAAGTGAGTGGAGAGTGTGGCATTTCGATATTATATGTGGATGACATATTATTGATCAGAAATGATATAGATCTTTTAAACAATGTTAGAAGTTATCTAAACAACAAATTTTCAATGAAGGACCTAGGTGAAGCGTCATACATATTAGGCATAAAGATCTATAGAGATAGATCTAGGCGCCTAATAGGCTATCGCAGTACATACCATGATAAGATTTTAAAGAAGTTTAAAATGGACGGAAGTAAGAAGGGTTCTTACCTATGTTGCAAGGCAAGACATTGAGTAAGACTCAAAGTCCGGCTTGGAAGAAAGAGAGATAATGGACAAAGTCCCCTATGCTTGACCATAGGCTCTATAATGTACGCCATGCTATGTACAAGACCGGATGTGGCACATGCTATTAGTTTGACTAGTAGGTACCAATCGGATCCGTGTTCTAACATCGGATAGCGGTCAAGAATATCCTTAAGTACTTAAGAAGAACTAAGGATATGTTTCTTGTATACTGAGAGTGAAGAAGAGCTCGTCGCTAAGTGTTATGTCGACGCTAGCTTTGACAATCGATCCAGATTACTCTAAGTCTCAATCGGATCGTATTTCTCATGAATGGCGGAGCGGTTAGTTGGAGGAGCTCCAAACACTGTGGTAGCGGGATCAACAACGGATGCCGAATATGTTCTCTTGAGCGGCTGGCTCGGAAGCGATGATGAAGGAGTTCATATCCGAACTAGGAGTGTGGCTGGACCCAATTGTGATCTATTGTGACAACAATGGTGCCATTGCCAATGCCAAAGAGCCCAGGTCTCACAAGCATTCCAAGCATATTAAGCGCCGGTTTCACTCCATCCGCGAGCATGTCAAGGATGGAGATATAAAGATTTGTAAAGTACATACGGATCTCAATGTTGATGCAGCCCGTCCTACGACCGCTACTACATCTACTCCCACGAGCTCCCCAAGTGGACCCATGACCCACGCCCGAGACAAACTCCTTCAAGCTAAGGTGAACTCGCTCCTCTCCTTGTGTGACTTCGACACACCCTTGGATGGCTTGCTACTTCACACGCATACACTGTGCATCATCAGGTACGAAGAGAAGGACCCAAGGAACGGAGGAGAAGCAACCAACAGTCGTTGCACGAAGCGGTACCGACCGTACTACCGCCAAGCCAGATTACCGCCGTCTCCTACCGCTCGCCACAGGCACCCCCAACGGAAGCTCAAGCCGCTGCCAGACGCAAGCGGTATCGCCGACCGGTACTACCGGTCCAGCGTACTACCGTCCATCGACCGTACTATCGCCTCGACTACCGCTTCGCCACAGCGCCTTGACGACAGCCAGCCTCAGCGGTACTACCGCTCTCGGAGCGGTACTACCGGTCACCACCGGTACTACCGGTTGCAGGACCGGTACTACCGGGCCCGACTGACTCTGAATAGCTAAAGAGCGGCCCTGTGCCTTGTAAACCCACCTATATTTTACCTGTTCGTTCCGAAACTACCCCTGTTTTGTGGCTGGACTATATATAGCCCCCACCTCCATTGTAAGTCCTTAGACTTGGATAATAATAGATATTAAGGAAACCCTTTGAGGACTTATATCTATTGGTCTCATGCTCCTACCAAGGAGCACCGGATTATCCACCCCCTCTTGGATCTTGCCTAGTGCATTCAAGTTGTACAAGGCCTTGGGTTCTCGGTTTCTCGCCCCCAAGTCGTCAAGGTCTCACCAAGCACCTCATCCCCCGTTGTTGGCGTGGAGACCGAGCTTCGCCCAACACCGATCCTAGGGATTATGTTGGACCGGTTGCCACCGGCGTGAGGAGTAGGCGTGTATCGTGTTTTGGTGTGTGTGTGTTCGTGGTTTTCACCGCCTTCCCCCGATTTCATACCCGACCACCTCTTTCCCCCTCGTTGCTCGTAGAATTCGTGAAAGATCGGACCAACCCCCGGGTTACCCCCTAACATATTGGTATCAAGAGCACGGTTGATCACGAATTTCCCCCAATTTTTCTTTTATCCGCCTTAAAAACGAAAATCCCCAAAAAGAGCCCCAATTTGCCTTCGGATCGATCTCTGGATTTGGTGAGTTTTTCGTGGTTTTGGTCCATAGATCTGTTGCTTTGGGAGTCGATCTATAGCCCCTATTGTTTCTAGCTCAGCCTTTCGGTCAGTTTTTCAACGAATTTGAGGTTTTTGGCAAGTTCACCTCGTTTCAGCGGTACTACGCTAATGTTAGTACCGGTATCATTACACCGCATTACCGCTACTGGGCCGATTACCGCCATCGACTGCGTTTCCCGCCTTGACGCTCGATTTCGTCACGACCTTTCCCATCTCGCTTGTTCGTGTTTCGCGTGTTTGTCGCCATTTTCACAACAGCTTCCGCATCAACGCCATCCCGTGGTCAACGACACCGCGACACTCGAACATCATCCCCCACCAACGGTTGCAAGTCGTCAACAATACCAAAGGTATAACTTGCACCACCTTGACAACCCCATATCTTCCTTTGTGTGTATCTATCCTATGAGAGCAACTCATTTTGTGTTTGTCTAAGCATTGTGCACTTGCCTTCGGAAAAGTGAGAGTGTGAGGCCAAATACAAAAGCTAACATAGTAGCATAGCAAGGGAGAAAAAGAAAAGAAAAAGAATAAAAAAAACAAGGAAAAGAAAAAGATAGAATAGAAAGTTACATAGTCTCCCAATACAAAGAGAATACCAAGCTTGTAAGCCAACAAGAGAGAAGAAAGAGCGCACCGAGGCAAGTGCACAAATCTATTGCTTATCCTCTTTTGGCAAACGAGTTGTGGTCTCTCCTTGTGTTGGCACGACAACCGAGCGTAGTCTCGTTAGGACCTTTGTGCTCATTTTCATAGTCGTGTAACCCCGCTTTTCTCCACGTGTGTGTTTTCCGTGTTTTGTAGATCGATCCTTTTGCTTTTGATCTTTGGTTCTTTACCATGTAGGACAATAACCTTTTGCTTGGATCGTTTCGTTTGGTTTTCCACAACCCTAACCTTCCACCAAAAGCCTTTGAGAGTTTCTTGCTATTTCACTTTGCACGCTTTTCGCTCATTGGTGTGGCAATTGGTTTGATATAATCTCCAAGGTGAGGTAAAAGGCTAACTCTCCACACCCTTTCGCTCCATATACAACCATTGTTGGCTTTGCATCATGGATAGGCATGGAGAGCCATCCCAACCACCACCACCTCCGGAGGATGATAACCAATTCATGACAAGATGGGACCATTGGAAGATCCGAGGAGAATTCAACTATTGTTGTGAAGCTCTCGAGCGGCGCCAAGATGAACAATTTAGCGAGGCCCGTGTGGAATTCAAGAACATCGACAACCGCTTCGAAGAAGTCCGTGGCCAAATGCATGCCATGCAACACAACCTCGGTCATCAAAATGAAGCTCTTGGTCGTGCACTCGCCTCAACGGATGAGAAGCTTCAACGCATCATTGATGGACTCGCAAGGCCACGCTCATGCGAATCAAGCTCATCTCGGCACTCCTCAAGTGAATCAAGTGCACCTCGCCACACGCTTCAAGGCACCGGATGGACCCGCTCTTCAATCCATGAGCTCTTCGCAGCGGTACCATCTCCGCCACGCCGCAACGCTGCTACGATGGTGACCTCTCCGCAAGACCTCCCAGCGCCGGAACCGCCAATACCAAGGGCACTTGTGATTCAACAAGAGCAACCTCGCATGGACCACCAAGGCCATCGTCCGACATGCCCTTCAACAACAAGTGAAGCTTCCGAAGAGGACGAACAAGATCACCGTCGACGGGAAGCACTCCAAGATCCCCCAAGACGTCATCATCGACATGATCGTCCACGTCGGCAACATGATGGTCATGACGAGCCTCCTCTACACCAAGAAGAAGAAGAGCAGCCCATTGCGCATGCGGTCGACGCCCTCGCCATAGGGCGCAAGACAATGCGCCTCGACATCAACCACGACAAGAACAAGAGCAAGCTCCCCAAGCTCGTCGTGAGGACCATGAACCTCCCCCTCGTCCTCAACCGCGACAACAACACGAGCAAGCTCCCCAAGCTCGTCGTCAAAACCAAGTTCAACCACCACACGCACCTCAACAACCGCAAGAACAACGCAACAATCACCAAGCAAGACATGAGAGCTCGGATGATGATGATGATGACCACAAAATAATGGCAACCGACGCAACCGGAACCGCAATGGAGAAGAAACTTTCGCAAGCCCAAATTCACCATGCCCAAGTTCACCGGTCCAATGAGCCCGAGGAATATCTCTTGGGAACTCAAGGTCGACAAGATCTTTCGCATGCACAATTATAGCAATGAGAAGATGATGGCCATGGCATCCCTCGAGTTTGATGAGTATGCCAACCTTGGTGGGAACAAGTCCAACTCGCCGCTGAAGCAAAAGAAGAGCCCAATCGCAACTTGGCAAGATATGAAGGCTCATATGAGATCCCGCTTTGTTCCTTCAAGACTACACGCTGACCTCTTCAACAAGCTTCAAACACTTAGTCAAGGGACAAAGACCGTGGAAGAGTACTTCAAACAAATGGAGCTCAACATGATCCGTGCAACATCAAGAGCGAGATGAACAAACAATGGCACGCTTCCTCAATGGCTTGAACCATCCCATCAATCGCATCACCGAGTTCCAAAAGTACAACAACATGGTTGAGCTTGTTCACATCGCATCCAAGGCCGAGCGCCAAGTGCAAGAGGACATCAAGTACAACAAGCCAAAGACGTACTTCACCTACAAGCAAGCGCCAACCACTAATCCAACAACACCAAGTGGAAGCTCCCCAAGTACAACCAAGCTTCCCTTCAAGCCAACTATTCCCCAAGGAAAACAGCCCCCAAGTGGCAAACACACAAGGGATGATCCACCATTCAATGGTGAATGCTACAAGTGTGGAGGCAAAGGGCACAAGTCGAATGCATGTGGAAACAAGAAAGTTTTGTTCATCCATGACAACGGCGATGAAGAATACTTGAGTGAAGACGAGTTTGATGCAAGGGTCAAGGAAGCCATGGCAAGGCAACATTTGGAAGAAGACCAAGAACTTCTTGTGTGTGAGCATGACGCAAGTCCATCGCTTGTGGTCACAAGGGTCTTGACTACCCAAGCCAATGAAAATGAAGACCAACGCTCGAACATCTTCCAAACTCGTGCCGGCATCAATGGGAAGTCCATCAAAGTTGTCATCGATGGAGGGAGTTGCCACAACCTCGCAAGCACGGAATTGTGTGAGAAACTCAACCTCACCCTTCATCCACATAGACACCCCTACCATATCCAATGGCTAAGTGACCAAGGATCCGTCAAGATCAAGCACACCGTCTCGGTGACGTTCTCCATTGGGCACTACAAGGACACGGTGGAATGTGACGTGGTTCCAATGACGGTTTGTCACATGTTGCTCGGAAGGCCGTGGAAATATGACAAGTGTGCTTTGCATAATGGTCACTCAAACACTTACACTTTCAAATGGCTTGATAAAACTTGTGTGTTGCAACCAATGACTCCTAGCCAAATAATTGCGGATAATGCAAAGGCTTTAGCGAGGGCGCAATACGCAAAAACACCTTGTGAGAAGAGTGGTGAGCGAGAGAACCACACCATAGTGAGTGAGAGCTACAAGCCAAACTCGAGTGGAAAAACTAAGAGTGTTCTTCTTGCCACCAAAAGTGAGATGAGAGAAGTGCGGAACAACCCATCCATCTTGCACTACGTCCTCGTATGCAAGGGACTAGCGCAAGGAACTAATGACTTGACAAATGTTCCTCCTTCTTTGATGGCTGTTTTGCAGGAATTCCAAGATGTATTTCCCGAAGAGCTTCCTCATGGCCTTCCTCCTCTTCGTGGAATCGAGCACCGCATCGACCTCATACCCGGCGCACCACTACCAAACCGCGCTGCGTATCGAACAAACCCGGAAGAGACGAAGGAGATCGAGCGTCAAATCAACCAACTCGTCTCCAAAGGTTTGATCCAAGTAAGCACTAGCCCAAGCACGGTTCCCGTGATCCTAGTCCCGAAAACGGATGATACGTTGCGGTTATGGATGGACTGCTGTCCAATCAATGCTATCACCGTGCGTTATCGACATCCTATACCGCGTCTTGATGACATGCTTGATGAGTTATGTGGAGCCACTATATTTTCGAAAATTGATCTTCGTAGTGGCTACCATCAAATTCGCATGGCTGAAGGTGATGAGTGGAAAACCGCCTTCAAGACCAAGCTTGGTCTCTATGAATGGTTGGTTATGCCTTTTGGCTTATCCAATGCCCCATCTACCTTCATGCGCCTCATGAACCATATTTTGCGATCTCTCATTGGAAAGAGTGTAGTTGTTTACTTTGATGACATTCTTGTCTATAGCAAGTCACTAGAGGAGCATGTTACTCATGTTAAGGAGGTCTTACAAATCCTTCGTCATGAAAAGCTTTATGCTAACCTCCCCAAGTGCACTTTTGCAAGAGACTAGCTGATTTTCCTTGGTTTTGTTGTGTCTTCTAATGGCATTGAAGTTGATGTCTCAAAAGTCAAGGACATACGAGATTGGCCCATCCCAACAAATGTTAGTGAACTTCGTAGTTTTCATGGGTTGGCCGGCTTTTACCGTCGCTTTGTGAAAGATTTTTCTACAATTGCTTGCCCCCTCAACGAATTGACCAAGAAAAATGTCACGTTCGTTTGGGGAAAAGCACAACAAAAGGCGTTTGATGAGCTCAAAAAGAGGCTCACCGAAGCACCACTTCTTGCATTGCCAGATTTCACAAAAACCTTTGAGATTGAATGCGACGCTAGTGGTATTGGCATTGGTGGCGTCCTTATGCAAAATGGGCGTCCTATTGCTTACCATAGTGAGAAACTTGATGGCGCACGCCTCAATTATCCCATTTATGACAAAGAACTTTTTGCCTTGGTTCGTGTTCTTCAAGTGTGGCAACACTATCTTTGGCCCAAAGAATTTATCATCCATTCCGACCATGAGTCGTTGAAGTATCTTAAGGGCCAAGCCAACTTGAGTAAAAGGCATAGAAAGTGGGTTGAGTTTATGGAGTCTTTTCCTTACATTGTCAAATACAAGAAGGGCAAAGAAAATGTGGTGGCGGACGCCTTGTCTCGCAAAAACACAAGCCTTCTTACACGACTCGAAGTCAATGTCTTGGGTCTTGATGACATCAAATCTTTGTACGAGTCCGACTCTTTCTTTGGACCAATATTTGCACAATGTTCAATAGACAAAGGGATTGATGATTTCTATTTGCATAAGGGTTTTCTTTTGAAACAAAACAAGCTTTGCATTCCGAAATCGTCTCTCCAACTTTTGCTTCTTCAAGACTCCCATGGTGGAGGCCTTATGGGTCACTTTGGCCGTGACAAGACATACGACATGCTCTCCACTCACTACTTTTCGCCAAAGATGAAGCGCGACGTGGAGCGCCACGTTCAACGATGCACTACATGTATCCAAGCTAAGTCTAAGTCCAACCCCTTTGGTCTTTATATGCCATTGCCTATTCCTCATGCACCTTGGTCGGACATTAGCATGGACTTTGTATTAGGCTTGCCTAGATCTAAACATGGTCACGATTCCATATTTGTAGTCGTGGATCGCTTTTCAAAAATGGCACATTTCATTCTGTGCCATAAGACCGATGATGCTTCACATGTAGCAAATTTGTTTTTCAGGGAAATAATTCGGCTACACGGCGTGCCAAGAACAATCGTCTTCGACTGGACGTAAAATTCATGAGCTACTTCGAAGACCCTCATGGCCAAGCTCGGCATCAAGCTCCTCTTCTCGTCCGCCTCGCATCCTCAAACCGATGGACAAACCGAGGTAGTCAATCAAGTCTTGGCACACTTCCTGTATTGATAAAGAAGAACCTTAAAGACTGGAGGAATGCATTCCACACGCCGAAGTTCACCTACAACCGCGCCAAGCACTCCACCACCATGAGGAGCCCGTTCATGATCGTTTATGGCTTGAGCCTCTCACCGCCGATATCCTTCCACTTCCACTTCATGAACGTGCCAATATGGACGTTGTCAAGCGTGCCCAAGCAATGATGCAACTACATGAAGACACACGAGCTACTATCGAGCAACAATTCCTTCGCCAAGCATCAAGGCTCAACAAGACCAAGAAAGAGATGATTTTTTATGAGGGCGACCTTGTGTGGATACACTTGAGTAAAGACCTCTTCCCCAAGGAACGCGACTCCAAGCTAAAGCCAAGAGGCGATGGACCATTCAAAGTGCTAAAGAAGATCAACAACAACGCCTATGTCATCGATATACCAACATCGAAGTATCTTGTGAGCTCGACATTCAATGTCAAGGACCTCTCACCCTACCATGGCGAAGAGGAAGTTGGGACGGTTGAAGAGTCGAGGACGACTCTTCCCCAAGGGGGGGAGCTGATGCAGCCCGTCCTACGACCGCTACTACATCTACTCCCACGAGCTCCCCAAGTGGACCCATGACCCGCGCCCGAGCCAAACTCCTTCAAGCTAAGGTGAACTCGCTCCTCTCCTTGTGTGACTTCGACACACCCTTGGATGGCTTGCTACTTCACACGCATACACTGTGCATCATCAGGTACGAAGAGAAGGACCCAAGGAACGGAGGAGAAGCAACCATCCGCCACGCATGGCGGTATGCCGGCCGCGGCGGTACTACCGCCTCTCCTACAGACACCCCCAACGGAAGCTCAAGCCACTGCCAGACGCAAGCGGTACCACCGACCGGTACTACCGGTCCAAGCGGTACTACCGGTCCATCGACCGGTACTACCGGAGAGCGGCACAACCGCCTCGACCACCGCCGCCAGCGCCTCGACAAGCTCCAGCCCTCAAGCGGTACTACCGCTCTCGGAGCGGTACTACCGGTCACCACCGGTACTACCGGTTGCAGGACCGGTAACTTTGAATACCTAAAGAGCGGCCCTGTGCCTTGTAAACCCACCTATATTTTACCTGTTCGTTTCGAAACTACCCCTGTTTTGTGGCTGGACTATATATAGCCCCCACCCTCCATTGTAAGTCCTTAGACTTGGATAATAATAGATATTAAGGAAACCCTTTGAGGACTTATATCTATTGGTCTCATGCTCCTACCAAGGAGCACTGGATTATCCACCCCCCTCTTGGATCTTGCCTAGTGCGTTCAAGTTGTACAAGGCCTTGGGTACTCGGTTTCTCGCCCCAAGTCGCCAAGGTCTCACCAAGCACCTCATCCCCGTTGTTGGCGTGGAGAGCGAGCTCACCAACACCGATCCTAGGGATTATGTTGGACCGGTTGCCACCGGCGTGAAGAGTAGGCGTGTATCGTGTTTTGGTGTGTGTGTTCGTGGTTTTCACCGCCTTCCCCCGATTTCATACCCGACCACCTCTTTCCCCCTCATTGCTCGTAGAATTCGTGAAAGATCGGGCCAACCCCCGGGTTACCTCCTAACAAATGTAGCAGATCCGTTGACTAAAACTCTCCCTAGAGCAAAACATGATCAACACCAGAACTCAATGGGTGTTAGATTTATCACTATGTAACTAGATTATTGTCTCTAGTGCAAGTGGGAGACTGAAGGGAATATGCCCTGAGAGGCAATAATAAAGTGTTTATTATGTGTATTCCAAGTATATGATAGATGTTTATTTTGCATGCTATAATTGTATTAATACGGAAACGTTAATACATGTGTGTTTAATAAACAAACAAAAAGTTCCTAGTTATGCCTCTCTCATAAACTAGCTCGTTGATTAACAAGATGATCAAGGTTTCGATCATGGACATTGGATGTTGTTAATAACGGATCACAACATTAGTGTAATGGTGTGATGAACATTCATCCAAGTATAGCATTACGATCAAAGTCATTGAGTTTATATTGCTATAACAACTTACAGTGATCCTAATCCTTAGACCATGAGATCATGTCAATCACTAACACCACCGAAAGAGTTTCTTGATAACATCAAACGTCACACCGTAATGTGGTGATTATAAAGATGGATTCGTAACTAATAAAGTGTTATGTTGAGGCTCATGGATCGAGAGTGGAATTTGTTCATCCCGATGATGATAGATATACTCTGGGCTCTCTCGATATCACATTGATTAGCTTGCAAGCAAGTGATTTGATCACTAGAATGTTATATCACAGGAACGAGAAAAGAGTGCATGTCGGTAACGAGATCAAACTAGGTATGGAGATACCGATGATCGAATCTCGGACATGTAATATATCGTGAAACAAAGAGATTAAGATACTAGCGTAAAAGGTTCCGACGATCACAAGAAAGTCATCGTTGAATGTGTGGGAGTCAGTATGGGTCTCCAGATCCCGCTTCTGATTATTGATCCGAGAGGGGTCTCGATCATGTCCGCATTATTCACGAACCGTAGGGTGACACACTTAAGAGACACCGACATCCAATTGGAGCAAATGTTTCATGCCGAAAGAATGAACAAGCGCAGGAATTTATTTCACTAGATCAAACAAAGTTTTCGGTTGAAATTGCATAAAGTGGTTATGCATGTGAAATAGAATTCTAGCAAGGGGTTATTTGTGAATGTTTGTCATTAAAGTAATTTACAAAATTCTGAATAAAATAAAAGAGTTTTATTTAATGAGAGTTTGCATTAAATTTGGTGGAAATTTAATGGAAATTTGAGTGGACTTTTGAGTGGAGGGAATTTAAAGGAGATTTGTGACTGGAGTGTCCACCCACATGAAGAGGGGAGGGCAAGGGGGCAGCCCCATGCGCCACCCCTTGGGGTTCCCCTCCTCCTATAAAAGGAGCCCCCCTCCTCACTTGTCTCTCATACCTCCTCGTGAACGATCTCTCTCCCCCTCTAGAATTTATCCCCCATGGTCTCGGACTAGCGATATACATGTTCCCGGTGGCTATTCGGCAAGAAAGAGTTGTGCTTCCACTGCATCACTGGAGCGAGGAGGCGGAGGTTTCTCAGTGCCTCGACGTGTGCAAAGACGGATCTGGCTACCGATTTATGGCGTAGGACTTCCTCTCGATCTTGAGATCGGCAAGAGATCGTCTACATCAACCACGAGTTGAACTCGTTAAGCTTTGTCGGTCTTCAAGGGTATGTTCTCTACGGATATATATCCCTGTTGTTTGTATCTAGTAGATAGATCTTGGTATATAGTTCACATCGTAGGAAATTTTTGTTTTCTATGCGAACCCTCAGATCCACTACTACAAATATAGAATCATGTCCATGTTTAGATCTAGGCAAGCCTAACACAAAGTCCTTGCTAATGTCACCAAGGTGCATGAGGAATAGGCAATGGCATATAAAGACCAACGTGGTTAGACTTAGACTTAGCTTGGATACATGTAGTGCATCATTGGACGTGGCGCCCATGTCGCGCTTCATCTTAGGCCAAAAGTAGTGAGTGGAGAGCATGTCATACGCCTTGTCACTACCAAAGTGACCCATAAGGCCTCCACCATGGGACTCTTGAAGAAGCAAAATTTGGAGAGATGACTTCGGCATGCAAAGCTTGTTTTGTTTGAAAAGAAAACCCTTATGCAAATATAAATCATCAATCCCTTTGTCTATTGAACATCTTGAAAAATTGGTCCAAACAAAGGGTCGTACGCGTACAAAGATTTGATGTCATCAAGACCCAAGACATTTACTTCGAGCCGCGTAAGAAGCTTTGTGTTTTTGCGAGACAAGGCGTCCGCTAACCACATTTTCTTTGCCCTTCTTGTATTTGAAAATGTAAGGAAAAGACTCCATGAACTCAACCCATTTGGCGTGCCTTTTACTCAAATTGGCTTGGCCCTTAAGATACTTCAACGACTCATGGTAATGGATGATAAATTCTTTGGGCCAAAGATAGTGTTGCCACACTTGAAGGACTAGAACCAAGGCAAAAAGTTCTTTGTCATAAATGGGATAGTTAAGGTGTGCGCCATCAAGTTTCTCACTATTGTATGCAATAGGACGCCCATTTTGCATAAGGACGCCACCAATGCCAATACCACTAGCGTCACATTCAATCTCAAAGGTTTTTGTGAAATCCGGTAATGCAAGAAGAGGTGCTTCGGTGAGCCTCGTTTTGAGCTCATCAAAAGCCTTTTGTTGTGCTTTTCCCCAAACGAATGTGACATTTTTCTTGGTCAATTTGTTGAGGGGGCAAGCAATGGTACAAAAGTCTTTCACAAAACGACGGTAAAAGCCAGCCAACCCATGAAAACTACGAAGTTCACTAACATTGGTAGGGATGGGCCAATATCGTATGTCCTTAACTTTTGAGACATCAACTTCAAGGCCATTAGAATACACAACAAAACCAAGGAAAATCAGCTTGTCTTTTGCAAAAGTGCACTTTGGGAGATTAGCATAAAGCTTTTCATGACGAAGGATTTTAAGGACCTCCTTAACATGAGTAACATGCTCCTCTAGTGACTTGCTATAGACAAGGATGTCATCAAAGTAAACAACTACACTCTTCCCAATGAGAGATCTCAAAATATGGTTCATGAGGCGCATGAAGGTAGATGATGCAGCCCGTCCTCCGACCGCTACTACATCTACTCCCACGAGCTACCCAAGTGGACCCATGACTCGCGCCCGAGCCAAACTCCTTCAAACTAAGGTGAACTCGCTCCTCTCCTTGTGTGACTTCGACACCCCCTTGGATGGCTTGCTACTTCACACGCAAACTCTGTGCATCATTAGGTACGAAGAAGCCACTAGTCGCTGCCAGACGCAAGCGGTACTACCGGTTGGGACGACCGGTACTACCGCTCCAAGCGGTCCTACCGCCTCCTCGCCGCCACAGAAGCACTACTCCATGCCCTGTATAAGCAAGCGGTACTACTGAATCGATACTGGCACGGTGTGGCCTCTCCTCTGCTCGCCACCGCCTCCTAGGCTCCAGCCCTCAGCGGTACTCCAGCTCAAGCGGTACTACGGTTACCACCGGTACTACCGATTCATTGACCGGTACTACCGGTCCTGCGACCGATCACCTAAGTTCGCCCCTGCCTTGTAACCCAACCTATCATTTATCTCTTCATTCAAACTACCCCTGCTTTGTGGCTGGACTATATATAGCCCCACCTCTATTGTAAACCTTAGACTTGGATAATAATAGATATTAAGGAAACCCTTTGAGGACTTATATCTATTGGTCTCATGCTCCTACCAAGGAGCACCGGATTATCCACCCCCCTCTTGGATCTTGCCTAGTGCGTTCAAGTTGTACAAGGCCTTGGGTTCTCGGTTTCTCGCCCCCAAGTCGTCAAGGTCTCACCAAGCACCTCATCCCCCGTTGTTGGCGTGGAGAGCGAGCTTCGCCCAACACCGATCCTAGGGATTATGTTGGACCGGTTGCCACCGGCGTGAGGAGTAGGCGTGTATCGTGTTTTGGTGTGTGTGTGTTCGTGGTTTTCATCGCCTTCCCCGATTTCATACCCGACCACCTCTTTCCCCCTCGTTGCTCGTGGAATTCGTGAAAGATCGGGCCAACCCCAGGGTTACCCCATAACATATTGGTATCAAGAGCACGGTTGATCACGAATTTCCTCCAATTTTTTCTTTTATCCGCCTTAAAAACGAAAATCCTACCAAAAAGAGCCCAATTTGCCTTCGGATCGATATCTGGATTTGGTGAGTTTTTCGTGGTTTTGGTCCATAGATCTATTGCTTTGGGAGTCGATCTATAGCCCCTTTTGTTTCTAGCTCAGCCTTTGATTCGGTTTTTCAACGAATTTGAGGTTTTGGCAAGTTCACCTCGTTCCGTGTTGCCAAGCATGCTGTACCAAGCGGTACTACCGGTAGTACAAGCGGTACTACCGCTCACCGGTACTACCGCTCTTTACCAGCGGTACTACCGCTCGCCACTGACTATGCTCCCTGCCCTTTGACGCCTCGATTTCGTTCGCTGACCTTTTCCACCTCGCTTGTTCGTGTTTCGCGTGTTTGTCGCCATTTTCACAACAGCTTCCGCATCAACGTCATACCGCGCTCAACGACATCGCGACACTCGAACATCTTCCCCACCAATGGTTGCAAGTCGTCAACAATACCAAAGGTATAACTTGCACCACCTTACCCCATATCTTCCTTTGTGTGTATCTATCCTTTGAGAGCAACTCATTTTGTGTTTGTCTAAGCATTGTGCACTTGCCTTCGGAAAAGTGAGAGTGTGAGGCCAAATACAAAAGCTATCATAGTAGCATAGCAAGGGAGAAAAAGAAAAGAAAAAGAATAAAAAAAAACAAGGAAAAGAAAAAGTTAGAATAGAAAGTTACATAGTCTCCCAATACAAAGAGAATACCAAGCTTGTAAGCAAACAAGAGAGAATAAAGAGCGCACCGAGGCAAGTGCACAAATCTATTGCTTATCCTCTTTTGGCAAACGAGTTGTGGTTTCTCCTTGTGTTGGCACGAAAACCGAGTGTAGTCTTCGTTAGGACCTTTTGTGCTCATTTTCATAGTCGTATAACCCATTTTTCTCCACGTGTGTGTTTCCGTGTTTTCAGTAGATCGATCCTTTTGCTTTTGATCTTTGGTTCTTTACCACGTAGGACAATAACCTTTGCTTGGATCGCTTCGTTTTGTTTTCCACAACCCTAACCTTCCACCAAAAGCCTTTGAGAGTTTCTTGCCATTTCACGTTGCACTTTTGATCATTTGTGTGGCAATTGGTTTGATATAATCTCCAAGGTGAGGTAAAAGGCTAACTCTTCCCACCCTTTCTCCATATACAACCATTGTTGGCTTTGCATTATGGACAGGCATGGAGAGCCATCCCAACAACCACCTCCGGAGGATGATAACCAATTCATGACAAGATGGGACCATTGGAAGGTCCGAGGAGAATTCAACTATCGTTGTGAAGCTCTTGAGCGGCGCCAAGATGAACAATTTAGCGAGGCCCGTTTGGAATTCAAGAACATCGACAACCGCTTCGAAGAAGTCCGTGGCCAAATGCATGCCATGCAACACAACCTCGGTCATCAAAATGAAGCTCTTGGTCGTGCACTCGCCTCAACGGATGAGAAGCTTCAACGCATCATTGATGGACTCGCAAGGCCACGCTCGCGCGAATCAAGCTCATCTCGGCACTCCTCAAGTGAATCAAGTGCACCTCGCCGTCACGCTTCAAGGCACCGGGATGGACCCGTTCTTCAATCCATGAGCTCTTCGCAAGCGGTACCATCTCCGTCCGCCACGCGTCAAGCTACGATGGTGACCTCTCCGCAAGACCTCCCAGGCGCGAAGCGAACCGGCCAATACCAAGGGCACTTGTGATTCAACAAGAGCAACCTCGCATGGACCACCAAGGCCATCGTCGTCGACATGCCCCTTCAACAACAAGTGAAGCTTCCGAAGAGGACGAACAAGATCACCGTCGACGGGAAGCACTCCAAGATCCCCCAAGACGTCATCATCGACATGATCGTCCACGTCGGCAACATGATGGTCATGACGAGCCTCCTCTACACCAAGAAGAAGAAGAGCAGCCCATTGCGCATGCGGTTCGACGTCCTCCTCGCCATAGGGCGCAAGACAATGCGCCTCGACATCAACCACGACAAGAACAAGAGCAAGCTCCCCAAGCTCGTCGTGAGGACCATCAACCTCCCCCTCGTCCTCAACCGCGACAACAACACGAGCAAGCTCCCCAAGCTCGTCGTCAAAACCAAGTTCAACCACCACACGCGGCACCTCAACAACCGCAAGAACAACGCAACAATCACCAAGCAAGACATGAGAGCTCGGATGATGATGATGATGACCGTCAAAATAATGGCAACCGACGCAACCGGAACCGCAATGGAGAAGAAACTTTCGGCAAGCCCAAATTCACCATGCCCAAGTTCACCGGTTCCAATGAGCCCGAGGAATATCTCTCTTGGGAACTCAAGGTCGACAAGATCTTTCGCATGCACAATTATAGCAATGAGAAGATGATGGCCATGGCATCCCTCGAGTTTGATGAGTATGCCAACCTTTGGTGGGAACAAGTCCAACTCATGAAGCAAAAGAAGAGCCTCCAATCGCAACTTGGCAAGATATGAAGGCTCATATGAGATCCCGCTTTGTTCCTTCGCACTACACGCGTGACCTCTTCAACAAGCTTCAAACACTTAGTCAAGGGACAAAGACCGTGGAAGAGTACTTCAAACAAATGGAGCTCAACATGATCCGTGCCAACATCGAAGAGCGAGATGAACAAACAATGGCACGCTTCCTCAATGGCTTGAACCATCCCATCAATCGCATCACCGAGTTCCAAAAGTACAACAACATGGTTGAGCTTGTTCACATCGCATCCAAGGCCGAGCGCCAAGTGCAAGAGGACATCAAGTACAACAAGCCAAAGACGTACTTCACCTACAAGCAAGCGCCAACCACTAATCCAACAACACCAAGTGGAAGCTCCCCAAGTACAACCAAGCTTCCCTTCAAGCCAACTATTCCCCAAGGAAAACAGCCCCCAAGTGGCAAACACACAAGGGATGATCCACCATTCAATGGTGAATGCTACAAGTGTGGAGGCAAAGGGCACAAGTCGAATGCATGTGGAAACAAGAAAGTTTTGTTCATCCATGACAACGGCGATGAAAAATACTTGAGTGAAGACGAGTTTGATGCAAGGGTCAAGGAAGCCATGGCAAGGCAACATTTGGAAGAAGACCAAGAACTTCTTGTGTGTGAGCATGACGCAAGTCCATCGCTTGTGGTCACAAGGGTCTTGACTACCCAAGCCAATGAAAATGAAGACCAACGCTCGAACATCTTCCAAACTCGTGCCGGCATCAATTGGAAGTCCATCAAAGTTGTCATCGATGGAGGGAGTTGCCACAACCTCGCAAGCACGAAATTGTGTGAGAAACTCAACCTCACCCTTCATCCACATAGACACCCCTACCATATCCAATGGCTAAGTGACCAAGGATCCGTCAAGATCAAGCACACCGTCTCGGTGACGTTCTCCATTGGGCACTACAAGGACACGGTGGAATGTGACGTGGTTCCAATGACGGTTTGTCACATGTTGCTCGGAAGGCCGTGGAAATATGACAAGTGTGCTTTGCATAATGGTCACTCAAACACTTACACTTTCAAATGGCTTGATAAAACTTGTGTTGCAACCAATGACTCCTAGCCAAATAATTGCGGATAATGCAAAGGCTTTAGCGAGGGCGTAATACGCAAAAACACCTTGTGAGAAGAGTGGTGAGCGAGAGAACCACACCATAGTGAGTGAGAGCTACAAGCCAAACTCGAGTGGAAAAACTAAGAGTGTTCTTCTTGCCAAAAGTGAGATGAGAGAAGTGCGGAACAACCCATCCATCTTGCACTCGTCCTCGTATGCAAGGGACTAGCGCAAGGAACTAATGACTTGACAAATGTTCCTCCTTCTTTGATGGCTGTTTGCAGAATTCCAAGATGTATTTCAAGAGCTTCCTCATGGCCTTCCTCCTCTTCGTGGAATCGAGCACCGCGACCTCATACCCACAAGACCACTACCAAACGCTGCGTGTCGAACAAACCCGGAAGAGACAAGGAGATCGGCGTCAAATCAACCAACTCGTCTCAAAGGTTTGATCCAAGTAAGCACTAGCCCAAGCACGGTTCCGTGATCCTAGTCCCAACGGATGATACGTTGCGGTTATGGATGGATCGTCCAATCAATGCTATCACCGTATGTTATCGACATCCTATACCGTCTTGATGACATGCTTGATGAGTTATGTGGAGCCACTATATTTTCGAAAATTGATCTTCGTAGTGGCTACCATCAAATTCGCATGGTCAAGGTGATGAGTGGAAAACGCCTTCAAGACCAAGCTTGGTCTCTATGAATGGTTGGTTATGCCTTTTGGCTTATCCAATGCCCCATCTACCTTCATCGCCTCATGAACCATATTTTGCGATCTCTCATTGGAAAGAGTGTAGTTGTTTACTTTGATGACATTCTTGTCTATAGCAAGTCACTAGAGGAGCATGTTACTCATGTTAAGGAGGTCTTACAAATCCTTCGTCATGAAAAGCTTTATGCTAACCTCCCCAAGTGCACTTTTGCAAGAGACTAGCTGATTTTCCTTGGTTTTGTTGTGTCTTCTAATGGCATTGATGTTGATGTCTCAAAAGTCAAGGACATACGAGATTGGCCCATCCCAACAAATGTTAGTGAACTTCGTAGTTTTCATGGGTTGGCCGGCTTTTACCGTCGCTTTGTGAAAGATTTTTCTACAATTGCTTGCCCCCTCAACGAATTGACCAAGAAAAATGTCACGTTCGTTTGGGGAAAAGCACAACAAAAGGCATTTGATGAGCTCAAAAAGAGGCTCACCGAAGCACCACTTCTTGCATTGCCAGATTTCACAAAAACCTTTGAGATTGAATGCGACGCTAGTGGTATTGGCATTGGCGGCGTCCTTATGCAAAATGGGCGTCCTATTGCTTACCATAGTGAGAAACTTGATGGTGCACGCCTCAATTATCCCATTTATGACAAAGAACTTTTTGCCTTGGTTCGTGTTCTTCAAGTGTGGCAACACTATCTTTGGCCCAAAGAATTTATCATCCATTCCGACCATGAGTCGTTGAAGTACCTTAAGGGCCAAGCCAACTTGAGTAAAAGGCACGCAAAGTGGGTTGAGTTTATGGAGTCTCTTCCTTACATTGTCAAATACAAGAAGGGCAAAGAAAATGTGGTGGCGGACGCCTTGTCTCGCAAAAACACAAGCCTTCATACACGACTCGAAGTCAATGTCTTGGGTCTTGATGACATCAAATCTTTGTACGAGTCCGACTCTTTCTTTGGACCAATATTTGCACAATGTTCAATAGACAAAGGGATTGATGATTTCTATTTGCATAAGGGTTTTCTTTTGAAACAAAACAAGCTTTGCATTCCGAAATCGTCTCTCCAACTTTTGCTTCTTCAAGACTCCCATGGTGGAGGCCTTATGGGTCACTTTGGCCGTGACAAGACATACGACATGCTCTCCACTCACTACTTTTCGCCAAAGATGAAGCGACGTGGAGCGCCACGTTCAACGATGCACTACATGTATCCAAGCTAAGTCTAAGTCCAACCCTTTGGTCTTTATATGCCATTGCCTATTCCTCATGCACCTTGGTGGGACATTAGCATGGACTTTGTATTAGGCTTGCCTAGATCTAAACATGGTCACGATTCCATATTTGTAGTCGTGGATCGCTTTTCAAAATGGCACATTTCATTCTGCCATAAGACCGATGATGCTTCACATGTAGCAAATTTGTTTTCGTGGAAATAATTGCTACGGCGTGCCAAGAACAATCGTCTTCGACGTGACGTAAAATTCATGAGCTACTCGAAGACCCTCATGGCATCAAGCTCCTCTTCTCGTCCGCCTCGCATCCTCAAACCGATGGACAAACCGAGGTAGTCAATCGAAGTCTTGGCACACTTCTCCGGGTATTGATAAAGAAGAACCTTAAAGACTGGGAGGAATGCATTCCACACGCCGAGTTCACCTACAACCGCGCCAAGCACTCCACCACCATGAGGAGCCCGTTCATGATCGTCTATGGCTTCGAGCCTCTCACCGCGCTCGATATCCTTCCACTTCCACTTCATGAACGTGCCAATATGGACGTTGTCAAGCGTGCCCAAGCAATGATGCAACTACATGAAGACACACGAGCTACTATCGAGCAACAATTCCTTCGCCAAGCATCAAGGCTCAACAAGACCAAGAAAGAGATGATTTTTTATGAGGGCGACCTTGTGTGGATACACTTGAGTAAAGACCTCTTCCCCAAGGAATGCGAATCCAAGCTAAAGCCAAGAGGCGATGGACCATTCAAAGTGCTAAGGAAGATCAACAACAACACCTATGTCATCGATATACCAACATCGAAGTATCTTGTGAGCTCGACATTCAATGTCAAGGACCTCTCACCCTACCATGGCGAAGAGGAAGTTGGGACGGTTGAAGAGTCGAGGACGACTCTTCCCCAAGGGGGGGGAGCTGATGCAGCCCGTCCTACGACCGCTACTACATCTACTCCCACGAGCTCCCCAAGTGGACCCATGACCCGCGCCCGAGCCAAAATCCTTCAAGCTAAGGTGAACTCGCTCCTCTCCTTGTGTGACTTCGACACACCCTTGGATGGCTTGCTACTTCACACGCATACACTGTGCATCATCAGGTACGAAGAGAAGGACCCAAGGAACGGAGGAGAAGCAACCAGTCGCTGCCATACGCAAGCGGTACTGCCGACCGGTACTACCGGCCAGCGGTACTACCGCCCTCTCCTACCGCTCGCCACAGACACCCCCAACGGAAGCTCAAGCCACTGCCAGACGCAAGCGGTACCACCGACCGGTACTACCGGTCCAAGCGGTACTACCGGTCCATCGACCGGTACTACCGGAGAGCGGCACAACCGCCCCCGACTACCGCTCGCCACAGGCGCCTTCGACGACAGCTCCAGGCCCTCAAGCGGTACTACCGCTCTCGGAGCGGTACTACCGGTCACCACCGGTACTACCGGTTGCAGGACCGGTAACTTTGAATACCTAAAGAGCGGCCCTGTGCCTTGTAAACCCACCTATATTTTACCTGTTCGTTTCGAAACTACCCCTGTTTTGTGGCTGGACTATATATAGCCCCCACCCTCCATTGTAAGTCCTTAGACTTGGATAATAATAGATATTAAGGAAACCCTTTGAGGACTTATATCTATTGGTCTCATGCTCCTACCAAGGAGCACTGGATTATCCACCCCCCTCTTGGATCTTGCCTAGTGCGTTCAAGTTGTACAAGGCCTTGGGTACTCGGTTTCTCGCCCCCAAGTCGTCAAGGTCTCACCAAGCACCTCATCCCCCGTTGTTGGCGTGGAGAGCGAGCTTCGCCCAACACCGATCCTAGGGATTATGTTGGACCGGTTGCCACCGGCGTGAAGAGTAGGCGTGTATCGTGTTTTGGTGTGTGTGTTCGTGGTTTTCACCGCCTTCCCCCGATTTCATACCCGACCACCTCTTTCCCCCTCATTGCTCGTAGAATTCGTGAAAGATCGGGCCAACCCCCGGGTTACCTCCTAACAAATGTAGCAGATCCGTTGACTAAAACTCTCCCTAGAGCAAAACATGATCAACACCAGAACTCAATGGGTGTTAGATTTATCACTATGTAACTAGATTATTGTCTCTAGTGCAAGTGGGAGACTGAAGGGAATATGCCCTGAGAGGCAATAATAAAGTGTTTATTATGTGTATTCCAAGTATATGATAGATGTTTATTTTGCATGCTATAATTGTATTAATACGGAAACGTTAATACATGTGTGTTTAATAAACAAACAGAAAGTTCCTAGTTATGCCTCTCTCATAAACTAGCTCGTTGATTAACAAGATGATCAAGGTTTCCTGATCATGGACATTGGATGTTGTTAATAACGGGATCACAACATTAGTGTAATGGTGTGATGAACATTCATCCGAAGTATAGCATTACGATCAAAGTCATTGAGTTTATATTGCTATAACAACTTACGAAGTGATCCTAATCCTTAGACCATGAGATCATGTCAATCACTAACACCGAAAGAGTTTCTTGATAACATCAAACGTCACACCGTAACAGGGTGATTATAAAGATGGATTCAGAACTAATAAAGTGTTATGTTGAGGCTCATGGATCGAGAGTGGAATTTGTTCATCCCGATGACAGATAGATATACTCTGGGCTCTCTCGGTGATATCACATTGATTAGCTTGCAAGCAAGTGATTTGATCACTAGAATGTTATATCACAGGAACGAGAAAAGAGTGCATGTCGGTAACGAGATCAAACTAGGTATGGAGATACCGATGATCGAATCTCGGACATGTAATATATCGTGAAACAAAGAGATTAAGATACTAGCGTAAAAGGTTCCGACGATCACAAGAAAGTCATCGTTGAATGTGTGGGAGTCAGTATGGGTCTCCAGATCCCGCTTCGATTATTGATCCGAGAGGGTCTCGATCATGTCCGCATTATTCACGAACCGTAGGGTGACACACTTAAGAGACACCGACATCCAATTGGAGCAAATGTTTCATGCCGAAAGAATGAACAAGCGCAGGAATTTATTTCACTAGATACCGAAACAGGTTTTCGGGTGAAATTGCATAAAGTGGTTATGCATGTGAAATAGAATTCTAGCAAGGGGTTATTTGTGAATGTTTGTCATTAAAGTAATTTACAAAATTCTGAATAAAATAAAAGAGTTTTATTTAATGAGAGTTTGCATTAAATTTGGTGGAAATTTAATGGAAATTTGAGTGGACTTTTGAGTGGAGGGAATTTAAAGGAGATTTGTGACTGGAGTGTCCACCCACATGAAGAGGGGAGGGCAAGGGGGCAGCCCCATGCGCCGGCCACCCCCTTGGGGTTCCCCCCTCCTCCTATAAAAGGAGCCCCCCTCCTCACTTGTCTCTCATACCTCCTCGTGAACGATCTCTCTCCCCCTCTAGAATTTATCCCCCATGGTCTCGGACTAGCGATATACATGTTCCCGGTGGCTATTCGGCAAGAAAGAGTTGTGCTTCCACTGCATCACTGGAGCGAGGAGGCGGAGGTTTCTCAGTGCCTCGAACGTGTGTGCGAGCACGGATGCGCTGCTGATTTGCGGCGTTAGGACTTCCTCTCGATCTTGAGATCGGCAAGAGATCGTCTACATCAACCACGAGTTGAACTCGTTAAGCTTTGTCGGTCTTCAAGGGTATGTTCTCTACGGATATATATCCGCCCGTTGTTTGTATCTAGTAGATAGATCTTGGTATATAGTTCACATCGTAGGAAATTTTTTGTTTTCTATGCTGCGAACCCTACAGATCCACTACTACAAATATAGAATCATGTCCATGTTTAGATCTAGGCAAGCCTAACACAAAGTCCTTGCTAATGTCCGACCAAGGTGCATGAGGAATAGGCAATGGCATATAAAGACCAACGTGGTTAGACTTAGACTTAGCTTGGATACATGTAGTGCATCATTGGACGTGGCGCTCCATGTCGCGCTTCATCTTAGGCCAAAAGTAGTGAGTGGAGAGCATGTCATACGTCTTGTCACGGCCAAAGTGACCCATAAGGCCTCCACCATGGGACTCTTGAAGAAGCAAAATTTGGAGAGATGACTTCGGCATGCAAAGCTTGTTTTGTTTGAAAAGAAAACCCTTATGCAAATATAAATCATCAATCCCTTTGTCTATTGAACATCTTGAAAAAATTGGTCCAAAGAAAGGGTCGGACGCGTACAAAGATTTGATGTCATCAAGACCCAAGACATTTACTTCGAGCCGCGTAAGAAGCTTTGTGTTTTTGCGAGACAAGGCGTCCGCTAACCACATTTTCTTTGCCCTTCTTGTATTTGAAAATGTAAGGAAAAGACTCCATGAACTCAACCCATTTGGCGTGCCTTTTACTCAAATTGGCTTGGCCCTTAAGATACTTCAACGACTCATGGTCGGAATGGATGATAAATTCTTTGGGCCAAAGATAGTGTTGCCACACTTGAAGGACTAGAACCAAGGCAAAAAGTTCTTTGTCATAAATGGGATAGTTAAGGTGTGCGCCATCAAGTTTCTCACTATTGTATGCAATAGGACGCCCATTTTGCATAAGGACGCCACCAATGCCAATACCACTAGCGTCACATTCAATCTCAAAGGTTTTTGTGAAATCCGGTAATGCAAGAAGAGGTGCTTCGGTGAGCCTCGTTTTGAGCTCATCAAAAGCCTTTTGTTGTGCTTTTCCCCAAACGAATGTGACATTTTTCTTGGTCAATTTGTTGAGGGGGCAAGCAATGGTACAAAAGTCTTTCACAAAACGACGGTAAAAGCCAGCCAACCCATGAAAACTACGAAGTTCACTAACATTGGTAGGGATGGGCCAATATCGTATGTCCTTAACTTTTGAGACATCAACTTCAAGGCCATTAGAATACACAACAAAACCAAGGAAAATCAGCTTGTCTTTTGCAAAAGTGCACTTTGGGAGATTAGCATAAAGCTTTTCATGACGAAGGATTTTAAGGACCTCCTTAACATGAGTAACATGCTCCTCTAGTGACTTGCTATAGACAAGGATGTCATCAAAGTAAACAACTACACTCTTCCCAATGAGAGATCTCAAAATATGGTTCATGAGGCGCATGAAGGTAGATGATGCAGCCCGTCCTCACCGCTACTACATCTACTCCCACGAGCTACCCAAGTGGACCCATGACTCGCGCCCGAGCCAAACTCCTTCAAACTAAGGTGAACTCGCTCCTCTCCTTGTGTGACTTCGACACCCCCTTGGATGGCTTGCTACTTCACACGCAAACTCTGTGCATCATTAGGTACGAAGAAGCCACTAGTCGCCAGCCAGAAGCGGTACTACCGGTTGGGACGACCGGTACTACCGCCCAAGCGTCCACCGCCTCCTCCTCCTTCGCCACAGAAGCACTACTCCATGCCCTGAAGCAAGCGGTACTACCGGTCCTGAATCGATACTACGGGTGGCGTACTACGCCCCTCTACCGCCATCGACGCCTCCAGCAAGCTCCAGGCCCTCAAGCGGTACTACTGGCTCGAAGCGGTACTACGGTTACCACTGGTACTACCGGACCGGTACTACGGTCCTGCTGACTCGATCACCTAAGTTCGCCCCATGCCTTGTAACCCAACCTATCATTTATCTCTTCATTCGAACTACCCTGTTTTGTGGCTGGACTATATATAGCCCCACCTCTATTGTAAACGCTTAGACTTGGATAATAATAGATATTAAGAAAACCCTTTGAGGACTTATATCTATTGGTCTCATGCTCCTACCAAGGAGCACCGGATTATCCACCCCCCTCTTGGATCTTGCCTAGTGCGTTCAAGTTGTACAAGGCCTTGGGTTCTCGGTTTCTCGCCCCCAAGTCGTCAAGGTCTCACCAAGCAACTCATCCCCCGTTGTTGGCGTGGAGAGCGAGCTTCGCCCAACACCGATCCTAGGGATTATGTTGGACCGGTTGCCACCGGCGTGAGGAGTAGGCGTGTATCGTGTTTTGGTGTGTGTGTGTTCGTGGTTTTCACCGCCTTCCCCCGATTTCATACCCGACCACCTCTTTCCCCCTCGTTGCTCGTGGAATTCGTGAAAGATCGGGCCAACCCCAGGGTTACCCCATAACATATTGGTATCAAGAGCACGGTTGATCATGAATTTCCTCCAATTTTTTCTTTTATCCGCCTTAAAAACGAAAATCCTACCAAAAAGAGCCCAATTTGCCTTCGGATCGATATCTGGATTTGGTGAGTTTTTCGTGGTTTTGGTCCATAGATCTATTGCTTTGGGAGTCGATCTATAGCCCCTTTTGTTTCTAGCTCAGCCTTTCGGTCAGTTTTTCAACGAATTTGAGGTTTTTGGCAAGTTCACCTCGTTCAGTCTGTGCCAATGCTACTTGCATTTGCAAGCGGTACTACCGCTAGTGACCGGTACTACCGTATTACAAGCGGTACTACCGCTCTTACCGGTACGGTACTACCGCCGCCATCGACTATGCTCCCGCCTTTGACGCCTCGATTTCGTTCGCTGACCTTTTCCACCTCGCTTGTTCGTGTTTCGCGTGTTTGTCGCCATTTTCACAACAGCTTCCGCATCAACGTCATACCGCGCTCAACGACATCGCGACACTCGAACATCTTCCCCACCAATGGTTGCAAGTCGTCAACAATACCAAAGGTATAACTTGCACCACCTTACCCCATATCTTCCTTTGTGTGTATCTATCCTTTGAGAGCAACTCATTTTGTGTTTGTCTAAGCATTGTGCACTTGCCTTCGGAAAAGTGAGAGTGTGAGGCCAAATACAAAAGCTATCATAGTAGCATAGCAAGGGAGAAAAAGAAAAGAAAAAGAATAAAAAAAAACAAGGAAAAGAAAAAGTTAGAATAGAAAGTTACATAGTCTCCCAATACAAAGAGAATACCAAGCTTGTAAGCAAACAAGAGAGAATAAAGAGCGCACCGAGGCAAGTGCACAAATCTATTGCTTATCCTCTTTTGGCAAACGAGTTGTGGTTTCTCCTTGTGTTGGCACGAAAACCGAGTGTAGTCTTCGTTAGGACCTTTTGTGCTCATTTTTCATAGTCGTGCTAACCCATTTTTTCTCCACGTGTGTGTTTTCCGTGTTTTCGTAGATCGTATCCTTTTTGCTTTTGATCTTTGGTTCTTTACCACGTAGGACAATAACCTTTTGCTTGGATCGTTTCGTTTTGTTTTCCACAACCCTAACCTTCCACCAAAAGCCTTTGAGAGTTTCTTGCCATTTCACGTTGCACGCTTTTCGATCATTTGTGTGGCAATTGGTTTGATATAATCTCCAAGGTGAGGTAAAAGGCTAACTCTTCCCACCCTTTCTCTCCATATACAACCATTGTTGGCTTTGCATTATGGACAGGCATGGAGAGCCATCCCAACCACAACCACCTCCGGAGGATGATAACCAATTCATGACAAGATGGGACCATTGGAAGGTCCGAGGAGAATTCAACTATCGCTAGAAGCTCTTGAGCGGCGCCAAGATGAACAATTTAGCGAGGCCTTTGGAATTCAAGAACATCGACAACCGCTCAAGAAGTCCGTGGCCAAATGCATGCCATGCAACACAACCTCGGTCATCAAAATGAAGCTCTTGGTCGTGCACTCGCCTCAACGGATGAGAAGCTTCAACGCATCATTGATGGACTCGCAAGGCCACGCTCGCGCGAATCAAGCTCATCTCGGCACTCCTCAAGTGAATCAAGTGCACCTCGCCGTCACGCTTCAAGGCACCGGGATGGACCCGTTCTTCAATCCATGAGCTCTTCGCAAGCGGTACCATCTCCGCGTCACCCCGTAACGTCAAGCTACGATGGTGTCCTCTCCGCAAGACCTCCCAGGCGCGAAGCGAACCGGCCACAACCAAGGGCACTTGTGATTCAACAAGAGCAACCTCGCATGTACCACCAAGGCCATCGATGTCGACATTCCCCTTCAACAACAAGTGAAGCTTCCGAAGAGGACGAACAAGATGACCGTCGACGGGAAGCACTCGAAGATCCCCCAAAACATCATCATCGACATGATCGTCCACGTCGGCAACAAGATGGTCATGGCGAGCCTCCTCTACACCAAGAAGAAGAAGAAGAGTAGCCCATTGCGCATGAGGCTCGACGTCCTCCTCGCCATAGGGCGCAAGACAATGCTCCTCGACATCAACCACGACAAGATCAAGAGCAAACTCCCCAAGCTCGTCGTCACCAACAAGTTCCACAACCAAACGCGGCACCTCAACAACCGCAAGAGCAACGCAACAATCACCAAGCAAGACAAGAGAGCTCGGATGATGATGATGACCGTCCAAATCATGGAAACCGCCGCAAACGGAACCGCAATGGAGAAGAAACTTTCGGCAAGCTCAAATTCACCATGCCCAAGTTCACCGGTTCCAATGAGCCCAAGGAATATCTCTCTTGGGAACTCAAGGTCGACAAGATCTTTCGCATGCACAATTATAGCAATGAGAAGATGATGGCCATGGCATCCCTCGAGTTTGATGAGTATGCCAACCTTTGGTGGGAACAAGTCCAACTCGCTCGCAAAGCAAAAGAAGAGCCTCCAATCGCAACTTGGCAAGATATGAAGGCTCATATGAGATCTCGCTTCGTTCCTTCACACTACATGCATGACCTCTTCAACAAGCTTCAAACGCTTAGTCAAGGGTCAAAGACCGTGGAAGAGTACTTCAAGCAAATGGAGCTCAACATGATCCGTGCCAACATTGAAGAGCGAAATGAGCAAACAATGGCACGCTTCCTCAATGGCTTGAACCATCCTATCAAGCGCATCACCGAGTTCCAAAAGTACAACAACATGGTTGAGCTTGTGCACATCGCATCCAAGGCCGAGCGCCAAGTGCAAGAGGACATCAAGTACAACAAGCCAAAGACGTACTTCACCTACAAGCAAGCGCCAACCACTACTCCAACAACACCAAGTGGAAGCTCCCCAAGTACAACCAAGCTTCCCTTCAAGCCAACTCTCCCTCAAGGAAAACAGCCCCCAAGTGGCAAAAACACAAGGGATGATCAACCATTCAATGGTGAATGCTACAAGTGTGGAGGCAAAGGGCACAAGTCAAATGCATGTGGAAACAAGAAAGTTTTGTTCATCCATGACAACGGCGATGAAGAATACTTGAGTGAAGAAGAGTTTGATGCAAGGGTCAAGGAAGCCATGGCAAGGCAACACTTGGAAGAGGACCAAGAACTTCTTGTGTGTGAGCATGACGCAAGTCCATCGCTTGTGGTCACAAGGGTCTTGACTACCCAAGCCAATGAAAGTGAAGACCAACGCTCGAACATCTTCCAAACTCGTGCCGGCATCAATGGGAAGTCCATCAAAGTTATCATCGATGGAGGGAGTTGCCACAACCTCGCAAGTACGGAATTGTGTGAGAAACTCAACCTCACCCTTCATCCACATAGACACCCCTACCATATCCAATGGCTAAGTGACCAAGGATCCGTCAAGATCAAGCACACCGTCTTGGTGACGTTCTCCATTGGGCACTACAAGGACACGGTGGAATGTGACGTGGTTCCAATGACGGTTTGTCACATGTTGCTCGGGTGGAATGTGACGTGGTTCCAATGACGGTTTGTCACATGTTGCTCGGAAGGCCGTGGCAATATGACAAGTGTGCTTTGCATAATGGTCACTCAAACACTTACACTTTCAAATGGCTTGATAAAACTTGTGTGTTGCAACCAATGACTCCAAGCCAAATAATTGCGGACAATGCAAAGGCTTTAGCGAGGGCGCAATACGCAAAAACACCTTGTGAGAAGAGTGGTGAGCGAGAGAACCACACCATAGTGAGTGAGAGCTACAAGCCAAACTCGAGTGGAAATACTAAGAGTGTTCTTCTTGCCACCAAAAGTGAGATGAGAGAAGTGCGGAACAACCCATCCATCTTGCACTACGTCCTCGTATGCAAGG
This sequence comes from Avena longiglumis, assembly GCA_030063025.1. Lineage (NCBI taxonomy): Eukaryota > Viridiplantae > Streptophyta > Magnoliopsida > Poales > Poaceae > Avena > Avena longiglumis. The sequence continues at coordinate 342,522,146 of CP125976.1, read as the reverse complement.
GACTAGCGCAAGGAACTAATGACTTGACAAATGTTCCTCCTTCTTTGATGGCTGTTTTGCAGGAATTCCAAGATGTATTTCCCGAAGATCTTCCTCATGGTCTTCCTCCTCTTCGTGGAATCGAGCACCGCATCGACCTCATACCCGGCGCACCGCTACCAAACCACGCCAGACGCACAAACCCTAAGAGACAAAGGAGATCGAAAGGCCAAATCAACCAACTCGTCTCCAAAGGTTTGATCCAAGTAAGCACTAGCCAAGCGCGTTCCCGTGATCCTAGTACGAAAACGGATGATACGTTGCGGTTATGCATGGACCGCCATTCAATCAATGCTATCACCGTATGCTATCGACATCCTATACCGCCTTGATGACATGCTTGATGAGTTATGTGGAGCCACTATATTTTCAAAATTGATCTTCGTAGTGGCTATCATCAAATTCGCATGGTCAAGGTGATGAGTGAAACCGCCTTCAAGACCAAGCTTGGTCTCTATGAATGGTTGGTTATGCCTTTTGGCTTATCCAATGCCCCATCTACCTTCATGCGCCTCATGAACCATATTTTGCGATCTCTCGTTGGAAAGAGTGTAGTTGTTTACTTTGATGACATTCTTGTCTATAGCAAGTCACTAGAGGAGCATGTTACTCATGTTAAGGAGGTCTTACAAATCCTTCGTCATGAAAAGCTTTATGCTAACCTCCCCAAGTGCACTTTTGCAAGAGACAAGCTGATTTTCCTTGGTTTTGTTGTGTCTTCTAATGGCATTGAAGTTGATGTCTCAAAAGTCAAGGACATACGAGATTGGCCCACCCCTACAAATGTTAGTAAACTTCGTTGTTTTCATGGGTTGGCTGGCTTTTACCGTCGCTTTGTGAAAGATTTTTCCACAATTGCTTGCCCCCTCAACGAATTGACCAAGAAGAATGTCACGTTCGTTTGGGGAAAAGCACAACAAAAGGCTTTTGATGAGCTCAAAAAGAGACTCACCGAAGCACCACTTCTTGCATTGCCGGATTTCACAAAAACCTTTGAGATTGAATGTGACGCTAGTGGTATTGGCATTGGTGGCGTCCTTATGCAAAATGGGCGTCCTATTGCTTACCATAGTGAGAAACTTGATGGCACACGCCTCAATTATCCCATTTATGACAAAGAACTTTTTGCCTTGGTTCGTGTTCTTCAAGTGTGGCAACACTATCTTTGGCCCAAAGAATTTATCATTCATTCCGACCATGAGTCGTTGAAGTATCTTAAGGGCCAAGCCAACTTGAGTAAAAGGCACGCAAAGTGGGTTGAGTTTATGGAGTCTTTTCCTTACATTGTAAAATACAAGAAGGGCAAAGAAAATGTGGTGGCGGACACCTTGTCTCGCAAAACCACAAGCCTTCTTACACGACTCGAAGTCAATGTTTTGGGTCTTGAGGACATCAAATCTTTGTACGCGTCCGATTCTTTCTTTGGACCAATATTTGCACAATGTTCAATAGACAAAGGGATTGATGATTTCTATTTGCATAAGGGTTTTCTTTTCAAACAAAACAAGCTTTGCATTCCGAAATCGTCTCTCCAACTTTTGCTTCTTCAAGAGTCCCATGGTGGAGGCCTTATGGGTCACTTTGGCCGTGACAAGACATATGACATGCTCTCCACTCACTACTTTTGGCCAAAGATGAAGCGACGTGAGCGCCACGCTCAACGATGCACTACATGTATCCAAGCTAAGTCTAAGTCCAACCCCTTTGGTCTTTATATGCCATTGCCTATTCCTCATGCACCTTGGTCGGACATTAGCATGGACTTTGTATTAGGCTTGCCTAGATCTAAACATGGTCACGATTCCATATTTGTAGTCGTGGATCGCTTTTCAAAATGGCACATTTCATTCCGTGCCATAAGACCGATGATGCTTCACATGTAGCAAATTTGTTTTTCGTGGAAATAATTCGCTACACGGCGTTAAGAACAATCGCCTTCGACGTGACGTAAAATTCATGAGCTACTCGAAGACCCTCATGGCCAAGCTCGCATCAAGCTCCTCTTCTCGTCGCCTCGCATCCTCAAACCGATGGACAAACCGAGGTAGTCAATCAAGTCTTGGCACACTTCTCCGGTATTGATAAAGAAGAACCTTAAAGACTGGGAGGAATGCATTCCACACGCCGAAGTTCACCTACAACCGCGCAAGCACTCCACCACCATGAGGAGCCCGTTCATGATCGTCATGGCTTCGAGCCTCTCACCGCGCCGATATCCTTCCACTTCCACTTCATGAACGTGCCAATATGGACGTTGTCAAGCGTGCCCAAGCAATGATGAAACTCCATGAAGACACACGAGCTACTATCGAGCAACAAGTCCTTCGCCAAGCATCAAGGCTAAACAAGACCAAGAAAGAGATGATCTTTGATGAGGGCGACCTTGTATGGATACACTTGAGTAAAGACCGCTTCCCCAAGGAACGCGACTCCAAGCTAAAGCCACGAGGCGATGGACCATTCAAGGTGCTAAAGAGGATAAACAACAACGCCTATGTGATCGATATACCAACATCGAAGTATCTTGTGAGCTCGACATTCAATGTCAAGGACCTCTCACCCTACCATGGCGAAGAGGAAGTTGTGACGGTTTAAGAGTCGAGGACGACTCATTCCCAAGGGGGGGAGCTGATGCAGCCCGTCCTCCGACCGCTACTACATCTACTCCCACGAGCTACCCAAGTGGACCCATGACTCGCGCCCGAGCCAAACTCCTTCAAACTAAGGTGAACTCGCTCCTCTCCTTGTGTGACTTCGACACCCCCTTGGATGGCTTGCTACTTCACACGCAAACTCTGTGCATCATCAGGTACGAAGAAGCCACCAGTCGCTGCCAGACGCAAGCGGTACTACCGGTTGGGACGACCAGACTACCACTCCAAGCGTCCCTACCGCCTCCTCCCGCCGCCACAGAAGCACTACACCACGCCTGTATAAGCGGTACTACCTCAAGAATCGGTACTACCGGTGGCTTCAGACCGCCTCCTACCGCTGCCACTGACGCCTCCGACGGAAGCTCCAGGCCCTCAAGCGATACTAGCTCGAAGGTACTACCGTTACCACCGGTACTACCTGGACCGGGTACTACCGGGTCTGCTCGACCTCGATCACGTAAGTTCGGCCCTGTGCCTTGTAACCCAACCTATCATTTATCTCTTCATTCCGAAACTACCCCTGTTTTGTGGCTGGACTATATATAGCCCCCACCCTCTATTGTAAACGCTTAGACTTGGATAATAATAGATATTAAGGAAACCCTTTGAGGACTTATATCTATTGGTCTCATGCTCCTACCAAGGAGCACCGGATTATCCACCCCCCTCTTGGATCTTGCCTAGTGCGTTCAAGTTGTACAAGGCCTTGGGTTCTCGGTTTCTCGCCCCCAAGTCGTCAAGGTCTCACCAAGCACCTCATCCCCCGTTGTTGGCGTGGAGAGCGAGCTTCGCCCAACACCGATCCTAGGGATTATGTTGGACCGGTTGCCACCGGCTTGAGGAGTAGGCGTGTATCGTGTTTTGGTGTGTGTGTTCGTGGTTTTCACCGCCTTCCCCCGATTTCATACCCGACCACCTCTTTCCCTCTCGTTGCTCGTGGAATTCATGAAAGATCCGGCCAACCCCAGGGTTACCCCATAACAGTAGATGGGGCATTTGATAAGCCAAAAGGCATAACCAACCATTCATAGAGACCAAGCTTGGTCTTGAAGGCGGTTTTCCACTCATCACCTTCGGCCATGCGAATTTGATGGTGACCACTACGAAGATCAATTTTCGAAAATATAGTGGCTCCACATAACTCATCAAGCATGTCATCAAGACGCGGTATAGGATGTCGATAACGCACGGTGATAGCATTGATTGGACGGCAGTCCATGCATAACCGCAACGTATCATCCGTTTTTGGAACTAGAATCACGGGGACCGCGCTTGGGCTAGTGCTTACTTGGATCAAACCTTTGGAGACGAGTTGGTTGATTTGAAGTTCTATCTCCTTTGTCTCTTCCGGGTTCGTGCGATACGCGGCGCGGTTTGGGAGTGGGGCGCCGGGTATGAGGTCGATGCGGTGCTCGATTTCACGAAGAGGAGGTAGGCCACGAGGAAGCTCTTCATGAAAAACATCGTGGAATTCCTGCAAAATAGCCATCAAAGAAGGAGGAATATTTTTCAAGTCATTAGTTCCTTGCGCTAGTCCCTTGCAAACAAGGACATAGTGCAAGATGGATGGGTTGTTCCGCACTTCTCTCATCTCACTTTTGGTGGCAAGAAGAACACTCTTAGTTTTTCCACTCGAGTTTGGCTTGTGGCACTCACTCACTATGGTGTGGTTCTCTCGCTCACCACTCTTCGCACAAGGTGTTTTTGTGTATTGCGCCCTCGCTAAAGCCTTTGAATTGTCCGCAATTATTTGGCTAGGAGTCATTGGTTGCAACACACAAGTTTTATCAAGCCATTTGAAGGTATAAGTGTTTGAGTGACCATCATGCAAAGCACGCTTGTCATATTGCCACGGCCTTCCGAGCAACATATGGCAAACAGTCATTGGGACCACGTCACATTCCACCGTGTCCTTGTAGGGCCCAATTGAGAACGTTACCGAGACGGTGTGCTTGATCTTGACGGATCCTTGGTCACTTAGCCATTGGATATGGTAGGGGTTTTTATGCGGATGGAGGGTGAGGTTGAGTTTCTCACACAATTCCGTTCTTGCAAGATTGTGGCAACTCCCTCCATCGATGACAACTTTGATGGACTTCCCATTGACGCCAGCACGAGTTTGGAAGATGTTCGAGCGTTGGTATTCATTTTCATTGGCTTGGGTAGTTAAGACCCTTGTGACCACAAGCGATGGACTTGCGTCATGCTCACACACTAGAAGTTCTTGGTCCTCTTCCAAATGTTGCCTTGCCATGGCTTCCTTGACCCTTGCATCAAACTCTTCTTCACTCAAGTATTCTTCATCGCTATTGTCATGGATGAACAAAACTTTCTTGTTTCCACATGCGGCCGACTTGTGTCCTTTGCCTCCACACTTGTAGCATTCACCATTGAATGGTTGATCATCCCTTGTGTATTTGCCACTTGGGGGCTGTTTTCCTTGAGGAAGTGTTGGCTTGAAGGGAAGCTTGGTGGTACTTGATGAGCTTCCACTTGGTGTTGTTGGAGTAGTGGTTGGTGCTTGCTTGTAGGTGAAGTACGTATTTGGCTTGTTGTACTTGATGTCCTCTTGCACTTGACGCTCGGCCTTTGATGCTATGTGCACAAGATCAACCATGTTGTTGTACTTTTGGAACTCGGTGATGCGCTTGATGGGATGGTTCAAGCCATTGAGGAAGCGTGCCATTGTTTGTTCATCTCGCTCCTCAATGTTGGCACGGATCATGTTGAGCTCCATTTGCTTGAAGTACTCTTCCACGGTCTTTGTCCCTTGACTAAGCGTTTGAAGCTTGTTGAAGAGGTCACGCGTGTAGTGCGAAGGAACAAAGCGGGATCACATATGGGCCTTCATATCTTGCCAAGTTGAGATTGGAGGTTCTTCTTTTGCTTTGCGAGCGAGTTGGACTTGTTCCCACCAAAGGTTGGCATACTCATCAAACTCGAGGGATGCCATGGCCATCATCTTCTCATTGCTATAGTTGTGCATGCAGAAGATCTTGTCGACCTTGAGTTCCCACGAGAGATATTCCTCGGGTTCATTGGAACAGGTGAACTTGGGCATGGTGAATTTGAGCTTGCCGAAAGTTTCTTATCCATTTCGGTTCCGGTTGCGGCGGTTGCCATGATTTTGGCGGTCATCATCATCCGAGCTCTCATGTCGTGCTTGGTGATGGTTGCGTTGCTCTTTCGGTTGTTGATGTGCCGCGTTTGGTCGAGGAACTTGGTTTTGACGACAAGCTTCGGGAGCTTGCTCGCGTTGTTGCTCATGTTGAGGACGAGGAGGAGGGTGTTGATCCTCACGACGAGCTTGGGGAGCTTGCTCTTGTTCTTGTCGTGCGTGATGCCGAGGAGCATTGTATTGCGCCCTATGGCGAGGAGGACGTCGAGCCGCATGCGCAATGGGCTGCTCTTCTTCTTCTTGATGTGGAGGAGGCTCGTCATGACTATCATGTTGCCGACGTTGACGATCATGTCGATGATGACGCCTTGGTGGATCTTCGAGTGCTTCACGTCGACGGTGATCTTGTTCGCCCTCTTCGGATGCTTCACTTGTTGTTGAAAGGACCTGGTGACGACGATGGGCTTGGTGGTCCATGTGAGGTTGCTCTTGCTGAATCACAAGTGCCCTTGTTTGTGGCCGGTTTTCTTCACGTCGTGGAGGTCTTGCGGAGAGGTCACCATCATAGCTTGACGTTGCGGCGTGGCGCGGAGATGGTACCGCTTGAGAAGAGCTCATGGATTGAAGGAAGGGTCCATCCCGGTGCCTTGAAGCGTGACGACGAGGTGCACTTGATTCACTTGAGGAGTGCCGAGATGAGCTTGAGTCGCGCGAGCGTGGCCTTGCTAGGCTATCAATGAGGCGTTGAAGCTTCTCATCCGTTGAGGCGAGGGCCCGGCCAAGAGCTTCATTTTGATGACCGAGGTTGTGTTGCATGGCATGCATTTGGCCTCGGACTTCTTCGAAGCGCTTGTCGATGTTCTTGAATTCCACGCGGGCTTCGCTAAATTGTTCATCTTGGCGCCGCTCAAGAGCTTCACAACGGTAGTTGAATTCTCCTCGGACCTTCCAATGGTCCCATCTTGTCATGTATTGTGTGTCATCCTCCGGAGGTGGTGGTGGTTGGGACGGCTCGCCATTCCTTTCCATGATGCAAAGCCGACAAGGGTTGTATATGGAGAATAAGGGTGCGTAGAGTTAGCCTTTTACCTCACCTTGGAGATTATATCAAACCAATTGCCACACAAATGAGCGAATAGCATGCAAAGTGAAATGGCAAAGAAACTCACACACAAATATGCTACAACTCTCAAAAGCTTTTGGTGGAAGGTTAGGATTGTGGAAAACCAAACGAAATGATCCAAGCAAAAGGTTATTGTTCTAAGTGGTAAAGAACCAAAGATCAAAAGCAAAAGGATACGATCTACAAAAACACGGAAAAACGCACACGTGGAGAAAAACGGGGTTAACACGACTATGAAAATAAGCACAAAAGGTCCTAACGAAGACTACGCTCGGTTGTCGTGCCAACTCAAGGAGAGACCACAACTCGTTTGTCAAAATAGGATAAGCAATAGATTTCTGCACTTGCCTTGGTGCACTCTTTCTTCTCTCTTTCTTGGCTTACAAGCTTGGTATTCTCTTTGTATTGGGAGACTATGTATCTTTTTCTCTTTCTCTTTTTTTTGATTCTTTTCCTTTTTCTCCCTTTCTATGCTACTATGTTAACTTTTGTATTTGGCCTCACACTCTCACTTTCCGAAGGAATGTGCACAATGCTTAGACAAACACAAAATGAGTTTCTCTCATAGGATAGATACACACAAAAGAAGATATGGGGTTGTCAAAGTGGTGCAAGGTATACCTTTGGTATTGTTGATGACTTGTAACCGTTGGTGGGGATGATGTTCGAGTGTCGCGGTGTCGTTGAGCGCGTGGTGACTTTGATGCGGAAGCTTGTGTTAAAATGGCGACAAACACGCGAAACACGAACAAATTGAAGATGGAAAGTCAGCAAACGAAGTTGAGGCGTCAAGACAAGAAGAAAACTTTACGTGGCGGTAGTACTACCGCTTAGTACGGCGGTAGTACTGCCTGAGCCACCAGTAGTACCGCAGGTCGCAGAACAGGAACGAGATCCACTTGACATAAACCTCAAATTCGTGGGAATCTTACCGAAAGGCTGGGCTAGGAACAACAGGGGCTATAGATCGACTCCAAAACCAACAGATCTATGGACCAAAACCACGAAAAACTCACCAAATCCAAAGATCGATCCGAAGGCAAATTGGGGCTCTTTTTGGTGGGGTTTTCGATTTTAAGGGGGATAAAAGAAAAATTGGGGGGGGGGGAATTCATGATCAACCTTGCTCTTAATACCAAGATGTTATGGGGTAACCCCTTGGGGTGGCCCGACCTTTCACGAATCTCCACGGGAAATGAGGGGAAAGCGGTGGACGGGGGAAGAAGGGACGAAAACCACGAACACACGCACACAAATCCCGATACACGCCGATAACTCACGCCGGTGGCAACCGGTCCAACATATTCCCTAGGATCGGTGTTGGGCGAAGCTCTCTCTCTCCACGCCAACAACGGGGGACGAGGTGCTTGGTGAGATCTTGACGACTTGGGGGCGAGAAACCGAGAACCCAAGGCCTTGTACAACTTGAACGCACTAGGCAAGATCCAAGAGGAGGGTGGATAATAGGGTGCTCCTTGGTAGGAGCATGAGACCAATAGATTGAAAGATCCTCAAAGGGGTGTCCTTAATCTATTATTATCCAAGTCTAGGGTTTACAATGGAGGGTGGGGGCTATTTATAGGCCAACCACATAAACAGGGGTATTTTGGGAACAAATAGCGGAATATAGTGAGGGTTACAGGGCGCTGGGCCGACTGAACACGATCAGGTTCTGTGTCGTCCGGTAGTACTGGTCTAACACGTCCGGTAGTACCGGTCAACCGGTAGTACCGCTTGCCATCCTGGGACTTCCGTCGGCGTCTTCAGCGGGGAGCGGTAGTAAGGGGCGGTAGTGCCGCAGAGCGGTAGTACCGGTTCCAGGTCTGGTAGTACTGCCGGAGACAGAAAGTATTTGGCTTCACATGTCTGCTGGTGGCGGTAGCGGTAGTCTGCCGAGGCGGTAGTACCGGCCGCCAGTCCGAGTACCAAGATGCGACAAAGAGCATTTGGTTTCTTCCGCTTGTGCTCCTCCTTCTCTTTGTCCTCTTCAGACTGATGATGCACAAGGTATGCGTATGAAGTAGCAGGCCATCCAAGGGTGTATCGAAGTCACAAAAGGAAAGGAGCGAGTTCACCTTAGCTTGAAGGAGTTTGGATCGGGCGCGAGTCATGGGTCCACTTGGGGATCTCGTGGGAGTAGATGTAGTAGCGGTCGTAGGACGGGCTGCATCATCTTGGGTGGCCCGATCTTCACGGATCTCGTGGTCAAATCGATGGGAAAGCGAGGGGAAAGGGAGAAGGTAGCGGAAGCGAACACACACCTCGCGAAGAGCACGATGAACACACGCAAAACTCACACGATACAAGGCCGATTGCTCCCGAACGGCGGCCACCGGTCCGATAGAATCCTCGCAAGGAAAGATCGGTCAACGTTCTCCCTCAAATCCACATCGGAGAGGGAAGAACACCTTGGGGAGGGTCTTGACAACTTGGATACGAGACAATGAACTCCAAGGCCTTGTTCAACGATGGATGCGTGATGCAAAGTCCAATCGAGGTTGGTGACGATAGTCGGTCCCCTTGGGTAAGGGGATGAGGCAAAACTAGAGATTCCACACAAGGGGGTTGTCTTTAGTCTATCATCTATGCCTACGGGATACATGAGGGGTGGGGGCTCTATTTATAGGCCAACCACATAAACAGGGGTAGTTTAGGGATAAAACTAGGGTTTGGACGAGCTAGAGGGGTACATGGGCCGAAGGCCCAACAGGTGCGCGCAGGCACACATGACCAGTAGTACCGGACTTGGGACCGGTAGTACCGGTCGCAATCGGTAGTGCCGCTCTGGGTCCGGTAGTACCGCTTGCGGTCCTGGAGCGTTAGTTGGAGCCGTCGATGTAGCAGAGGTAGGTTACCGACCGGTAGTACCGGTTCAGATCCGTAGTACCGCTTGCGCCCTGGGGCTTCACAGTGTCAGAGGGAGCGGTAGTCGGGGGCGGTAGTACCGCTGGCCGGTAGTACCGGTCGCCTGATCCGGTAGTACCGCTGGAGACAGAGAGCATTTGGTGATCTGTCTTCTTCCATCTCCTCTTCCAAGCCTCCGTCTTGTCGGGCTTGATGTTCCGGGCTTCCTCCTGATAGGGCAAAGGTGTCCGATCTTTCGATGAGATGGCGAATTTCGATTTGGTGGAGTTCGGGCTTGACGATCCGACTACACGTGCGAGCACGAGCGCCAATGCAATCGCTAGGCCAATCTCCTGGAGGTTACCGATCCTGCGTGAACACGATCAGCCTGACCAGCGAGGGTCTTAATTCCTACCTGAAATCGAGAACAAGTAAGAACCAATATTGCAATCAAGATATTGCGGATTAAGAGGAAAGCTTTATTGAAGAGGTGGGATCCTTAATAGGTGCGAATTACAAGAGGCCTCTGTGACGCTCGAGCCTTGGCGAAGTTGCGACTATGGCTAACTTAATGTCTAAACAAAATCCGAGTCTAGAGGTTCGGCTATGAAGAGGCGAAAAGGTGGGGTTTCGGCCAGCCATGGAAGTGGTGGCCGAATCCAACCCTAAAAGTCCTTTTCCCCTCAAATACGGACTCTAAAAAGTGGCTAATTAAAATCCTGCGAAAATTACATGGGCCTGGCCCAAAATAAAGGTGTCACAGCACCATATTAAGCTATGGACGAATTAGTAAAGTATTGATCTTGAATATTTCGTCCAAGCCTTCTTTCTTCATTATGGTGGCCTCAAAGTTCTGAAATCTTCATCTGTGGCCTTCTCTTGGATCATCACATGCTTGCTGCCATCTCCATGCATGGCCATGCTCCAATGCTTGTCCCTCTCATCCATGCTTGGTCCATCATTCCTAAGAGTAAGAAATATATCTGATTTAGGCAGCATCATATTCTCATGTATGCGAGGAATAGTTCCAAGAAACGAAAGTACTGATAGTTAAGTTGTTTGGCACGAGATCTTGTGATGGGTCCTTGTATGTGTGTTGTCAGTAGGTACAACGGTTGTATCAATAGTAGGGATGTCCACATCATGCTCCCTTCTTGAATTGAAGTCCTCGACGCAATCTCATCTTCCTCACCAAAGTAAGGCTTCAAATCTGCAATGTTAAATGTAGGACTAACTGTACCAAAGTCTGCAGCAACTCAAGTTTATATGCATTATCATTGATTTTCTAACACCTTAAAGGGACCAGAAGACGTGGCATTAACTTAGACTTGCGTAAATCAGGAAAACGATCTTTACGCAAATGTAACCAAACAAGATTGCCAACATCAAACACAACATGCTTTCTCCCTTTATCCCCAGCAAGTTTATACTTAGCATTCATGTGTTTAATGTTATCTTTAGTAGTCTTATGCAAGGTTAATATCATTTCAGCGCGTTGTGTAGCATCCAAATTATGTTGCACCGAAGAAGGTAAAGGCAATAAATCAATAGGTGCACGAGGAACAAAACCATACACAATCTCAAATGGGCACATCTTTGTGGTAGAATGCAATGAACGATTATAAGAAAATTCTATATGAGGTAAACACTCTTCCCACAATTTTAAGTTCTTCTTTAAAACAGCCCGTAACATAGTAGACAAAGATCTATTTACTACTTCAGTTTGACCATCAGTTTGGGGATGACATGTAGTACTAAAGAGTAATTTAGTCCCCAACTTAGCCCATAAACATCTCCAAAAGTGGCTAAGAAATTTAGTATCACGATCAGAGACAATAGTATTTGGCACACCATGCAAATGAACAATTTCACGAAAGAACAAATCAGCAATATGCGCAGCATCATCCGTTTTATGACAAGGAATAAAGTGTGCCATCTTAGAAAACCGATCCACAACAACAAAAATACTATCCCGCCCCTTCTGTGTTCGTGCCAATCGCAAAACAAAGTCCATAGAAATATCCTCCCAAGGAACACTAGGAACAGGAAGAGGCATATATAAACCATGTGGATTAAGGCGAGACTTAGCTTTTTGACAAGTAGTGTAGCGTGCCACAAATCTCTCAACATCTCGATGCATACGTGGCCAAAAGAAGTGTGCAGCAAGAACATCCTCCGTCTTCTTGACACCAAAGTGTCCCATCAATCCTCCTCCATGCGCCTCCTGTAACAACAAAAGACGAACAGAGCTATCTGGAATGCATAGTTTGTTAGCACCGAACACAAATCCATCATTGAAGACGAACTTGTTCCAAGCTCTACCATCTCTACAATTCTGCAACACATCTTTAAATTCAGCATCATGCACATATTGTTCCTTAATAGTTTCCAATCCAAATATTTTGAAGTCAAGTTGAGATAACAAAGCATAACGGTGTGACAAAGCATCAGCAATAATATTATCTTTACCCTTTTTGTGTTTGATAACATAAGGAAAAGACTCAATAAATTCAACCCACTTTGCATGACGACGATTCAACTTAGCTTGACTGCGAATATGCTTCAAAGATTCATGATCAGAATGAATAACAAACTCTTTAGGCCATAGATAGTGTTGCCAAGTTTCTAATGTCCGAACCAACGCATATAATTCTTTATCATAAGTAGAATAGTTCAGACTAGCCCCACTCAATTTCTCACTAAAATATGCAACATGTTTTCTCTCTTGTAATAACACCCCTCCCAAACCAATTCCACTAGCATCACATTCAAGCTCAAAAGTCTTAGTAAAATCAGGAAGTTGGAGTAAGGGAGCATGTGTTAGCTTATCTTTCAATATGACGAAGGCCTGTTGTTGTGCATCGCCCCAAACAAAGGGCACATCCTTCTTATTAAGCTCATTCAGTGGCGCGACAATTGATCCAAAGTCTTTGACAAAGCGCCTATAAAAACCAGCGAGGCCAAGAAAACTCCTCACTTGTGTGACCGTCTTGGGCTGCGGCCAATTCTCAATAGCTTCAATCTTGGCTGGATCCACTTCAATACCCTATGATGTAACATCATAGCCAAGAAATGCAACTCGATTGGTGCAAAAGGTGCACTTCTCAAGGTTACCAAACAAACGTGCATCACGTAAAGCATTAAAAACATCACACAAATGGACCAAATGATCCTCTAAAGATTTGCTATAAATCAGAATATCATCAAAGTAGACTACCACAAAACGTCCAATGAAAGCACGTAAAACTTCGTTCATTAATCTCATGAAAGTGCTAGGTGCATTAGTTAAACCAGACGGCATTACTAACCACTCATATAAACCGAACTTAGTTTTAAATGCTGTTTTCCATTCATCTCCTAATTTCATACGAATCTGGTGGTAACCACTACGCAAATCAACTTTATAAAACATGGTAGAGCCACTCAATTCATCAAGCATGTCATCTAAACATGGAATAGGATGACGATATCGAATAGTAATATTATTGATAGCTCTACAATCAGTACACATGCGCGGAGAACCATCTTTCTTAGGTACCAAAATAATAGGAACAACACAGGGGCTAAGGGACTCACGAATATGATCTCTGTCGAGTAGTTCCTGAATTTGGCGTTGTATCTCCTTTGTCTCATATGGATTGGTTGATAGGGCAAAGGAGTCCGATCTTTCGATGAGATGGCGATATTCGATTTGGTGGAGTTCGGGCTTGACGATCCGACTACACGTGCGAGCACGAGCGCCAATGCAATCGCTAGGCCAATCTCCTAGAGGTTACCGATCCTGCGTGAACACGATCAACCTGACCAACGAGGGTCTTAATTCCTACCTGAAATCGAGAACAAGTAAGAACCAATATTGCAATCAAGATATTGCGGATTAAGAGGAAAGGTTTATTGAAGAGGTGGGATCCTGAATAGGTGCGAAGTACAAGAGGCCTCTGCGACGCTCGAGCCTTGGCGAAGTTGCGACTATGGCTAACTTAATGTCTAAACAAAATCCGAGTCTAGGGGGTCAGCTATGGGGAGTATTTAAGGGCGAAAAGGTGGGGTTTCGGCCAGCCAAGGAAGTAGTGGCCGAATCCAACCCTAAAAGTCCTTTTCCCCTCAAATACGGACTCTAAAAAGTGGCTAATTAAAATACTGCGAAAATTACATGGGCCTGGCCCAAAATAAAGGTGTCGCAGCACCATATTAAGCTATGGACGAATTCGTAAAGTATTGATCTTGAATATTTCGTCCAAGCCTTCTTTCTTCATTATGGTGGCCTCAAAGTTCTGAAATCTTCATCTGTGGCCTTCTCTTGGATCATCACATGCTTGTTGCCATCTCCACGCATGGCCATGCTCCAATACTTGTCCCTCTCATCCATGCTTGGTCCATCATTCCTAAGAGTAAGAAATATTTCTGATTTAGGCAGCATCATATTCTCATGTATGTGAGGAATAGTTCCAAGAAACGAAAGTACCTGATAGTTAAGTTGTTTGGCACGAGATCTTGTGATGGGTCCTTGTATGTGTGTTGCTGTAGGTACAACGGTTGTATCAATAGTAGGGATGTCCACATCATTGGTTCTATATGGCACGCGGTTGGGAAACGTGGCACCAGGAATTAGATCAATTTGGTGCACAATTCCCCTAATAGGAGGTAGTCCTGGTGGCAGCTCAGCGGGAAAGACGTCCTCATATTCCTGCAAAAGGTTAGCAATAGCGGGTGGCAAATAAGGAGGCATATCCTCAAATGAAAACAAAACCTCCTTGCAGACAATTGCATAACATTGAGTATTGGTTACATCTAGTTCAGCAATATCAATTTTATTTGCAATCATACATGGACTCTTCAAACGAATTTCAGTAGCATGTGTAGAATCAGATTTAGTGTTCTTTGGTGGTATAAAATCTGCAGCAACAATCTGATTCTCACTTTTATTTTTCTCCTCAGTTTTAGCTCTACTAGCTCTAGCAAGATCATCTTTTAAAATCTGTTCAGGAGTCATAGGTTTTAGACCAATTTTCTTTCCATCATGAATAAGAGAATAGAGATTAGTTTTGCCATTATGAACAGATTCTCTATCAAATTGCCATGGTCTACCAAGTAACAAAGAACAAGCTTGCATAGGTACAACATCACAATCAACAAAATCAGAATATGTACCAATAGTAAAATGCACGCGTACCGTTCTTGTTACCTTGATCTTGCGAGAACTCTCAAACCATTGGATGTAATATGAATGTGGGCGTCGTCTTGTTGGAAGCGCAAGCTTCTCTACCATGTCAACACTGGCCAGATTATTACAACTCCCTCCATCAATGATGATCCGTATAGCTCTTTCCTTGATAACACCACGTGTTTGGAACAGGTTGTGGCGTTGATCTTGCTCAGATTTGCGCAATTACACACTCAACACACGTTGTGTAATTAAGCTCATGTATTGGTCAGCAGCTTCAGCTCCCATTACCTCCGTCTCTTCATCAGCATCAAAATTGTCTCCATCTCGAGCGAAATAAGGGCTAGTGTATCTTCATCAAAGTCACTTGCTGAATCGTACTGACCATCTTCTCGCACCATCATCACACGTTGTGTTGTGCACTGTCTCTCAATATGACCAAAACCCCAGCACTTGCGGCATTGTATATCCTTTGACTTACCCGTGGAAGCCATAGAAGATGCACTACGAGCAGGAGCATTGGATGATGGTGGAGGAGCAGCTGGAAATCTTGTGGTGGCCTTGGATGTGGTAGTAGCTGGTGGCGAATCACGAGGAGGCGCTGATTGTCGGGATGTCCAAGTGGATGTGCGACCTGCAGCATTATTAGTCCTCCTCCATGGTGTTTGGCGATCCAAGACTTCACATTCAGCTTTGCAAGCAAGATGAAACAAACGAGTGATAGAATTATATTCCTTATAATCTAAGATGTGAATGTCCTTGTTTAATCCACCAAAGAAACGCAAGCATTTGTTCATTAGATTCAACAAGACCACACCAACCATCCCGCTTGCAATTCGATAATACTCTTCATGAATTTTTCCCTTGCTCTAAACGTGTCAGATTCTTTAGTAAATCACGTTGATAAGTAGGAGGTACAAAACGAACACGCATAGCAGTTTTTAAAGCAGTCCAAGTACTAGGAATGGTAGTAGGATTTAAGCGACAATACTCAGACCACCAAAGGGAAGCAAATTTAGTAAATTCACATGTAGCAGCACTAACACGCATATTCTCAGGATATTTTAAGCATGCAAAACGTTGTTCTACTTCCATCTCCCATGTAAGATATGCATCAGGATTATATTTTCCCTCGAAAGATGGAATATTTAATTTAAGCTTTGCAACATGATCATCATCATGTACCGGTGGTCGAGCATTGCGGTAGTAATGTCGGGGACGGCCAGCAGGTACCTGTGGAGGTTGTTCAACCTCCTCGTCAAATAGATCGTCGTCGTCGGGGTCATAGTAGTACCCGTAAATACGTCCCCAATGTCGCAGCAGCCATGGAAGTCCGAGAGCGCCACCGCAAAGAGCTGCCGGGGCGCGGCATAACCAAAGCAATCCGGATCGGAATGCGCCATGTGTGGGTGCCGTGCGGGCAATCGGTTCAAAAGCTCCTTGAACCGAACGTCATGCTTGGCGTTGAAGGATTTCTCGAGTCCATCGATCTTGTCCACGGCGTTGCTGATCTTGGTGTCAAACTCCCCGAGGCGCGTATCCACGTCTTCAACGCGACTGACCAAGAGCGCGGAGAAGTGGGCATGTAGTTCGCTCGTTATTGTGGCGGGGTTCCGCTGGCGCCATCATGGTTAGTCCTTAAAAAGCATAGTATATAGCGGAAATATGGTGGAAGTCACGCGTAATCCGTCAAGCAATATCTAAGCTCTTACAAGTTCTTACCAAACAAAGGAAAAGGCGATGCAACCACGAGGATCAATGGGTCCGTAGATTGAACCAAGCGATTACCGTGAGTCGAGACACCGCACGTGGAGAATATCCGTGGAGCTCTAGGAAGGCTTAGCAAGGGGGTTAGCAATTATCAAAACAAAGAATGCAAAAGTTGAAAGAATGCTCAACGACGGTATCTTTGGTCCTAGGCTAGACCGCATTAGAGACGCGAGCCTAGATCACCAACGATGTCACGACGCGACACAACAAGCAATGTATGATGATATGGTACCCTGAAAAGCGAACCGAGAGGTGAAAAATCACTATGATGGCGAGTGTCTAAAACTGATCTACGGGGTCTAAAAAGAGGTTAGCCCCAAAAAAAAATTCGAATTTTTTTATTTTGCTCCGGAAAGCGCGCAGACGCCAAAAAAATATCGCTATAACGGCCGATGGAGAAAAGTGATCCCCGAGGTCGAAAAACAGTATAGCCAAAAAAAAAATTTGGAGGCGGTTCCAGACTTTTTTTTTGCTCTCCTTCTGGACTTACGTCCGGACTCTTAACTCGACACGGACTTTAGCTTAACACGGAAACAACAAAGAAGGAAAGTAAAAATAAATAACTAGGAAACAATAACTCTAATCGGACTCGTATACGGCAGGAAACTGATCGGATATGTGTCACGGTAGGTGGCGGAGTATTAGGGTTTATGGTGGCAGAATATGGCGGCAGAATATGGTGGCGGAATATGGTGGCGGAATATGGTGGCGATGATCGGCGAGTGTGGCGGTGACTACTATGATCAGAACTCGAAACTCTAAGAGACGAGACACTAAGACCAGCAACTCGACGCGACGATGTAGACACAAATTCAACAATGCAAAAACTGAAAAGATAATCCGAGGCGTAGATTGGTTATGGGATGGATCTAAACTCCAACTGTGTTTTTGGCTTTTTCGTGGGTTTATAGGTAAAAACAGATCTAATCTACGAAAACAGTAAAATCTCACCGAGCAACCTGAAATCTGATACCACTTGATAGGGCAAAGGTGTCCGATCTTTCGATGAGATGGCGAATTTCGATTTGGTGGAGTTCGGGCTTGACGATCCGACTACACGTGCGAGCACGAGCGCCAATGCAATCGCTAGGCCAATCTCCTGGAGGTTACCGATCCTGCGTGAACACGATCAGCCTGACTAGCGAGGGTCTTAATTCCTACCTGAAATCGAGAACAAGTAAGAACCAATATTGCAATCAAGATATTGCGGATTAAGAGGAAAGCTTTATTGAAGAGGTGGGATCCTGAATAGGTGCGAAGTACAAGAGGCCTCATGACGCCGAGTCTTGGCGGTTGCGACTATGGATAACTTAATGTCTAAACAAAATCCGAGTCTAGAGGTTCGGATGGGGCGTGATGGCGAAAAGGTGGGGTTTCGGCCAGCCATGGAAGTGGTCGCCGAATCCAACCCTAAAAGTCCTTTTCCCCTCAAATACGGACTCTAAAAAGTGGCTAATTAAATCCTGCGAAAATTACATGGGCCTGGCCCAAAATAAAGGTGTCGCAGCACCATATTAAGCTATGGACGAATTCGTAAAGTATTGATCTTGAATATTTCGTCCAAGCCTTCTTTCTTCATTATGGTGGCCTCAAAGTTCTGAAATCTTCATCTG
>CP125976.1:341834434-341903721 GCA_030063025.1 Avena longiglumis | reverse complement strand
AGTCCCATGGTGGAGGCCTTATGGGTCACTTTGGCCGTGATAAGACATAAGGACATGCTCTCCACTCACTACTTTGGCTGAAGATGAAGTTGCCACGAGCTCCACGTCTAACGACACCATATGTATCCAAGCTAAGTCTAGTCCAACCTTGGTCTTTATATGCCATTGCCCATTCTCATGCACCTTGGCTTTATTAATAGTACGGACTTTGTGTTAGCTTTCTGCCTCTAGGCTCCAAATATGGACATGATTCTATATTTGTAGTGGTTCGTCAAAATGGCACATTTCATTCGTGCCATAAGATCATCGATACGCTTCATATGTAGCAAATGGTTTTTTTTGAACATCTTCACACGCGGCGCACAGTGCTGGATGTAATTTCAATTCCTACTGGTGTCGAACGTCCAAACCCAACCCCAGGACTTGGCCTGGGCCTGTCCTTCAGGATGGTCCCGATCAGCTCACAAAAACTATAACACCCAGTCCCATCCCATCTCACATCTTGAAGATCATGCACACATTGCTTAATCCAAAATTTTTGACGTGCCACCACAGATTTGTCGATTCACTTTCATCATTTCATAGTTATCGGCACCGATTATGGGGCAGGTATTTTCAAGGTTACCAAACAAACGCATCACGTAAAGCATTGAAAACAACACGTAAATGGTCCAAATGATCCTCTAAAGATTTGCTATAAATCGTAATATCATCAAAGTAGACTATCACAAAACGCCCAATGAAAGCACGAAACTTCGCTTCATTAATCTCATGAAAGTGCTAGGTGCATTAGTTAAACCAAACGGCATTACTAACCAATCATATAAATCAACTTAGTTTTAAATGCTGTTTCCATACATCTCCTAATTTCATACGAACTGTGGTAACCACTACGCAAATCAACTTTAGAAAACATGGTAGAGCCACTCAATTCATCAAGCATGTCATCTAAACGTGGAATAGGATGACGATATCGAATAGTAATATTACCGAAAGCTCTAATCAAGACACATGCCAAGAACCATCTTTCTTAGGTACCAAAATAATAGGAACAAGACAGGGCTAAGGGACTCACTTAATATGATCTCCACGAGTAGTTCGAATTTGACGTTGTATCTCCTTTGTCTCCTCCGGATTGGTTCTATATGGCATGCGGTTGGGCAACGTGGCACCGTGAATTAGATCAATTTGGTGCTCAATTCCTCTAATAGGAGGTAGTCCCGTGGCAGCTCACCGAAAGACGCCCTCATATTCCCGCAAAAGGTTAGCAATAGCGGTGGCAAAGAAGGAGGCATATCCTCAAATGAAAACAAACCCTTTGCGTATAATTGCATAACATTGAGTATTGTTTACATCTAGTTCAGCAATATCAATTTTATTTGCAAGCATACATGGACTCTTCAAACGAATTTCAGTATCATGTGTAGAATCAGATTTAGTTTTCTTTGGTGCTATAAAATCTGTAGCAACAATCTAATTCTCACTTTTATTTTTCTCCTCAGTTTTAGCTCTACTAGCTCTAGCAAGATCATATTTTAAAATCTGTTCTGGAGTCATAGGTTTTAGTCCAATTTTCTTTCCATCATGCATAAGAGAATAGTGATTAGTTTTGACATTATGAACAGATCCTCTATCAAATTGCCATGGTCTACTGGCAACAAAGAACAAAGAATGCTTGCAGGTACAATATCACAATCAACAAAATCAGAATATGTACCAATAGTAAAATGCACGCGCATCGCTCTTATTACCTTGATCTTGCGAGAACTCAAACCATTGGATGTAATATGAATCTAGCGTGTCTTGTTGGAAGCGCAAGCTTCTACCATGTCAACACCGCCGATTATTACAACTCCCTCCATCAATGATGATCCGTAGTTTTTCCTTGACAACACCACGTGTTTGGAACAGGTTGTGGCGTTGATCTTGCTGATTTGCTCAATTGCACTCAACACACGCTAGTGTAATTAAGCTCTTGTATTGATCACAGCTTGACTCCCATTACCTGCCTCTTCATCAAGATCGTAATTGTTCCATCTCGAAGAAATAAGGGCTAGTGTATCTTCATCAAAGTCACTCCGAATCAGATTGACCATCTTCCCAAAGATGATCACACGTTGTGTTGTGCAATCGCCTCTCAATATGACCAAACAAAGACTTGCATTGTATATCCTTTGTCTTACCGATGTGGACATCCCTACTATTGATACAACCGTTGTACCACACAAGAACACACATACAAGGACCCACCACAAGATCTCGTGCCAAACAACTTAACTATCGTACTTTCGCTTTCTTGGAACTATTCTCACATACATGAGAATATGATGCTGCCTAAATCAGATATTTCTTACTCTTAGGAATGATGGACCAAGCATGGATGAGAGGGACAAGCATTGGAGCATGGCCATGCATGGAGATGGCAAAGAAGCATGTGATGATCCAAGAGAAGGCCACTAATGAAGATTTTAACTTTGAGGCCACCATAATGAAGGAAGAAGGCTTGGACGAAATATTCAAGATCAATACTTTACGAATTCGTCCATAGCTAAATATGGTGTCATGACGCTTTATTTTGGGCCAGCCCATGTAATTTTCGCAGGATTTTAATTAGCCACTTTTTAGAGTCCATTTGAGGAAAGGACTTTAGGGTTGGATTCGCCACCACTTCCACGGCTGGACGAAACCCCACCTTTTCGCCTTAAATACTCCCCATAGCCGACCTTCTAGACTCGGATTTTGTTTAGACATTAAGTTAGCCATAGTCGCAACTTCGCCAAGGCTCGAGCCGCAGAGGCCTCTTGTACTGCACCTATTCAGATCCCACCTCTTCAATAAAGCTTTCCTCTTAATCCGCAATATCTTGATTGCAATATTGGTTCTTACTTGTTCTCGATTTCGTAGGAATTAAGACCCTCGGTCAGCCGATCGTGTTCACGCAGGATCGGTAACCTCCGTGAGATTGGCCTAGCGATTGCATTGGCCGGTTTCGTGACGGTAGTCGGATCGTCAAGCTAACTCCACCAAATCGAATATCGCCATCTCATCGAAAGATCGACACCTTTGCCCTATCAAGTGGTATCATATTTCAGGTTGCTCGGTGAGATTTTACTGTCAGAGATTAGATCTGTTTTTTACCTATAACCCACGAAAAGCCAAAACAGCTTAGAATTTAGATCCATCCCATAACCAATCTACGCCTCGCATTATCTTTTCAGTTTTTGCATTGTTGAATTTGTGTCTACATCGTCGCGTCGAGTTGCCGGTCTTAGTGTCTCGTCCCTTAGAGTTTCGCGTTCTAATCATAACTGGTCACCGCCACACTGCCGATCACCACCACCATATTCCGCCGCCATATACCCGCCACCATAAACCCTAACACCGCCATCGCTTCCTACCGCGACACCTGATCCGATCACCTTTCGCTGCACGAGTCCGAGTTGAGTCATTATTTCCTAGTTATTTCTTTTGACTTTCCTTCTTTGTTGTTTCCGTATTCCGCTAAAGTCCGTGGTCGAGCTAAGAGTCCGCAGAAGTCCGAAGGAGAGAAAAAAAGTGTTCGAACCGCCCAAAAAAATTTCGCTATACGGTTTTCGCTGGGGATCACTTTTCTCCATCGGCCGTTATAGCGATATTTTTTTGGCGCCTGCGCGCTTTCCGGAGCAAAATAAAAAATTTCGAAAAAAAATTTTTGGGGGCTAACCTCTTTTTAGACCCCGTAGATCAGTTCTAGACACTCGCCATCCTAGTAATTTTCTGCATCTCGGATCGCTTTTCAGGGTG
Organism: Avena longiglumis; assembly: GCA_030063025.1. Classification (NCBI taxonomy): domain Eukaryota; kingdom Viridiplantae; phylum Streptophyta; class Magnoliopsida; order Poales; family Poaceae; genus Avena; species Avena longiglumis. Next base: position 341,899,938 of record CP125976.1, on the reverse strand, counting down.
CTATATCATCTACGTGCTTGTTGTGTCGGCGTCGTGACATCGTTGGTGATCTAGGCTCGCGTCTCTAGTATGTTCAGCCTAGGACCAAAGACAGCATCGTTGAGCATTCTTTCAACTTTTGCATTCTCGTTTTGATAATTGCGACCCTTTGCTAAGCCTTCCCGAGCTCCACAGATACTCTCCACGTGTGTTTCACTCGTAATCGCTGGTTCAATCTCGACCCAGCTCCTCGGTTGCACATCGCTTTTCCGCCGCTTGGTAAGAACTTGTAAGAGCTTCAGATATTGCTTGACGGATTACGTGACTTCCACCATATTCCTGTAGTATATACCGTGCTTTTAAGGATTAACCATGATGATACTTCATGAACCCCGCCACCATGACGAACGAAGAACTACATGCCCACTTCTCCGCGCTCTTGGTCGCTACGAAGACGGATACGCTAGGGAGTTTGACACCAAGCTCACCAACGCCGTGGACAAGATCGATGGACTCGAGAAATCCTTCAACGCCAAGCTTGACGCTCGGTTCAAGGAGCTTTTGAACCGATTGCCGCACCACCGCACCCACACATGGCGCGCGGCGCATTCCGATCAGGTGCCTGACCGCTGAGCCGGTTTCCCGCCGCACTCTGCTGCGCGATCGACGCCTCGACTTCATCCGCGGCCGCGACATTGAGGATGTGAACGGGTACTACTTAATTTCGACGACGACGATCTGTTTGACGAGGAGGTTGAACAACCTCCAGTACCGCTGGTCGCCCCGACATTACTACCGCAACGCCGCCCACCGACGTAATGATGATGATCATGTTGCAAAGCTTAAATTAAATATTCCATCTTTTGAGGGTAAATATAATCCTGATGCATATCTTACATGGGAGATGGAAGTAGAACAACGCTTTGCATGCTTAAAATATCCCGAGAATATGCGTGTTAGTGCCGCTACATGTGAATTTACTAAATTTGCTTCCCTTTGGTGGTCCGAGTATTGTCGCTTAAATCCTACTACTATTCCTAGTACTTGACCGCTTTAAAACTGCTATGCGTGTTCGCTTTGTACCTCCCACTTATCAACGTGATTTACTAAAGAATCACACGCTTAGAGCAAGGGAAAATTCAGTAGAAGAGTATTATCGAATTGCAAACGGGATGGTTAGGTGTGGTCTTGTTGAATCTAATGAACAAATGCTTGCACGCTTTTTGGTGGATTAAACAAGGACATTCAAACATATTAGATTATAAGGAATATAATTTATCACTGCTTGTTTCATCTTGCTTGCAAAGTCGAACGTGAAGTGCAGGATCGCCAAACACCATGGAGGAGGACTAATAATTTCTGCAGTCGCACATCCACTTGGACATCCCGACAATCGGCGCCTCGTGATTCGCCTCCGACTACTACCACATCCAAGGCCACCACAAGATTTCCATGCTCCTCCACCATCATCCAATGCTCCGCTCAGTGCATCTTCTATGGCTTCCACGGGTAAGACAAAGGATATACAATGCCGCAAGTGCTGTTTTGGTCATATTGAGAGACAAGGCACAACACAACGTGTGATGATGGTGCGAGAAGATGGTGAATACGATTCAAAGTGACTTCGGCGAAGATACACTAGCCCTTATTTCGCCGAGATGGAGACAATTCGATGATGATGAAGAGCCGAGGTAATGGAGCTGAAGTCGATCAATACAAGAGTTTAATTACACAACGGTGTTGAGTGTGCAATTGAGCAAATCTGAGAAAGATCAACGCCACAACCTGTTCCAAACACGTGGTGTTGTCAAGGAAAGAGCTACTGGATCATCATTGATGGAGGGAGTTGTAATAAGCCAGTGTTGACATGGTAGAGAAGCTTGCGCCCAACAAGACAACGCCTACATTCATACTACATCCAATGGTTTGAGAGTTCTCGAAGATCAAGGTAACAAGAACGATGCGTGCATTTTACTATTGGTACATATTCGATTTTGTTGATTGTGATGTTGTACCTATGCAAGCTTGTTCTTTGTTACTTGGTAGACCATGGCAATTTGATAGAGAATCTGTTCATAATGGCAAAACTAACCACTATTCTCTTATGCATGATGGAAAGAAAATTGGTCTCAAACCTATGACTCTAACAGATTTTAAAAGATGATCTTGCTAGAGCTAGTAGAGCTAAACCGAGGAGAAAAATAAAAGTGAGAATCAGATTGTTGCTGCAGATTTTATACCACCAAAGAACACTAAATCTGATTCTACATGCTACTGAAATTGCTTTGAAGAGTCCATGTATGCTTGCAAATAAAATTGATATTGCTGAACTAGATGTAAACAATACTCAATGTTATGCAATTGTCGCAAAGAGGTTTTGTTTTCATTTGAGGATATGCCTCCTTCTTTGCCACTTCATTGCTAACCTTTGCAGTGAATATGAGGACGCTTTTCCCTACCGAGTTGCCACCGTGACTACTCCTATTAGAGGAATTGAGCATCAAATTGATCTCATTCCTGGTGCCACGTTGCCCAACCGCGCCATATAGAACCAATCCAGAGGAGACAAAGGAGATATAACGCCAAATTCAGAACTACTCGTGAGATCATATTCGTGAGTCCCTTAGCCCTTGTGTTGTTCCTATTATTTTGGTACCTAAGAAAGATGGTTCTTCGCATGTGTACCGATTGTAGAGCTATCAATAATATTACTATTCGATATCGTCATCCTATTCCACGCTTAGATGACATGCTTGATGAATTGAGTGGCTCTACCATGTTTTCTAAAGTTGATTTGCGTAGTGGTTACCACAGATTCGTATGAAATTAGGAGATGAATGGAAAACAGCATTTAAAACTAAGTTCGGTTTATATGAGTGGTTAGTAATGCCTTTTGGTTTAACTAATGCACCTAGCACTTTCATGAGATTAATGAACGAAGTTTTACGCTTTCATTGGACGCTTTGTGGTAGTCTACTTTGATGATATTCGATTTATAGCAAATCTTTAGAGGAACATTTGGATCATTTACGTGTCAGATTCAATGCTTTACGTGATGCACGCTTGTTTGGTAACCTTGAGAAGTGCACATTTTGCACCAATCGAGTTGCTTTTGGCTATGTTGTTACATCACTGTGGTATTGAAGTGGATCCACCAAGATTGAAGCTATTGAGAATTGGCCGCAGCCCAAGACGGTCACACAAGTGAGGAGTTTTCTTGGCCTCGCTGGTTTTTATATAGGCGCTTTGTTAAAGACTTTGGATCAATTGTCAGCATTGAATGAGCTTACCAAGAAGGATGTGCCTTTGTTTGGGGCGATGCACAACAATGTGCCTTCATATTGAAAGATAAGCTAACACATGCTCCCTTACTCCAACTTCCTGATTTTACTAAGACTTTTGAGCTTGAATGTGATGCTAGTGGAATTGGTTTGGGAGGGTGTTATTACAAGAGTTAAAACCTGATGCAGATTTTATGGAGAAATTGAGTGGGGCTAGTCTGAACTATTCTACTTATGATAAAGAATTATATGCGTTGGTTCGGACATTAGAAACTTGGCAACATTATCTATGGCCTAAGGAATTTGTTATTCATTCTGATCATGAATCTTTGAAGCATATTCGTAGTCAAGCTAAGTTGAATCGTCGTCATGCAAAGTGGGTTGAATTTATTGAGTCTTTTCCTTATGTTATCAAACACAAAAAGTGTAAAGATAATATTATTGATGCTTTGTCGCCGGTATGCTTTGTTATCTCAACTTGACTTCAAAATATTTGGATTGGAAACTATTAAGGAACAATATGTGCGTGATGCTGAATTTAAAGATGTGTTGTAGAATTGTAGAGATGGTAGAACTTGGAACAAGTTCGTCTTCAATGATGGATTTGTGTTCCGTGCTAACAAACTATGCATTCGGATAGCTCTGCTCGTCTTTTGTTGTTGCTGGGCGATGGAGGAGGATTGATGGGACACTTTGGTGTCAAGAAGACGAGGATGTTCTTGCACACTTCTTTTGGCCACGATGCGTCGAGATGTTGAGAGATTTGTGGCACGCACTACTTGTCAAAAAGCTAAGTCTCGCCTTAATCCACATGGTTTATATATGCCTCTTCCTGTCCTAGTGTTCCTTGGGAGGATATTTCTATGGACTTTGTTTTGGGATTGCCACGAACACGTAAGGGGAGGATAGTATTTTTGTTGTTGGATCGGTTTTCTAAGATGGCACACTTTATTCCTTGTCATAAGACGGATGATGTCTGCGCATATTGCTGATTTGTTCTTTCGTGAAATTGTTCGTTTGCATGGTGTGCCAAATACTATTGTCTCGATCGTGATACTAAATTTCTTAGCCACTTTTGGAGATGTTTATGGGCTAAGTTGGGGACTAAATTGCTGTTTAGTACTACATGTCATCCCCAAACCGATGGTCAAATCAAGTAGTAAATAGAACTTTGTCTACTATGTTACGGCTGTTTTAAAGAAGAACTTAAAATTGTGGGAAGAGTGTTTACCTCATATAGAATTTGCTTATAATCGTTCATTGCATTCTACCACAAAGATGTGCCCATTTGAGATTGTGTATGGTTTTGTTCCTCGTGCACCTATTGATTTATTGCCTTTACCTTCTTGTGCAACATAATTTGGATGCTACACAACGCTTGAAATGATATTAAACTTGCATAAGACTACTAAAGATAACATTGAACACATGAATGCTCAAGATAAACTTGTCAGATAAAGGGAGAAAGCATGTTGTGTTTGATGTTGGCGATCTTGTTTGGTTACATTTGTGTAAAGATCGCTTTTTCCGATTTACGCAAGTCTAAGTTAATGCCACGTCTGCTGGTCCCTTTAAGGTGTTAGAGAGAATCAATGATAATGCATATAAACTTGAGTTGCCCAGACTTTGGTACAGTTAGTCCTACATTTAACATTGCAGATTTGAAGCCTTACTTTGGTGAGGAAGATGATATTGCCGAGGACGACTTCAATTCAAGAAGGGGAGCATGATGTGGACATCCCTACTATTGATACAACCGTTGTACCTACAACACACATACAAGGACCCATCACAAGATCTCGTGCCAAACAACTTAACTATCGTACTTTCGTTTCTTGGAACTATTCCTTACATACATGAGAATATGATGCTGCTAAGTCGGATACATTTCTTACTCTTAGGAATGATGGACCAAGCATGGATGAGAGGGACAAGCATTGGAGCATGGCCATGCATGGAGATGGCAACAAGCATGTGATGATCCAAGAGAAGGCCACGGATGAAGATTTTAACTTTGAGGCCACCATAATGAAGAAAGAAGGCTTGGACGAAATATTCAAGATCAATACTTTACTTAATTCGTCCATAGCTTAATATGGTGTCATGACACCTTTATTTTGGGCCAGCCCATGTAATTTTCGCAGGATTTTAATTAGCCTTTTAGAGTCCGTATTTGAGGGAAAAGGACTTTTAGGGTTGATTCGCCACCACTTCCATGGCTGGAAAACCCCACCTTTTCGCCCTTAACACGCCCATAGCCGAACCTTTAGACTCGGATTTTGTTTAGACATTGTTAGCCATAGTCGCAACTTCGCCAAGGCTCGAGCGCAGAGGCCTCTTGTACTTCGCACCTATTCGTGATCCCACCTCTTCAATAAAGCTTTCCTCTTAATCCGCAATATCTTGATTGCAATATTGGTTCTTACTTGTTCTTGATTTCGTGTAGGAATTAAGACCCTCGGTCAGCCGATCGTGTTCACGCAGGATCGGTAACCTCCGGAGATTGGCCTAGCGATTGCATTGGCGCCGTGCTCGCACGAGTAGTCGGATCGTCAAGCCAACTCCACCAAATCGAATATCGCCATCTCATCGAAGATCGGACACCTTTGCCCTATCAACTGGCTCAAAACCCGTACTATCAAGACTTCCCGGTACCTAAACGCGGTACTACCGCCTTCGCATAATCGGTACTATCGCTCAAAACCCGGTACTACCGCGGCATCGATCAAAAAAGATGTTCCGCATTTCAGCCTCACCGTTTTGAGCATAACTTTTGCATTCGAACTCGGATTTTGGTGTTCTTTAGCTCGTTTCGAAGAGGAGAAGGAGATCTACATCATCATCCACGTTGTTCGTGCTATCTACTCCATCCAAATTCCGTGAGCAAGGCAGAATCCAACAATAAAGGGTGAAGATCGTCGACGAAAGGTATAAACATTCCGGGACTTCTCCCCACTTGCATTCCTTTATGAACCCCACTATCTTTGCGAGCAACAAACACCTATTGAGACTAGTTCCTCTTATGATTGCTTGGGCTATGCACATTTGATACCTTGTAGATTCCGAGCAAACATTTGTGAGCGCTATCTCATATAGTTATCTTGTATAGTTGTTGGCACAAGGAAGAGGCAAGTGAAAAAGAAAAAAGAAAAAGAGAAAAAAAATAGAAAAATAAAAAGAAAAAGAAAAGAAAGAAAGATACATGTGCCTCATAGAATACGAAGCGCAAGCTCGATGAACATCATATAGGTGGTACTTATTGTGCATATCTTGTAGCCCACCAATCTTATGCAATCGAACTAGCGTCTCTCCTTGTACTTGTGTGGCACGAGCTTATAGTCTTCGCTAGGTAATCATTTGATTCTTAGCTCACTTTCTCTGTCGCACAAGTCCTATTTATCCCACCGTGTGTGTTTCCTTGTACATATTTCCTATCTTGTGGATTGACTTGTTTTGCTTTGTGATCTTTGTGGTTCTTTACTTGCCATTACAACATCTTGATTTCGGATTGGTTCTTGACATGCCACTTTCCATACCTATCCACCATAGGCCTTGTGTGTGCTTATTTTTTGGTTAGTAGTTGGTTTTGGTGTTCCGCGTGAACTTCACTTTGCTTGGTTTATTGCTCTCAAGTGTGGCCACTTGTACGATACGATCTTCCAAGGTAAAGTAAGGTTTGACGTTGTATCCCTAACTCCCACTACCACTTCCATATACACCGCTTGGTCTTGTGCATCATGTCTAGGGACTTAACCGAGGATGATATCTATGAAGAATCCATGATGAGCCACCATGACTACGACTCCACAAGTATAGAGGACATGACGGAGCACACAACCACAATGGCTCGCATGCTTTGAGGACCAGAGCACTACACCTACGACGACTCCACATGCATGGAAGACATGGAGCTCTACGTCGACAATGGCTCCTCATGCATGGAGCCTATGGAGCACTACACCGACAATGGCTCCACATGCTTGGGTGATATGGAGTACTACACCAACAACTACTCCCCAAGCATGGACGACTTCGAGTGCGACATCGATGACGCCTCGCCAAGCTTGGAGGACACGAATAACTTCATCGACTTTGATGGCTCCTCCATGAGCCATGAAGGATTCCTCCACCGTGTGGAGATGGAAGCCTACTACGCCAAGCAAGAGGAGGCACATCATCAAGATTCCATGACCTTCAAGGCCAAGCGTGCCACACCAAAGGGCACCACCTACTTCGATGATCTACCTCCAAGGCGACATGTGCCACCACCTAGATGGCGTCAAGAGCCACCATCTCCAAGGCACCAAGCTCCATCACCTCCAAGGTGTCAAGCTCTACCATCTCCAAGGTGCCAAGCTTTATCACCTCTAAGGTGCCAAGCTCCAACTCCTATCCAAACAAGAGTGGCGTCCAAACATCTTATGCATCAAGAGGCGCCAAGAAACAAGACTCTTCATCGACAAACATCCTCTCATGAGCTTCGCCACCATAAAGAGGATATAAGACATCGTCAAAGGCATCTTCGCCATAAAGACGAAGAATTCATGATGAGAACCAACCATAATGCTCAAGCAGGCTCAAGAAGGCACCACAAGCACAAGAAGAGTGCCAAGGCAAATGATCATTGTCGCGAGTGTCATGTGGACGACCAAGTCCGCCACATACATCAACCATCGCCAAGGCACGCCAATGACCTCCGTCGACACCATCATAGGGCACCTTTAACTACTCGTGCCACCACCATAATGGCACCAAGAGCAAGCCTTCCTCCTCGCCATCAAGCTTCAATGCCTACGCTTGACTTCCACGACCTCGCCAACGAGGAAAATGTAGACCTCTACTTCGCCAAGTTGGATAGCATGAGCCTACCTCCACGACTACTACGCGATGGCCAGAAGACGGTCGAGCATGGGATTTTCCCTTCGACCATGGAGGCGAGCAATGATGTCCATCTTATGGCATCCAACCTTGGAGGCGACAAGGTCAAGAATGGTGAGCATGGGATTTTCCCTTCACCAAAGGAGGCGCTTGGAGTTGAGGAAACCGAGCCTATCCCCATATGCTTGAGTGATGATGTGGTACCAATCCCATGTGAGTATGAGAGCCACTTAGCCCACTTGAGTGATTACAAGAGTGCGATGAGTGACTCCACCTTATGTGAGATTGAGTGCTTCCACTTGGAGGGCATGAGTGATACTCCTAGTGAGTTGAGAGTGGTAGTTGATAGGTCAAGTGAGACCATTTTGATTTCTAACAACTTACCCTCTACCTCTAGTGTGTTCTCTTGTGTTGTGCTAGGTTCCATGGAGGAAGATGCCCGAAGCTATGAAGCAATGATGCCTCGAATGGAGAAGATGTACATGGTAGATGCTACGCCATGGATACATCAAGAAGATGAAGTCGTCCACAAGGAGGCCACTACTTCCACAACACCCACTTCATATGAGAGGTATGACCAATGTAACAATAAGGGTGTTAATGATGCCATGATCCCACTAGTGGACATGATGAATTGTGAGGATATGCATGTTATGGATGATACTTGTGACATTACTTATGCTTCATCCATATTCCCATGTGATGCTTTGCCTTTGCATAATATTGATCATGTGGAATTGTTTGATTGCGATATCATTGCCATAAACATGCCATGCTATGCATCTTGTGTGTATCCTCCAATTGCTTTGGACTTGCCTTGTCATGCTAGTCATTCAATTTCTTCCGTTGCTTGCGATAAGATGAATGCTTGCTATTTCACTTGTTTTGCTTGCAACAATATTGATCATATGCGTTCTAATGAGAGGGCACCCATAGCTTTCTCAATTTTTGGAGATTTTGATGATTGCCATGATAAGCATGTTCCCCACTTGCATACTCACCATGCATCTATTTCATACTTAATTGACATTTATGGTGATGTGCACAAGAAGAGATACGTCATGATGGATGATGTGTATCTCTACCATGCACACACATTCTTCCTTTTGTGTATGATGTGTGTAGGTACCCGCATTATCATGTCAACCTCGGTTGAGCACGAGTTGACAAAAAGAGATCTTGAGAGCATCCCACAAGTGAGTTCAAGATCGAACCCAGCTCTGATACCTTTTGCATGCTTTGCATCTTTCATGTTGGCAAATTGCTCTTTCCTATGGTTTGATTGCAAGAATGTTAATGGTATTATCTCCCCTTGTGACATTCATGTTTCTTCGCATCTAGATAATGATGTTTTGTGTGTTGTAACAAAAATGTTGAACATTTTCTCTTCCGATGTTTTGGGTGCAACCACAATTCCATTAAGAGCATGAATTGTCATGAGAGCTTCCAAGAATCTCGTCTTGTTGTTGCAACAAACATAAGGACCACTTGCTCTTTCAGTTGGTTTGTTTGCAAACATAATACGTTTGTTTTGGATATGCTTCCTTGTGTGTTTTTGCCAAATTCTCCTATTCTTGCATCAAAGATGTTGTTTGAAATTTGGATCCAATGCTTTGAATGCCCCACTACTACGTTACATGGAGTTTTTGAGTTTCCACATTTGGATGATGTTCAAACGATTTCCATGCACTTTGACCTTGCATATGCATCCCATTTTCTATACATGCATTATGCTAATAGTGTTGTGAAGAAGAATGGACATGCCACATTTGACATGCTCCACTATCACGCACGAAAATATTTTGCTTGGTCTTTGTTGTGTGAAGGTACAAGTGCATACACGTCAACCTCTACCAACCCCGTGTTGACAAGAAGAACTGAAGAGAGTACCTATGGCTACCCTTCATCGAGCTATCTCTACAAGCTAAGGTGACTTCCTTCTACTTGAGGACTCATGCTATAATCTTCATGATTTGGCTATGCTTTGAGTGTTGCTTCGCTTTTGTCGTGAGCTTTGTAGGATTCATGGAAGCTAAAGGAACATTGAAGTGTTGTCAAGTCAATCTTCCCGAGGACGACTATATGGTGAACCTCAGGATCAAGGATGTCTTTCGACCTCTTCTACTTCGTGATGAACATGGAGAGTCGAGGACGACTCTTTTTGAAGGGAGGGGAGATGATGCAGCCCGACCTACGGTCGTTACTACATCAAGGTCTCCAACTTATGCCAAGTCGTCATGGACTCCAAAGGTGAATCTGTTCCTCTCTGCGAGCCCACTTCCTACCCTAGTGAATGGCATGCTACTTCATACTCCGTCACATATGCATGATAGGTTCACACCGACCAGTACGGAGGCAAGGGAGGAAGCCCGGAACATCAAGCCCGACAAGACGGAGGCTTGGAAGAGGAGACGGAAGAAGACAGGTTGATGTGGACATCCCTACTATTGATACAACCGTTGTACCTACAACAACACACATACAAGGACCCATCACAAGATCTCGTGCCAAACAACTTAACTATCAGGTACTTTTGTTTCTTGCAACTATTCCTCACATACATGAGAATATGTTGCTGCCTAAATCAGATATATTTCTTACTCTTAGGAATGATGGACCAAGCATGGATGAGAGGGACAAGCATTGGAGCATGGCCATGCATGGAGATGGCAGCAAGCATGTGATGATCCAAGAGAAGACCACGGATGAAGATTTCAGAACTTTGAGGCCACCATAATGAAGAAAGAAGGCTTGGACGAAATATTCAAGATCCATACTTTACGAATTCGTCCATAGCTTAATATGGTGTTGCGACACCTTTATTTTGGGCCAGGCCCATGTAATTTTCGCAGGATTTTAATTAGCCACTTTTTAGAGTCCGTATTTGAGGGGAGAAGGACTTTTAGGGTTGGATTCGGCCACCACTTCCATGGCTGGCCGAAACCCCACCTTTTCGCCCTTAAATACTCCCCATAGCCGACCCCCTAGACTCGGATTTTGTTTAGACATTAAGTTAGCCATAGTCGCAACTTCGCCAAGGCTCGAGCGTCGCAGAGGCCTCTTGTACTTCGCACCTATTCAGGATCCCACCTCTTCAATAAAGCTTTCCTCTTAATCCGCAATATCTTGATTGCAATATTGGTTCTTACTTCTTCTCGATTTCGTAGGAATTAAGACCTCACCGGTCAGCCGATCGTGTTCACGCAGGATCGGTAACCTCCAGGAGATTGGCCTAGTGATTGCATTGGCGCCGTGCTCGCGACGCAGTCGGATCGTCAAGCCCGAACTCCACCAAATCGATTATCGCCATCTCATCGAAAGATCGGACACCTTTGCCCTATCAAGTGGTATCGAGCTCGGGTTGCTCGGTGAGATTTTACTGTTTTGAGATTAGATCTGTTTTACCTATAACCCACGGAAAAGCCAAAACATGCTTAGAGTTTAGATCCATCCTATAACCAATCTCGCCTCGCATTATCTTTTCAGTTTTGCATTGTTGAATTTGTGTCTACATCGCTGCCGAGTTGCTGGTCTTAGTGTCTCGTCCCTTAGAGTTTCGAGTTCTGATCATAGTAGTCACCGCCACACTCGCCGATCACCGCCACCATATTCCACCACCATATTCCGCCGCCATATACCCTGCCACCATAAACCCTAATACTCCGCCACCGCCTTCCTACCGCGACACAGATCCGATCAGTTCCCTGCCGTGGTACGAGTCCGAGTAGAGTTATTGTTTCCTAGTTATTTCTTTTTACTTTCCTTCTTTGTTGTTTCCGTGTTAAGCTAAAGTCCGTGTCGAGCTAAGAGTCCGGTCGTAAGTCCAGAAGGAGAGCAAAAAAAACAAAATCGAATTTTTTTTTGGGGCTAACCTCTTTTTAGGCCCCGTAGATCAGTTCTAGACACTCGCCATCATAGTGATTTTCTGCATCTCGGTTCGCTTTTCAGGGTGCCATATCATCATACAGTGCTTGTTGTGTCGCGTCGTGACATCGTTGGTGATCTAGGCTCGCGTCTCTAGTAATGGGTCAGCCTAGGACCAACACAGTACCGTCGTTGAGCATTCTTTCAACTTTTGCATTGCTGTTTTGATAATTGCTAACCCCCCTTGCTAAGCCTTCCCAGAGCTCCACAGATATTCTCCACGTGCGGTGTCTCGACTCCTGGTAATCGCTTGGTTCAATCTCTGGACCTCCTGATCCTCGTGGTTGCACATCGCCTTTTCCTGCTGTTTGGTAAGAACTTGTAAGAGCTTCGTATATTGCTTGACGGATTACGCGTGACTTCCACCATATTCCTGTAGTATATACCTGTGCTTTTTAAGGACTAACTATGACAGATACTTCACGGAACCCTGCCACCATGACGAACGAAGAACTACATGCCCACTTCTCCGCGCTTTTGGTCAGTCGCGCTGAAGACGTGGATACGCGCCTGAGTTTGACACCAAGCTCACCAACGCCGTGGACAAGATCGATGGACTCGAGAAATCCTTCAACGCACACATGGCGCACGGCGCATTCCGATCACGGGTCGGAATTGGTTTGGCTGCCGCACACTTCGCGGTGCCGCTTACCGACGCCTCAATCTTCCGCTGCTGCCGCGACATTGGGGACAGACGGTACTACTACGACCCCGATTTACGATTTATCTTTGACGAGGAGGTTGAACAACCTCCACGGTACCGCTGCGCCCCGACATTACTACCGCAACGCTCGCCCACCGGTACGTGATGATGATCATGTTGCAAAGCTTAAATTAATTATTCCATCTTTTGAGGGTAAATATAATCCTGATGCATATCTTACATGGGAGATGGAAGTAGAACAACGTTTTGCATGCTTAAAATATCTTGAGAATATGCGTGTTAGTGCTGCTACATGTGAATTTACTAAATTTGCTTCCCTTTGGTGGTCTAAGTATTGTCATTTAAATCCTACTACTATTCCTAGTACTTGGACTGCTTTAAAAACTGCTATGCGTGTTCGTTTTGTACCTCCCACTTATCAACGTGATTTACTAAAGAATCTGACACGTTTAGAGCAAGGGAAAAATTCTGTAGAAGAGTATTATCAGGAATTACAAACGGGGATGGTTAGATGTGGTCTTGTTGAATCTAATGAACAAATGCTTGCACGTTTCTTTGGTGGATTAAACAAGGACATTCAACACATATTAGATTATAAGGAATATAATTCTATCACTCGTTTGTTTCATCTTGCTTGCAAAGCTGAACGTGAAGTGCAGGATCGCCAAACATCATGGAGGAGGACTAACAATTCTGCAGGTCGCACATCCACTTGGACATCCCGACAATTAGCACCTCCTCGTGATTCGCCACCAGCTACTACCACATCCAAGGCCACCACAAGATTTCCAGCTGCTCCTCCACCATCATCCAATACTCCTGCTCGTAGTGCATCTTCTATGGCTTCCACGGGTAAGACAAAGGATATACAATGCCGCAAGTGCTGGGGTTTTGGTCATATAGAGAGACAGTGCACAACACAACGTGTGATGATGGTGCGAGAAGATGGTCAATACGATTCAGCGAGTGAATTCGATGAAGATACACTAGCTCTTATTTCTGCTCGAGATGGAGACAATTCTGATGCTGATGAAGAGCCAGAGGTAATGGGAGCTGAAGCTGCTGATCAATACAAGAGCTTAATTACACAACGTGTGTTGAGTGTGCAATTGAGCAAATCTGAGCAAGATCAACGCCACAACCTGTTCCAAACACGTGGTGTTGTCAAGGAAAGAGCTATACAGATCATCATTGATGGAGGGAGTTGTAATAATCTGGCCAGTGTTGACATGGTAGAGAAGCTTGCACTTCCAACAAGACAACGCCCACATTCATATTACATCCAATGGTTTGAGAGTTCTCGCAAGATCAAGGTAACAAGAACAGATGCAGCGTGCATTTTACTATTGGTACATATTCTGATTTTGTTGATTGTGATGTTGTACCTATGCAAGCTTTCTTTGTTACTTGGTAGACCATGGCAATTTGATAGAGAATCTGTTCATAATGGCAAAACTAATCACTATTCTCTTATGCATGATGGAAAGAAAATTGGTCTAAAACCTATGACTCTAACAGATTTTAAAAGATGATCTTGCTAGAGCTAGTAGAGCTAAAACCGAGGAGAAAAATAAAAGTGAGAATCGATTGTTGCAGATTTTATACCACCAAAGAACACTAAATCTGATTCTACACATGCTACTGAAATTGCTTGAAGAGTCCATGTATGCTTGCAAATAAAATTGATATTGAACTAGATGTAAACAATACTCAATGTTATGCAATTGTCTGCAAAGAGGTTGTGTTTTCATTTGAGGATATGCCTTCTTTGCCACCCTCTATTGCTAACCTTTGCGTGAATATGAGGACGTCTTTCCCGAGTGCCACCAGACTACCTCCTATTAGAGGAATTGAGCACCAAATTGATCTAATTCTGGTGTGCCACGCGTTCAACCGCGCCATACAGAACCAATCCAAAGGAGACAAAGGAGATACAACGCCAAATTCAAGAACTACTTGACAGAGATCATATTCGTGAGTCCCTTAGCCCTTGTGTTGTTCCTATTATTTTGGTACCTAAGAAAGATGGTTCTTCGCGCATGTGTACTGATTGTAGAGCTATCAATAATATTACTATTCGATATCGTCATCCTATTCCACGTTTAGATGACATGCTTGATGAATTGAGTGTCTCTACCATGTTTTCTAAAGTTGACTTGCGTAGTGGTTACCACCAGATTCGTATGAAATTAGGCGATGAATGGAAAACAGCATTTAAAACTAAGTTCGGTTTATATGAGTGGTTAGTAATGTCGTTTGGTTTAACTAATGCACCTAGCACTTTCATGAGATTAATGAACGAAGTTTTACGTGCTTTCATTGGACGTTTTGTGGTAGTCTACTTTGATGATATTCTGATTTATAGCAAATCTTTAGAGGATCATTTGGACCATTTACGTGCTGCTTTCAATGCTTTACGTGATGCACGTTTGTTTTGTAACCTTGAGAAGTGCACCTTTTGCACCAATCGAGTTGCGTTTCTTGGCTATGTTGTTACATCACAGGGTATTGAAGTGGATCCAGCCAAGATTGAAGCTATTGAGAATTGTCCTCAGCCCAAGACGGTCACACAAGTGAGGAGTTTTCTTGGCCTCGCTGGTTTTTATAGGCGCTTCGTCACAGACTTTGGATCAATTGCCACGCCGCTGAATGAGCTTACCAAGAAGGATGTGCCCTTTGTTTGGGGCGATGCACAACAACAGGCCTTCGTCATATTGAAAGATAAGCTAACACATGCTCCCTTACTCCAACTAAGTTGAATCGTCGTCATGCAACGTGGGTTGAATTTATTGAGTCTATTCCTTATGTTATCAAACACAAAAAGGGTAAAGATAATGTTATTGCTGATGCTTTGTCACACCGTTATGCTTTGTTATCTCAACTTGACTTCAAAATATTTGGATTGGAAACTATTAAGGAACAATATGTGCATGATGCTGAATTTAAAGATGTGTTGCAGAATTGTAGAGATGGTAGAACTTGGAACAAGTTCGTCTTCAATGATGGATTTGTGTTTCGTGCTAACAAACTATGCATTCAGATAGCTGTTCGTCTTTGTTGTTACAGGAGGCGATCGAGGAGGATTGATGGGACACTTTGGTGTCAAGAAGACTTGAGGATGTTCTTGATGCACACTTCTTTTGGCCACGTATGCGTCGAGATGTTGAGAGATTTGTGGCACGCCGCACTACTTGTCAAAAGCTAAGTCTCGCCTTAATCCACATGGTTTATATATGCCTCTTCCTTCCTAGTGTTCCTTGGGAGGATATTTCTATGGACTTTGTTTTGGGATTACCACGAACACAGAAGGGGAGGGATAGTATTTTGTTGTTGTGGATCGGTTTTCTAAGATGGCACACTTTATTCCTTGTCATAAAACGGATGATGCTGCGCATATTGCTGATTTGTTCTTTCGTGAAATTGTTCGTTTGCATGGTGTGCCAAGTACTATTGTCTCTGATCGTGATACTAAATTTCTTAGCCACTTTTGGAGATGTTTATGGGCTAAGTTGGGGACTAAATTTCTCTTTAGTACTACATGTCATCCCCAAACTGATGGTCAAACTGATGTAGTAAATAGAACTTTGTCTACTATGTTACGGGTTGTTTTAAAGAAGAACTTAAAATTGTGGGAAGAGTGTTTACCTCATATAGAATTTGCTTATAATCGTTCATTGCATTCTACCACAAAGATGTGCCCATTTGAGATTGTGTATGGTTTTGTTCCTCGTGAACCTATTGATTTATTGCCTTTACCTTCTTCGGTGCAACATAATTTGGATGCTACACAACGCGCTGAAATGATAATAAACTTGCATAAGACTACTAAAGATAACATTGAACACATGAATGCTCAGTATAAACTTGCTGGGGATAAAGGGAGAAAGCATGTTGTGTTTGATGTTGGCGATCTTGTTTGGTTACATTTGCGTAAAGATCGTGTTCCTGATTTACGCAAGTCTAAGTTAATGCCACGTGCTGCTGGTCCCTTTAAGGTGTTAGAGAAAATCAATGATAATGCATATAAACTTGAGTTGCCTGCAGACTTTGGTACGGTTAGTCCTACATTTAACATTGCAGATTTGAAGCCTTACTTTGGTGACGAAGATGAGATTGCTTCGAGGACGACTTCAATTCAAGAAGGGGAGAATGATGTGGACATCCCTACTATTGATACAACCGTTGTACCTACAGCAACACACATACAAGGACCCATCACAAGATCTCGTGCCAAACAACTTAACTATCAGGTACTTTCGTTTCTTGGAACTATTCCTCACATACATGATAATATGTTGCTGCCTAAATCAGATATATTTCTTACTCTTAGGAATGATGGACCAAGCATGGATGAGAGGGACAAGCATTGGAGCATGGCCATGCATGGAGATGGCAGCAAGCATGTGATGATCCAAGAGAAGGCCACGGATGAAGATTTCAGAACTTTGAGGCCACCATAATGAAGAAAGAAGGCTTGGAAGAAATATTCAAGATCCATACTTTACGAATTCGTCCATAGCTTAATATGGTGTCATGACACCTTTATTTTGGGCCAGCCCATGTAATTTTCGCAGGATTTTAATTAGCCACTTTTTAGAGTCCGTATTTGAGGAAAAGGACTTTTAGGGTTGGATTCGCCACCACTTCCATGGCTGGCAAACCCCACCTTTTCGCCTTAAATACTCCCCATAGCCAACCTTTAGACTCGGATTTTGTTTAGACATTGTTAGCCATAGTCGCAACTTCGCCAAGGCTCGGCGTCGCAGAGGCCTCTTGTACTAGACCTATTCGTGATCCCACCTCTTCAATAAAGCTTTCCTCTTAATCCGCAATATCTTGATTGCAATATTGGTTCTTACTTGTTCTTGATTTCGTAGGAATTAAGACCCTCATTGGTCGCCGATCGTGTTCACGCAGGATCGGTAACCTCCAGGAGATTGGCCTAGCGATTGCATTGGCGCTCGTGCTCGCACGTGTAGTCGGATCGTCAAGCCCGAACTCCACCAAATCGATTATCGCCATCTCATCGAAAGATCGGACACCTTTGCCCTATCAACGGGTAAGACAAAGGATATACAATGCCGCAAGTGCTGGGGTTTTGGTCATATTGAGAGACAGTGCACAACACAACGTGTGATGATGGTGCGAGAAGATGGTCTATACGATTCAGCGAGTGACTTCGATGAAGATACACTAGCCCTTATTTCTGCTTGAGATGGAGACAATTCTGATGCTGATGAAGAGCCAGAGGTAATGGGAGCTGAAGCTGTTGATCAATACAAGAGCTTAATTACACAACGTGTGTTGAGTGTGCAGTTGAGCAAATCTGAGCAAGATCAACGCCACAACCTGTTCCAAACACGTGGTGTTGTTAAGGAAAGAGCTATACGGATCATCATTGATGGAGGGAGTTTGATAAGGGGTGGCCCGATCTTCTCGTTGAGCACGGCGTAGATGATGGTGGAGGTAATGGAGATAACTTGTGGGATGCTGTGAATCACCGTCTGTTCCCCCGCTGCCAATGCAACAGATCTCAACCCAGATGGTATTCGCAACTTCACACACTTGCGACGAGTCACGACTTAAGCGGTTTGCAATCTACCAATTCCCAATGGAACAATGAGAAAACACGAAGACTTTGAGCAAACTCGATCGAATCAAAGTGGAGGTATGGTAGATATTCTGATCGAATCAAAGAGGAACATATAATTTCATGAATGCTTGGCAGTTCAACGAAACAAGTATTGGTTTAATCTAAACGTGGTCTAACCCTAATTGTGACGTTGCTAGGAATATATAAGTCTTTGCGTCGTCCCCCACTAAACGGGCCTAAAACAGCCATAACTTGGCCCAAACTGACTCGGTTCGACTCAAACTGATACATACCGACCCATAGATGGATTCGGTCTAATTGGCACGCAGGCCAAACATCGTGGAACACCTCAAACATGTATTTCTGGGTGCTCCTCATCCCTTTCTTGATCATGCGTGATTCCCTCATTGTCTCCTAGTGCGCCTGCCTCCCTCTCCTCCCTCGCGCACTTGCTGATATTGGAAATCAGTGCTTGTTCTTCCTGTTGCCACTCTCCTTCTTCTCCACGTGCAACGCTTGTGTTATCAACAAACCTGATCATACAAATATGCATAGACTTAGGCAGTATAAAGTTCTCATCAATTGAAATATCAGATTCAATTAAGAGTGAATTCACCTGTTGGCCTAGTAGCTTTGCACGTGCCCTTGTCATTGGTCCAATTCTGATTTCATTGGACTTGTCTTGTGCAACAACATCATCATCATCATTGGGAGATAATGGTAAAGGACTAGAGATATCCTCATCATCCTCCCCCCCTTCAAAAGGTCTTCTCCATCATATGGCGTCAAATCAGCAACATTGAATGAATTACTGACGCCAAACTCATCAATAGGAAGATCAATCTTACGCATTATCATTTATCTTGGCAAGCACTTTATATGGACCAAAGACCTCTTGGTCGCAACTTGGACTTCTTGTTGTGGGAATCTGTCTTTGCGAAAATGCACCCATACCATGTCACCTGGCTGGAACAGCACCTCCTTTCTCTTCTTATTAACACGATCAGTTGTGTACTTGCCCTTCTTCTCAATTGCTTCCTTTGTCTTCTCATGTATCTTCTTCACAAAATCTGCCTCTTGGATGCCTCCATGTTAACTCTCTCTTGAAGTGGAAGAGGCAAAAATCAAGTGTAATTGGTTTAAAACCATAGACCACTTCAAACGGACAAAGCTGCGTTGTTGAGTGGATACTGTTATATGCAAACTCCACATGCGGCAAACGGTCCTCCCACACACGCAGTTCTTCTTGATCATCGATCGCAAACGTTGAAAGTGTGCGATTTACCACCTCCGTTTGACCATCGGTTTGGGGATGACAAGTGGTCTTGAATAGTAACTTTGTTCCCAGTTTTCCCCAAAGTGTCTTCCGAATAGCTCATAAACTTCACATCCCGGTCGAAACAATCGTCTTTGGTACTCCATGTAAGCGTCGATGTCCTCGAAAACAGATTAGCAACATGCGACGATCGTCGCTTTTGTATGTGCAAATAAAATGTGCCATCTTAGAAAAACGATCAACTACCACAAAAACTGAATCATGTCCTCGCCTGGTTCGAGGTAGTCCTAACACAAAATCCATGCTGATATCTTCCCATGGTGTAGTAGGAGCAGGAAGAGGAGTATACAAACCGTGAGGCTTCAGTTTTGATTTGGACTTGTTGCAAGTAATGCAACTCTTCACAAATCTGTCCACATCACGCCTCATCTTAGGCCAATAAAAGTGATCAGCGAGCATGAGCAAAGTCTTCTCTCGTCCAAAGTGACCCATTAAACCACCGGCATGTGATTCCTGCAACAATAGCAAACGCACGGACGATTCTGGAACACACAGTTTGTTAGCTCGAAACAAAAAGCCATCATGTATATGGTATTTTTCCCATGCTTTCCCATTAGTACACAAACCATATGGTGCTGCAAAATCATGATCGGTAGCATACAAAGCACGCAAACTCTCTAAACCAGGAACCTTTACATCTAAGTGTGTCAACAACATATTTTTCCTAGATAGAGCATCAGCAACAACATTATCTTTACCCTTCTTATGCTTAATGATGTATGGGAAAGACTCAATGAATTCAACCCACTTAGCAAGACGTCTATGCAGGTTGGATTGAGCTTTTAAATATTTCAAAGCCTCATGATCAGAATGTATGATAAATTCTTTTGGCCACAAATAATGTTGCCAAACTTCAAGAACTCTAACAAGCGCATACAATTCTTTGTCATACACAGGATAATTTAACCGTGCACCACTCAATTTCTCAGAAAAATATGCAATTGGTTTACCCTCTTGCATCAGCACACCTCCAATACCAATGCCACTAGCATCACATTCAATCTCAAAGTGTTTATTAAAATCAGGAAGTGCAAGTAATGGTGCAGTAGTTAACAAACGTTTCAGTTCATCAAAAGCATGATCTTGGGCTGGGCCCCAAACAAATTCAACACCTTTTTTAGTAAGTTCATTCAAAGGGGCAGCAATAGTACTAAAATCTTTCACAAAACGCCTATAGAAACCAAAGAAGACCGTGAAAGCTTCAGACTTGACTAACATTCATAGGAGTAGGCCAATTTTGTATAGCTTCAATTTTAGATGCATCTACCTCAACTCCATTTTTAGAAACAACATATCCCAGAAATATGACCTTATCTTTGCAAAATGTGCACTTATCAAGATTGCCATAAAGCTTATTATCACGCAACACTTGCAAAACTTGTCGGATATGAGCACTATGTTTCAGATTCATTGCGGTGTAAATTAAGATATCATCAAAGTACACCAACAAACTTGCCAATGAAATGCCTTAAAACATGGTTCATCCATCGCATGAAAGTACTAGGTGCATGAGTTAACCCAAAAGGCATTACTAACCACTCATATAATCCGAACTTAGTTTTAAAGGCTGTCTTCCACTCATCCCCTTCTTTCATCCTAATTTGATGATAACCACTACATAAATCAATTTTAGAGAAAATAAAAGACCACTCGGTTCATCCAAAGATATCCTCTAAGCGTGGAATAGGATGGCGATACCGAATAGTGATGTTATTAATAGCTCTACAATCTACACACATGCGCCATGTACCATCTTTCTTAGGAACTAAAATAACAGTGAACAAGACAAGGACTTAGGCTCACACGAATATACCCTTTGTCGAGAGTTCTTGCACTTGCTTCAATTTCCTTCGTTTCTTGGGTTGGTGCGGTAGGGGGCGATTAGGCAACGATGCTCCCGGTATAAAATCAATTTGATGCTCAATACCTCGCCTTTGGTGGCAAACTGCAGTACCTCGCTTGGAAACACGTCGCTAAATTCTGTAATACATCGTAAACACCAAGAGAGATAGGGGTCATGTCGTTAGAAACTAAAATTTCACCCTTGTACATAAGCACAAGTGGAACAGCAGTAGGATCCTCACGAAACTCTCTCAGATCAGATTTGGTGGCTAACATTACTAAGGAATGGACTCCCTCACCTTTCTTTTTTCCACTCATATTTGGCTTGTGGCTCTCACTCACCGAAGGTGGAGGCTCTCGTCTATCTACTCTCTCAGTTTCTTTCTCCAGATTCACTTCAATCTTTTGACGAGATTCATTTATAATATGTTGTGGTGTCATGGGCCGCAAAGTAATGTCTCTACCATGCCAATTCAAATGATATGTGTTGGCTCTCCCATTGTGTTGCACATTGCGATCATATTGCCATGGGCGGCCTAACAACAAATGACACACGGTCATAGGAACCACATCAAATTCAATGGTATCTTTATATGGTCCAATCTGAAATTCCACACGCACCATGTAGCTAACCTTCATCTCTCCATTATCACTCACCCTTGAATATAATATGGATTGGGGTGCGGTAAATACTTCAGTTTCAGCTTGGCACACAGCTATTTACTAGCCAAATTGCTATATCTAACTCCATCAACTATCACTTTGCACGCCTTGCCAGGACCAACAACAGCCTTTGTTTGGAACAAATTGCATCGCTGATTTTCAGAGCTAGGCGTAACATTCAGGACTTTCTGTGAGCAAACAATGGTGGGATAGTGAGTCGCATATGCATCAATAGGACCATCACTGGAATAGCCGTCATCATCCAAAGCTTCAGACTCAGGATCAGCATCATCACCGGTTTCATACTCGTTGTCCTCATTAATCAGCATCACTTTCTTGTTAGGACAATCCTTCCTAAGGTGACCCAAACCACCACATGTGTGACAAGCCATGTCCCGGTTTCTTGCAGTAGATGAAGATGAACCAGTACCACTAGCTGCAGGTTGTGCTATTTTCTTTGCATTCAAACAACAAGATGTCGACCTGGCGACGAAGCACGAAAACCTGAATTGGGACTTTATGGGTACGCTACGGTAGGTCCGAGTGTGAAACGAACACTAGTCGGAGAAGAACGAGCTTTATATTTGGCTTCTTCACCAACCGAGCTAAACTTCACGTGCATGATGTAATAGATCATTCATATCATGATATTGGTGATGCTGAACAATGCGCTTGATATTATATGTCAAACCTGAGAGGAAACGCTGCAAGGTTTGTTCAGACTCTTCACGTACTCTAGCACGCTGCATAATCAACTCCATCTCCTGATAATAATCATCAACACTCTTCGTGCCTTGCTTCAAATTCTGCAGTTTATCATAGAGAGAACGAATGTAGTTGCGCGGAATAAATCTGTCACGCATCACTTGCTTCATAGTTCTCCATGTAATAATTGGGGGGTCACCTTCTTCTTGCCTTGTACGCACAAGATTATCCCACCAACGCAAAGCATACCCATCAAATTCAGAAGATGCTAACTTGATTTTTCTATCCTCGGTGTATTCATGCAAACGCCATAATTTCTCTATCTTCAGCTCCCATATAAGATACTCTTCAACATCATTAGAGCCCTCAAACTTGGGAAGAGAAAATTTTGGTTTTCCTAGCCCATCCTCTTGCTGAACCTCAGGATTAGCAACATGAGGACGCATGCCGAAGGAGCAAAGCCACGGCCATGAGGTATATCGCACCTCTTCCTCTATTGCCACGGCCTCCATTGCCACGGCCTCCATTGCCACTGATTCGGAGATGCAAGGAGCATTTGCATCATCATCAAAATTTCCATGATTGTCACCATGAATACTTGCATCACCCTCTTCCTCCTCGGCGGTGTGTTCTTGATTGTCTTTGAAGATCAGCAGCTTGCAACGTAGTCGCTCACGCTTCGTGTTAAATCAGTGAGAGAACGCTGAATTGCAGTCATGGTGTCTTGAGTGGTGGCAGCCGTTTCTTTTGCCTCTTTAAGTTCTAAATCAATAACACGCACATCTTCGTGTATATTGGTAACAACATCTATCTGACGTGTCAAGTGATCTCGCAAGGCTTCATATTCATTCCAATGCACCACAGCAGTAGGATCCTTTTTCATCTGCACATTAACACTCTCAGACATGATTAGTAGGTTAGTGCAAACAAAAATAGGTGTATGGTGGAACTCTCACAACTCACTCAAACCCGAAGAAAACAATGTATCTTACTGCTCCAAAGTGAATTAGGATAGCTTACCAACTTGTATGAGCGAGCGTGCACGGGATGTGACGCGAATACCGAGGGAAAGATTATCACACGACAACTAGGGGTATGTAGTGGAGCTTGGTATGGATACCTAACAACACCAATTCAGAAATCCTAGTGCTGACCGTATGACAAAGACCCACGGAAACACACACAGTGGAGATAAATGGGGCAATTGCAACTCTAAAAAGGAGCTCAAAAGTAAGGTATATCGGAGTAATGCTCGTGTTGCAATGCACAAGGAGAGACGCTAGCAATGACTCAACAAACGGGCACCATTGCTAAACTAAGCAGCCGAATAGCACTAAGCATGCTAGTCTCGTGGGATAGTTCTAGACACCAAGAAAGGCTTACTAAGGCTCACAAAGATAGGAACGCTATGTGGACACAGTAACAAAAAAAGGAGCAAAAGTTTTTTTTTTTTTTTTTGGCTTGCTCACGACAAGCTCAGACTTGTCTCGGCTCTGGAGGCGGACGCTGAATTTTTTTTTTTTTTTTTTGGCTCGTTCAACCGTGACGCCTAAGCGACGTTTCTCAGGTCCAAATGGCGCGATCGCGATTTTTTTTTTTCTAAAATAGATCTAGCAACTCTAAAACTACCAAAATAAAACGGATCTACTAGATCTAAAAGCTGCAGAACACGACGAGCAGTCTAGAAAGCAGTCTAAAACTTGATTATGAGACAAACTTTGGCGAAAACTAGACAAAAACTAGACAAAACTATGACTCGATTTAGAAGAAAGGTTACACAAAATACTACGATCGAACTAGAACTCACGAGCGGTGTTATCTAGTCTATGGCAATACACTATGAACCCTAATATTTTTGTGTGGCTTTTTCTCAGATAGGACTAAAACAACTAATCTATGGGGATGAATTGCTCACCGAGTAAACTGAGAATCGATACCAAGATGATAAGGGTGGCCCGATCTTCTCGTTGAGCACGGCATAGATGATGGTGGAGGTAATGGAGATAACTTGTGGGATCTTGTGAATCACCTACTGTTCCCCGCCAATGCAGCAGATCTCAACCCAGATGGTATTCGCAACTTCACACACTTGCGCGTGGCCACTGACCATTAAGCGGTTTGCAATCTACCAATTCCCAATGGAACAATGAGAAAACACGAAGACTTTCGAGCAAACTCCAGATCGAATCAAAGTGGAGGTATGGTAGATATTCCTGATCGAATCAAAGAGGAACATATAATTTCAGATGAATGCTTGCAGCAGTTCAACGAAACAAGTATTGGTTTAATCTAAACGTGGTCTAACCCTAATTGTGACGGCTGCTAGGGAATATATAAGTGCTGGGGCGTCCTCCCCACTAAACGGGCCTAAAAACAGCCATAACTTGGCCCAAACTGACTCGGTTCGACTCAAATCGATACATCTGAGACCCATAGATGGATTCGGTCTAATTGGCACGCATGAGGCCAAACATCGTGGAACACCTCAAACATGTATTTGGGTGCTCCTCATCCCTTTCTTGATCATGCGTGATTCCCTCATTGTCTCCTAGTGCGCCTCCTCTCTCCTCGCAAGACTTGCCGATATTGGAAATCAGTGCTTGTTCTTCCTGTTGCCACTCTCCTTCTTCTCCACGTGCAACGCTTGTGTTATCAACAAACCTGATCATACAAATATGCATAGACTTAGGCAGTATAAAGTTCTCATCAATTGAAATATCAGATTCAATTAAGAGTGAATTCACCTGTTGGCCTAGTAGCTTTGCACGTGCCCTTGTCATTGGTCCAATTCTGATTTCATTGGACTTGTCTTGTGCAACAACATCATCATCATCATTGGGAGATAATGGTAAAGGACTAGAGATATCCTCATCAGAGTTGTAATAATCTGGCCAGTGTTGACATGGTAGAGAAGCTTGCGCTTCCAACAGACAACTCCCACATTCATATTACATCCAATGGTTTGAGAGTTCTCGCAAGATCAAGGTAACAAGTACGGTACGCGTGCATTTTACTATTGGTACATATTCTGATTTTGTTGATTGTGATGTTGTACCTATGCAAGCTTGTTCTTTGTTACTTGGTAGACCATGGCAATTTGATAGAGAATCTGTTCATAATGGCAAAACTAATCACTATTCTCTTATGCATGATGGAAAGAAAATTGGTCTAAAACCTATGACTCCTGAACAAATTTTAAAAGATGATCTTGCTAGAGCTAGTAGATCTAAAACTGAGGAGAAAAATAAAAGTGAGAATCAGATTGTTGCTGCAGATTTTATACCACCAAAGAACACTAAATCTGATTCTACACATGCTACTGAAATTCGTTTGAAGAGTCCATGTATGCTTGCAAATAAAATTGATATTTCTGAACTAGATGTAAAGAATACTCAAAGTTATGCAATTGTCTGCAAAAAGGTGTTGTTTTCATTTGAGGATATGCCTCCTTCTTTGCCACCCGCTGTTGCTAACCTTTTGCAGGAATATTAGGACGTCTTTCCCGCTGAGTTGCCACCAGGACTACCTCCTATTAGAGGAATTGAGCATCAAATTGATCTAATTCCTGGTGCCATGTTGCCCAACCGCGCTCCATATAGAACCAATCCAGAGGAGACAAAGGAGATACAACGCCAAATTCAGGAACTACTCGACAGAGATCATATTCGTGAGTCCCTTAGCCCTTGTGTTGTTCCTATTATTTTGGTACCTAAGAAAGATGGTTCTTCGCGCATGTGTACTGATTGTAGAGCTATCAATAATATTACTATTCGATATCGTCATCCTATTCCACGTTTAGATGACATGCTTGATGAATTGAGTGGCTCTACCATGTTTTCTAAAGTTGATTTGCGTAGTGGTTACCACCAGATTCGTATGAAATTAGGAGATGAATGGAAAACAGCATTTAAAACTAAGTTCGGTTTATATGAGTGGTTAGTAATGCCGTTTGGTTTAACTAATGCACCTAGCACTTTCATGAGATTAATGAACGAAGTTTTACGTGCTTTCATTGGACGCTTTGTGGTAGTCTACTTTGATGATATTCTGATTTATAGCAAATCTTTAGAGGATCATTTGGATCATTTACGTCTTTGTTTCAATGCTTTACGTGATGCACGTTTGTTTGGTAACCTTGAGAAGTGCACCTTTTGCACCAATAGAGTTATGCTTTCTTGGCTATGTTGTTACATCATAGGGTATTGAAGTGGATCCAGCCAAGATTGAAGCTATTGAGAATTGGCCGCAGCCCAAGACGGTCACACAAGTGAGGAGTTTTCTTGGCCTCGCTGGTTTTTATAGGCGCTTTGTCAAATACTTTGGATCAATTGCCGCGCCGCTGAATGAGCTTACCAAGAAGGATGTGCCCTTTGTTTGGGGCGATGCACAACAACAGGACCTTCATCATATGGAAAGATAAGCTAACACATGCTCCCTTACTCCAACTTCCTGATTTTACTAAGACTTTTGAGCTTGAATGTGATGCTAGTGGAATTCGTTTGGGAGGAGTGTTATTACAAGAGGGAAAACCTGTTGCATATTTTAGTGAGAAATTGAGTGGGGCTAGTCTGAACTATTCTACTTATGATAAAGAATTATATGCGTTGGTTCGGACATTAGAAACTTGGCAACATTATCTATGGCCTAAAGAGTTTGTTATTCATTCTGATCATGAATCTTTGAAGCATATTCGTAGTCAAGCTAAGTTGAATCGTCGTCATGCAAAGTGGGTTGAATTTATTGAGTCTTTTCCTTATGTTATCAAACACAAAAAGGGTAAAGATAATATTATTGCTGATGCTTTGTCACGCTGTTATGCTTTGTTATCTCAACTTGACATCAAAATATTTGGATTGCAAACTATTAAGGAACAATATGTGCATGATGCTGAATTTAAAGATGTGTTGCAGAATTGTAGAGATGGTAGAACATGGAACAAGTTCGTCTTCAATGATGGATTTGTGTTCCGTGCTAACAAACTATGCATTCCAGATAGCTCTGTTCGTCTTTTGTTGTTACAGGAGGCTCATGGAGGAGGATTGATGGGACACTTTGGTGTCAAGAAGACGGAGGATGTTCTTGTTGCACACTTCTTTTGGCCACGTATGCGTCGCGATGTTGAGAGATTTGTGGCACGCTGCACTACTTGTCAAAAAGCTAAGTCTCGCCTTAATCCACATGGTTTATATATGCCTCTTCCTGTTCCTAGTGTTCCTTGGGAGGATATTTCTATGGACTTTGTTTTGGGATTGCCACGAACGAAGGAGGGATAGTATTTTGTTGTTGTGGATCGGTTTTCTAAGATGGCACACTTTATTCCTTGTCATAAAGCGGATGATCTTTGCATATTGCTGATTTGTTCTTTCGTGAAATTGTTCGTTTGCATGGTGTGCCAAATACTATTGTCTCTGGTCGTGATACTAAATTTCTTAGCCACTTTTGGAGATGTTTATGGGCTAAGTTGGGGACTAAATTGCTCTTTAGTACTACATGTCATCCCCAAACTGATGGTCAAACTAAAGTAGTAAATAGAACTTTGTCTACTATGTTACGGGCTGTTTTAAAGAACTTAAAATTGTGGAAAGAGTGTTTACCTCATATAGAATTTGCTTATAATCGTTCATTGCATTCTACCACAAAGATGTGCCCATTTGAGATTGTGTATGGTTTTGTTCCTCGTGCACCTATTGATTTATTGCCTTTACCTTCTTCGGTGCAACATAATTTGGATGCTACACAACGCGCTGAAATGATATTAAACTTGCATAAGACTACTAAAGATAACATTGAACACATGAATGCTAAGTATAAACTTGCTGGGGATAAAGGGAGAAAGCATGTTGTGTTTGATGTTGGCGATCTTGTTTGGTTACATTTGCGTAAAGATTGTTTTCTTGATTTACGAAGTCTAAGTTAATGCCACGTCTTGCTTTGGTCCCTTTAAGGTGTTAGAGAAAATCAATGATAATGCATATAAAGTTGAGTTGCCTGCAGACTTTGGTACGGTTAGTCCTACATTTAACATTGCAGATTTGAAGCCTTACTTTGGTGAGGAAGATGAGATTGCGTCGAAGACGACTTCAATTCAAGAAGGGGAGCATTATGTGGACATCCCTACTATTGATACAACCGTTGTACCTACAGCAACACACATACAAGGACCCATCACAAGATCTCGTGCCAAACAACTTAACTATCAGGTACTTTCGTTTCTTGGAACTCTTCCTCACATACATGAGAATATGTTGCTGCCTAAATCAGATATATTTCTTACTCTTAGGAATGATGGACCAAGAATGGATGAGAGGGACAAGCATTGGAGCATGGCCATGCATGGAGATGGCAGCAAGCATGTGATGATCCAAGAGAAGACTACGGATGAAGATTTCAGAACTTTGAGTCCACCATAATGAAGAAAGAAGGCTTGGACGAAATATTCAAGATCCATACTTTACGAATTCGTCCATAGCTTAATATGGTGCTGCGACACCTTTATTTTGGGCCAGGCCCATGTAATTTTCGCAGGATTTTAATTAGCCACTTTTTAGAGTCCGTATTTGAGGGAAAAAGGACTTTTAGGGTTGGATTAGGCCACCACTTCCATGGCTGGCCGAAACCCCACCTTTTCGCCCTTAAATACTCCCCATAGCCGACCCCTTAGACTCGGATTTTTTTTAGACATTAAGTTATCCATAGTCGCAACTTCGCCAAGGCTCGAGCGTCGCAGAGGCCTCTTGCACTTCACACCTATTCAGGATCCCACCTCTTCAATAAAGCTTTCCTCTTAATCCGCAATATCTTAATTGCAACATTGGTTCTTACTTGTTCTCGATTTCAGGTAGGAATTAAGACCCTCGCTGGTCAGGCTGATCGTGTTCACGCAGGATCGGTAACCTCCAGGAGATTGGCCTAGCGATTGCATTGGCGCTCGTGCTCGCACGTGTAGTCGGATCGTCAAGCCCGAACTCCACCAAATCGATTATCGCCATCTCATCGAAATATCGGACACCTTTGCCCTATCACAGGTCGATAGCTGCCAGGTCCAAGCGGTACTACCGGTTGTCGGAACCGGTACTACCGGTCAGCGGTACTACCGCCCCCTTCTATCGCTCGCTACTGACGGCTCCAACGGATGCTCCAAGAACGCAAGCGGTACTACCGGTGCTAGAGTGGTACTACCGGTGATGACCGGTACTACCGGTCCTAAGTCGATTACCGGTCATGTCTACAGCACACAGTTGGGCCCTGACCCATGTATTCCCCTTTACTTACCTATTCGCCTAGTTTATCCCCAAACTACCCTTGTTTAGTGGCTGGCCTATAAATAGAGCCCCCACCCCTC
The DNA here is from genome assembly GCA_030063025.1 of Avena longiglumis. Classification (NCBI taxonomy): domain Eukaryota; kingdom Viridiplantae; phylum Streptophyta; class Magnoliopsida; order Poales; family Poaceae; genus Avena; species Avena longiglumis. Next base: position 341,869,731 of record CP125976.1, on the reverse strand, counting down.
ATGTATCCCTCAGGCATAGATGATAGACTAAAGACAACCCCCATTGTGGAATCTCTAGTTTTGCTTCATCCCCTTACCCAAGGGGACCGACTATCATCACCAACCTCGATTGGACTTTGCATCACGCATCCATCGTTGAACAAGGCCTTGGAGTTCGATGTCTCGTCTCCAAGTTGTCAAGACCCTCCCCAAGGTGTTCTTCCCTCTCCGATGTGGATTTGAGGGAGCACGTTGACCGATCTTTCCTTGCGAGGATTCTATCGGACCGGTGGCCACCGTTCGGGAGCAATCGGCCTTGTATCGTGTGAGTTTTGCGTGTGTTCATCGTGTTCTTCGCAAGGTGTGTGTTCGCTTCCGCTACCTTCTACATTTCCCCTCGCTTTCCAATCGATTTGACCACGAGATCCGTGAAGATCGGTCCACCCAAGAGGTTAACCCCTCCATCATAACCGGTACTACCGGTCGTACAAGCGGTACTACCGCTCACCGGTACTACCGGTCGTTGCCAGCGGTACTACCGCTCGCCTCTGACCGTGCTTCCTTGCCGTTTGACGCCTCAATTTCGTTTGCTGACTTTTCCACTTCGCTAGTTCGTGTTTCGCGTGTTTGTCGCCATTTTCACAACAGCTTCCGCATCAAAGTCAACACGCGCTCAACGACACCGCGACACTCGAACATCATCCCCCACCAACGGTTGCAAGTCGTCAACTATACCAAAGGTATAACTTGCACCACCTTGACAGCCCATATCTTCCTTTGTGTGTAACTATCCTATGAGAGAAACTCATTTTGTGTTTGTCTAAGCATTGTGCACTTGCCTTCGGAAAGTGAGAGTGTGAGGCCAAATACAAAAGCTAACATAGTAGCATAGCAAGGGAGAAAAAGAATCAAAAAAAAGGAAAAGAAAAAGATAAAATAGAAAGATACATAGTCTCCCAATACAAAGAGAATACCAAGCTTGTAAGCCAACAAGAGAGAAGAAAGATCGCACCGAGGCAAGTGCACAAATCTATTGCTTATCCTCTTTTGGCAAACGAGTTGTGGTCTCTCCTTGTGTTGGCACGACAACCGAGCATAGTCTTCGTTAGGACCTTTTGTGCTCATTTTCATAGTCGTGCTAACCCCGTTTTGCTCCACGTGTGTGTTTTCCGTGTTTTTGTAGATCGTATCCTTTTGTTTTTGATCTTTGATTCTTTACCACGTAGAGCAATAACCTTTTTGCTTTGATCGTTTTGTTTGGTTTTCCACAATCCTAACCTTCCACCAAAAGCTTTTGAGAGTTGTAGCATATTTGTGTGTGTGAGTTTCTTGCCCATTTCACTTTGCACGCAATTCGCTCATTTGTGTGGCAATTGGTTTGATATAATCTCCAAGGTGAGGTAAAAGGCTAACTCTCTGCACCCTTATTCTCCATATACAACCCTTGTTGGCTTTTCATCATGGACAGGCATGGAGAGCCATCCCAACCACTACAACCTCCGGAGGATGACACACAATTCATGACAAGATGGGACCATTGGAAGGTCCGAGGAGAATTCAACTACCGTTGTGAAGCTCTCGAGCGGCGCCAAGATGAACAATTTAGCGAGGCCCGTGTGGAATTCAAGAACATAGACAACCGCGTCGAAGAAGTCCGTGGCCAAATGCATGCCATGCAACACAACCTCGGTCATCAAAATGAAGCTCTTGGTCGTGCACTCGCCTCAACGGATGAGAAGCTTCAACGCCTCATTGATGGGCTAGCAAGGCCACGCTCGCGCGAATCAAGCTCATCTCGGCACTCCTCAAGTGAATCAAGTGCACCTCGCCGTCACGCTTCAAGGCACCGGCATGGACCCTTTCTTTAATCCATGAGCTCTTCGCAAGCGGTACCATCTCCGCGTCACGCCGCAACGTCAAGCTATGATGGTGACCTCTCCGCAAGACCTACAAGACGTGAAGCGACCCGGCCACAACCAAGGGCACTTGTGATTCAACAAGAGCACCCTCACATGGACCACCAAGGCCATCGCCGTCGACATGTCCCTTCAATAACAAGTGAAGCATCCGAAGAGGACGAACAAGATCACCGTCGACGTGAATCACTCGAAGATCCTCCAAGGCGTCATCATTGACATGATCGTCCACGTCGGCAACATGATGGTCATGAAGAGCCTCCTCCACATCATGAAGAAGAAGAGCAGCCCATTGCGCATGCGGCTCGACGTCCCCCTCGCCACAGGGCGCAAGACAATGCTCCTCGGCATCAACCACGACAAGAAAAAGAGCACGCTCCCCAAGCTCATCGTCAACACCAAGTTCCACCACCAAACGCAACACCTCAACAACTGCAAGAGCAACGCAACAATCACCAAGCAAGACATGAGAGCTCGGATGATGATGATGACCGCCCAAATCATGGCAATCATTTAACCGAACAAGAATGGAGAAGAAACTTTCGGCAAGCTCAAATTCACCATGCCAAAGTTCACCGGTTCCAATGAGCCCGAGGAATATCTCTCGTGGGAACTCAAGGTCGACAAGATCTTCTGCATGCACAACTATAGCAATGAGAAGATGATGGCCATGGCATCCCTCGAGTTTGATGAGTATGCCAACCTTTGGTGGGAACAAGTCCAACTCGCTCGCGAAGCAACAGAAGAGCCTCCAATCGCAACTTGGCAAGATATGAAGGCTCATATGAGATCCCGCTTTGTTCCTTCACACTACACGCGTGACCTCTTCAACAAGCTTCAAACGCTTAGTCAAGGGACAATGACCATGGAAGAATACTTCAAGCAAATGGACCTCAACATGATCCGTGCCAATATTGAAGAGCGAGATGAACAAACAATGGCACGCTTCCTCAATGGCTTGAACCATCCCATCAAGCGCATCACCGAGTTCCAAAAGTACAACAACATGGTTGAGCTTGTGCACATAGTGATGCAGCCCGTCCTACGACTGCTACTACATCTACTCCCACGAGCTCCCCAAGTGGACCCATGAATCGCGCCCGAGCTAAGCTCCTATAAGCCAAGGTTAACTCGCTCCTTTCCTTGTGTGACTTCGACACACCCTTGGATGGTTTGCTACTTCATACGCATACACTGTGCATCATCAGGTACGAAGAGAAGGACCCAAGGGACAGGGAAGCGGAGAAGCAACCGGGCCGCCAGACGCCACGGTATTACGGTGGCGGTACTACCGTCCCAAAGTAATACCGGGTCGGTGATTAACGCCCCTCCTACCGCTACACAGTAACTCCGACGGAAGCTCCAGGCCCGCCAGCGGTACTACCCTCCCGGAAGCGGTACTACCGGGTACTCTGGACCACGGCCTCACCGAATCGCTGAAAGCCTGTGCCTTGTAACCCTTCCTATAATTTACCTTTTCATTCGAAACTACCCCTGTTTTGCGGCTGGACTATATAGCCCCCACCCTCCATTGTAAACGGCAGACTTGGATAATAATAGATATTAAGGAAACCCTTTGAGGAACTTATATCTATTGGTCTCATGCTCCTACCAAGGAGCACCGGATTATCCACCCCCCTCTTGGATCTTGCCTAGTGCGTTCAAGTTGTACAAGGCCTTGGTGTTATGGGGTAACCCGTGGGTTGGCCCGATCTTCCACGAATTCCACGAGAAACGAGGGGAGAAGCGGTGGTCGGGGGAAGAAGGGATGAAAACCACGAACACATGCACACAAAACACGATACACGCCTATCCCTCACGCCGGTGGCAACCGGTCCAACATAATCCCTAGGATCGGTGTTGGGCGAAGCTCTCTCTCCACGCCAACAACGGGGGACGAGGTGCTTGGTGAGCTCTTGACGACTTGGGGGCGAGAAACCGAGAACCCAAGGCCTTGTACAACTTGAACGCACTAGGCAAGATCTAAGAGGGGGTTGGATAATCCGGTGCTCCTTGGTAGGAGCATGAGACCAATAGATATAAGTTCCTCAAAGGGTTTCCTTAATATCTATTATTATCCAAGTCTAGCGTTTACAATAGAGGGTGGTGGGCTATATATAGGCCAACCACATAAACAGGGGTATTTTGAGAACAAATAGAGAAATATAGAGAGGGTTACAAGGCGCTGGGCCGACTTGACACGATCTGGCCTTTCAGTGTCCGAGTACGGGTCCACTGACAGAGTACGGCCAGCGGTAGTACCGCTTACGCCCGTAGTACCGCTTGTCATCTGGGACCTCTTGGAGCCTTGTTGGTGGCGGTGGCGGGGCGGTAGTCGTGCAGTACCGGGATCTGGGCGATAGTACCGATGACAGAGAGCATTTGGCTAGCGCTGGGGTCTTCTGTTGTTGGCGGTAGCAGGAGGCGGTAGTACCGCCGAGCGGTAGTACCGGTCGCTAGGCCCGGTAGTACCGCTGGCGATAGAGAGCGTTTGGTCTCTCCTGCTGGCGCCCCTCCGTCCTGTGGGTCCTTCTCTTCGTACCTGATGAAGCACAAGGTATGGGTATGAAGTAGCAGGCCATCCAAGTGTGTGTCGAAGTCACACAAGGAGAGGAGCGAGTTCACCTTAGCTTGAAGGAGTTTGGCTCGGGCACGAGTCATGGGTCCACTTGGGGACCTCGTGGGGGTAGATGTAGTAGCGGTCGTAGGACGGGCTGCATCAGCTCCCCCCCTTGGGAAAGAGTCGTCCTCAACTCTTCAACCTTCGCAACTTCCTCTTCTCCATGGTAGGGTGGTAGGTCCTTGACATTGAATGTCGAGCTCACAAGATACTTTGATGTTGGGATATCGATGACATAAGTGTTGTTGTTGATTCTCTTGAGCACTTTGAATGGTCCATCACCTCTTGGCTTTAGCTTGGAGTCGCGTTCCTTGGGGAAGCGGTCTTTACTCAAGTGTATCCACACAAGGTCGCCCTCTTCGAAGATTATCTCTTTCTTGTTCTTGTTTAGCCTTGATGCTTGGCGAAGGACTTGTTGCTCGATAGTAGCTCGTGTGTCTTCATGGAGCTTCTTCATTGTGTGGGCGCGCTTGACAATGTCCATATTGGCACGTTCATGAAGTGGTAGTGGAAGGATATCGAGCGCGGTGAGAGGCTCAAAGCCGTAGACGACCATGAACGGGCTCCTCATGGTGGTGGAGTGCTTGGCGTGGTTGTAGGCGAACTCGGCATGTGGAATACATTCCTCCCAGTCTTTAAGGTTCTTCTTTATCAACACCCGGAGGAGTGTGCCAAGACTTTGATTGACGACCTCGGTTTGTCCATCGGTTTGAGGATGCGAGGTGGACGAGAAGAGGAGCTTGATGCCGAGCTTGGCCATGAGGGTCTTCCAGAAGTAGCTCATGAATTTTACGTCGCGGTCGGAGATGATTGTTCTTGGCACACCGTGTAGCCGAATTACTTCCCTGAAAAACAATTTTGCTACATGTGAAGCATCATCGGTCTTATGGCACGGAATGAAATGTGCCATTTTTGAAAAGCGATCCACTACGACAAATATAGAATCATGTCCATGTTTAGATCTAGGCAAGCCTAACACAAAGTCCATGCTAATGTCTGACCAAGGTGCATGAGGAATAGGCAATGGCATATAAAGACCAAAGGGGTTGGACTTAGACTTAGCTTGGATACATGTAATGCATCGTTGGACGCGGCGCTCCACGTCGCGCTTCATCTTTGGCCAAAAGTAGTGAGTGGAGAGCATGTCATATGTCTTGTCACGACCAAAGTGACCCATAAGGCCTCCACCATGGGACTCTTGAAGAAGCAAAAGTTGGAGAGACGATTTCGGAATGCAAAGCTTGTTTTGTTTGAAAAGAAAACCCTTATGCAAATAGAAATCATCAATCCCTTTGTCTATTGAACATTGTGCAAATATTGGTCCAAAGAAGGGGTCGGGCGCGTACAAATATTTGATGTCATCAAGACCCAAGACATTTACTTCGAGTCGTGTAAGAAGGCTTGTGTTTTTGCGAGACAAGGCGTCCGCTACCACATTTTCTTTGCCCTTCTTGTATTTGACAATGTAAGGAAAAGACTCCATGAACTCAACCCATTTTGCGTGCTTTTTACTCAAATTGGCTTGGCCCTTAAGATACTTCAACGACTCATGGTCGGAATGGATGATAAATTCTTTGGGCCAAAGATAGTGTTGCCACACTTGAAGAACTCGAACCAAGGCAAAAAGTTCTTTGTCATAAATGGGATAGTTTAGGCGTGCGCCATCAAGTTTCTCACTATGGTAAGCAATTGGACGCCCATTTTGCATAAGGACGCCACCAATGCCAATACCACTAGCGTCACATTCAATCTCAAAGGTTTGTGTGAAATCCGGCAATGCAAGAAGTGGTGCTTTGGTGAGCCTCTTTTTGAGATCATCAAAAGCTTTTTGTTGTGCTTTTCCCCAAACGAACGTGACATTTTTCTTGGTCAATTCGTTGAGGGGGCAAGCAATTGTAGAGAAGTCTTTGACAAAACGACGGTAAAAGCCAGCCAACCCATGAAAACTATGAAGTTCACTAACATTTGTAGGGATGGGCCAATCTCGTATGTCCTTGACTTTTGAGACATCAACTTCAATGCCATTAGAAGACATGACAAAACCAAGGTAATCAGCTTGTCTCTTGCAAACGTGCACTTTGGGAGATTAGCATTGATAGGGCAAAGGTGTCCGATCTTTCGATGAGATGGCGATATTTGATTTGGTGGAGTTCGGGCTTGACGATCCGACTACACGTGCGAGCACGAGCGCCAATGCAATCGCTAGGCCAATCTCCTGGAGGTTACCGATCCTGCGTGAACACGATCAGCCTGACCAGCGAGGGTCTTAATTCCTACCTGAAATCGAGAACAAGTAAGAACCAATATTGCAATCAAGATATTGCGGATTAAGAGGAAAGCTTTATTGAAGAGGTGGGATCCTGAATAGGTGCGAAGTACAAGAGGCCTCTGACGCCGAGCCTTGGCGAAGTTGCGACTATGGCTAACTTAATGTCTAAACAAAATCCGAGTCTAGAGGTTCGCTATGGGCGATTTAAGGCGAAAAGGTGGGGTTTCGCCAGCCATGGGAGTGGTGGCCGAATCCAACCCTAAAAGTCCTTTTCCCCTCAAATACGGACTCTAAAAAGTGGCTAATTAAAATCCCGCGAAAATTACATGGGCCTGGCCCAAAATAAAAGGTGTCGCAGCACCATATTAAGCTATGGACGAATTCGTAAAGTATTGATCTTGAATATTTCGTCCAAGCCTTCTTTCTTCATTATGGTGGCCTCAAAGTTCTGAAATCTTCATCTGTGGCCTTCTCTTGGATCATCACATGCTTGCTGCCATCTCCATGCATGACCATGCTCCAATGCTTGTCCCTCTCATCCATTCTTGGTCCATCATTCCTAAGAGTAAGAAATATATCTGATTTAGACAGCATCATATTCTCATCTATGTGAGGAATAGTTCCAAGAAACGAAAGTACCTGATAGTTAAGTTGTTTGGCACGAGATCTTGTGATGGGTCCTTGTATGTGTGTTGTTGTAGGTACAACGGTTGTATCAATAGTAGGGATGTCCACATCATGATCCCCTTCTTGAATTTAAGTCGTCCTCGACGCAATCTCATCTTCCTCACCAAAGTAAGGCTTCAAATCTGCAATGTTAAATGTAGGACTAACCGTACCAAAGTCTGCAGGCAACTCAAGTTTATATGCATTATCATTGATTTTCTCTAACACCTTAAAGGGACCAGCAACACGTGGCATTAACTTAGACTTAGGTAAATCAGGAAAACGATCTTTACGCAAATGTAACCAAACAAGATCGCCAACATCAAACACAATATGCTTTCTCCCTTTATCCCCAGCAAGTTTATACTTAGCATTCATGTGTTCAATGTTATCTTTAGTAGTCTTATGCAAGTTTAATATCATTTCAGCGCGTTGTGTAGCATCCAAATTATGTTGCACCGAAGAAGGTAAAGGCAATAAATCAATAGGTGCACGAGGAACAAAACCATACACAATCTCAAATGGGCACATCTTTGTGGTAGAATGCAATGAACGATTATAAGCAAATTCTATACGAGGTAAACACTCTTCCCACAATTTTAAGTTCTTCTTTAAAACAACCCGTAACATAGTAGACAAAGTTCTATTTACTACTTTAGTTTGACCATCAGTTTGGGGATGACATGTAGTACTAAAGAGCAATTTAGTCCCCAACTTAGCCCATAAACATCTCCAAAAGTGGCTAAGAAATTTAGTATCACGATCAGAGACAATAGTATTTGGCACACCATGCAAAAGAACAATTTCACGAAGAACAAATCAGCAATATGCGCAAGATCATCCGTTTATGACAAGGAATAAAGTGTGCCATCTTAGAAAACCGATCCACAACAACAAAATACTATCCCTCCTTCTCGTGTTTCGTGGCAATCCCAAAACAAAGTCCATAGAAATATCCTCCCAAGGAACACTAGGAAGGGAAGAGGCATATATAAACCATGTGGATTAAGGCAAGACTTAGCTTTTTGACAAGTAGTGCACAGTACACAAATCTCTCAACATCGCGACGACACGTGGCCAAAAGAAGTGCAAAGAAGAACATCCTCCGTCTTCTTGACACCAAAGTGTCCCATCAATCCTCCTCCATGCGCCTCCTGTAACAACAAAAGACGAACAGAGCTATCTGGAATGCATAGTTTGTTAGCACGGAACACAAATCCATCATTGAAGACGAACTTGTTCCAAGTTCTACCATCTCTACAATTCTGCAACACATCTTTAAATTCAGCATCATGCACATATTGTTCCTTAATAGTTTCCAATCCAAATATTTTGAAGTCAAGTTGAGATAACAAAGCATAACGGCGTGACAAAGCATCAGCAATAATATTATCTTTACCCTTTTTGTGTTTGATAACATAAGGAAAAGACTCAATAAATTCAACCCACTTTGCATCACGACGATTCAACTTAGCTTGACTACGAATATGCTTCAAAGATTCATGATCAGAATGAATAACAAACTCTTTAGGCCATATATAATGTTGCCAAGTTTCTAATGTCCGAACCAACGCAGATAATTCTTTATCATAAGTAGAATAGTTCAGACTAGCCCCACTCAATTTCTCACTAAAATATGCAACAGGTTTTCCCTCTTGTAATAACACCCCTCCCAAACCAATTCCACTAGCATCACATTCAAGCTCAAAAGTCTTAGTAAAATCAGGAAGTTGGAGTAAGGGAGCATGTGTTAGCTTATCTTTTAATATGACGAAGGCTGTTGTTGTGCATCGCCCAAACAAAGGGCACATCCTTCTTGGTAAGCTCATTCAACGGTAGGCAATTGATCCAAAGTCTTTGACAAAGCGCCTATAAAAACCAATGAGGCCAAGAAAACTCCTCACTTGTATGACCGTCTTAGGTGCGGCCAATTCTCAATAGCTTCAATCTTGTGGATCCACTTCAATACCTGTGATGTAACAACATAGCCAAGAAACGCAACTCGATTGGTGCAAAGGTGCACTTCTCAAGGTTACCAAACAAGCGTGCATCACGTAAAGCATTGAAAACAAAGACGTAAATGGTCCAAATGATCCTCTAAAGATTTGCTATAAATCAAAATATCATCAAAGTAGACTACCACAAAACGTCCAATGAAAGCACGAAACTTCGTTCATTAATCTCATGAAAGTGCTAGGTGCATTAGTTAAACCAAACGCATCACTAACCACTCATATAAACCGAACTTAGTTTTAAATGTTGTTTTCCATTCATCTCCTAATTTCATACGAATCTGGTGGTAACCACTACGCAAATCAACTTTAGAAAACATGGTAGAGCCACTCAATTCATCAAGCATGTCATCTAAACGTGGAATAGGATGACGATATCGAATAGTAATATTATTGATAGCTCTACAATCAGTACACATGTGCGAAGAACCATCTTTCTCGTACCAAAATAATAGGAACAAAGACAGGGCTAAGGGACTCACGAATATGATCTCTGTCGAGTAGTTCCTGAATTTGGCGTATCTCCTTTGTCTCCTCCGGATTGGTTCTATATGGCGCCGGTTGCAACGTGGCACCAGGAATGAGATCAATTTGGTGCTCAATTCCTCTAATAGGAGGTAGTCCTGTGGCGGCTCGGGGGAAAGACGTCCTCATATTCCTGCAAAAGGTTAGCAACAGGGGGTGGCAAAGAAGGAGGCATATCCTCAAATGAAAATAAAACCTCTTTACAGACAATTGCATAACATTGAGTATTGTTTACATCTAGTTCAGATATATCAATTTTATTTGCAAGCATACATGGGCTCTTCAAACGAATTTCAGTAGCATGTGTAGAATCAGATTTATTGTTCTTTGGTGGTATAAAATCTACAGCAACAATCTGATTCTCACTTTTATTTTTCTCCTCAGTTTTAGCTCTACTAGCTCTAGCAAGATCATCTTTTAAAATCTGTTCGGGAGTCATAGGTTTTAGACCAATTTTCTTTCCATCATGCATAAGAGAGTAATGATTAGTTTTTCCATTATGAACAGATTCTCTATCAAATTGCCATGGTCTACCAAGTAACAAAGAACAAGCTTGCATAGGTACAACATCACAATCAACAAAATCAGAATATGTACCAATAGTAAAATGCACGCGTACCGTTCTTGTTACCTTGATCTTGCGAGAACTCTCAAACCATTGGATGTAATATGAATGTGGGAGTTGTCTGTTGGAAGCGCAAGCTTCTCTACCATGTCAACACCGCGATTATTACAACTCCTCCATCAATGATGATCCGTATAGCTCTTTCCTTGACAACACCACGTGTTTGGAACAGGTTGTGGCGTTGATCTTGCTCAGATTTGCTCAATGCACACTCAACACACGTTGTAATTAAGCTCTTGTATTGATCGAGCTCAGCCCCATTACCTCGGCTCTTCATCAAGATCAATTGTCTCCATCTCGAGCAGAAATAAGGGCTAGTGTATCTTTATCGAAGTCACTCGCTGAATCGTATTGACCATCTTCTCGCACCATCATCACACGTTGTGTTGTGCACTGTCTGATGCAGCCCGTCCTCCGACCACTACTACATCTACTCCCACGAGCTACCCAAATGGACCCATGACTCGTGCCCGAGCCAAGCTCCTTCAAACTAAGGTGAACTCGCTCCTCTCCTTGTGTGACTTCGACACCCCCTTGGATGGCTTGCTACTTCACGCAAACTACATGCATCATCAGTACGAAGAAGCCACCGATGTTGCCAGACGCTAAGCGGTACTACGGTTGGGACGACCGTACTACCGCCTCAAGCGGACCTACCGCCTCCTCCTACCGCCGCCACAGAAGCACTACCCCATGCCCCAGGGCAAGCGGTACTACGGTCTCAGAATCGGTACTACCGGTGGCGTACTACCGCCCCTCCTACCGCCATCGACGCCCGACGGAAGCTCCAGGCCCTCAAGGTACTACTCGAAGCGGTACTGGCGTCACCACCAGATTACCGGGCCACGGTACTACCGATCTGCCTGACCACGATCACCTCAGTTCGCCACATGCCTTGTAACCCAACCTATCATTTATCTCTCCATTAAACTACCCTGTTTTGTGGGACTGGATATATAGCCCCACCTCTATTGTAAACGTTTAGACTTGGATAATAATAGATATTAAGGAAACCCTTTGAGGACTTATATCTATTGGTCTCATGCTCCTACCAAGGAGCACCGGATTATCCACCCCCCTCTTGGATCTTGCTTAAGTGCGTTCAAGTTGTACAAGGCCTTGGGTTCTCGGTGTCTCGCCCCCAAGTCGTCAAGGTCTCACCAAGCACCTCATCCCCCGTTGTTGGCGTGGAGAGCGAGCTTCGCCCAACACCGATCCTAGGGATTATGTTGGACCGGTTGCCACCGGCGTGAGGAGTAGGCGTGTATCGTGTTTTGGTGTGTGTGTGTGTGTTCGTGGTTTTCATCGTTTTCCTCGATTTCATCCACCGACCACCTCTTTCCCCCTCGTTTCTCGTGGAATTCGTGAAAGATCGGGCCAACCCCAGGGTTACCCCATAACACTGTCTCTCTATATGACCAAAACCCCAGCACTTGCGGCATTGTATATCCTTTGTCTTACCCGTGGAAGCCATAGAAGATGCACTACGAGCAGGAGCATTGGATGATGGTGGAGGAGCAGCTGGAAATCTTGTGGTGGCTTTGGATGTGGTAGTAGATGGTGGCGAATCACGAGGAGGTGCTGATTGTCGGGATGTCCAAGTGGATGTGCGACCTGCAGAATTATTAGTCCTCCTCCTTGGTGTTTGGCGATCCTGCACTTCACGTTCAGCTTTGCAAGCAAGATGAAACAAACGACTGATCGAATTATATTCCTTATAATCTAATATGTGCTGAATGTCCTTGTTTAATCCACCAAAGAAACGTGCAAGCATTTGTTCATTAGATTCAACAAGACCACACCTAACCATCCCCGTTTGTAATTCCTGATAATACTCTTCTACAGAATTTTTCCCTTGCTCTAAACGTGTCAGATTCTTTAGTAAATCACGTTGATAAGTGGGAGGTACAAAGCGAACACGCATAGCAGTTTTAAAGGTCCAAGTACTAGGAATAGTAGTAGGATTTAAACGACAATACTCGGACCACCAAAGGGAAGCAAATTTAGTAAATTCACATGTAACAAAGACTAACACGCATATTCTGGATATTTTAAGCATGCAAAACGTTGTTCTACTTCCATCTCCCATGTAAGATATGCATCAGGATTATATTTACCCTCAAAAGATGGAATATTTAATTTAAGCTTTGCAACATGATCATCATCACGTACCGGTGGGCGAGCGTTGTGGTAGTAATGTCGGGGACGGCCAGCAGGTACCTGTGGAGGTTGTTCAACCTCCTCGTCAAACAGATCGTCGTCATCGGGGTCGTAGTAGTACCCGCCGTTTGTCCCCAGTGTCGCAGCAGTGACGGCGGAAGTCACGAGAGCGTCACCGCAGCCGCTGTGGGTGCGGCGGCAACAAATGATCCGACCCGTGATCGGAATGCGCCGCGCCATGTGTGGGTGCCGGCGGTGCGGGCAATCTGTTAAAAATCTCCTTGAACCGAACGTCAAGCTTGGCGTTGAAGGATTTATCGAGTCCATCGATCTTGTCCACGGCGTTGGTGAGCTTGGTGTCAATCCCCCCTAGGCGCGTATCCACATCTTCAGCGCGACTGACCAATAGCACGGAGAAGTGGGCATGTGGTTCTTCATTTGTCATGGTGGCAGGGTTCCGCGAAGTATCTGTCATGGTTAGTCCTTAAAAAGCACAGGTATATACTACAGGAATATGGTGGAAGTCACGCGTAATCCGTCAAGCAATATACGAAGCTCTTACAAGTTCTAAAAAGAGGTTAGCCCCAAAAAAAAATTTGAAATTTTTTATTTTGCTCCGGAAAGCGCGCAGGCGCCAAAAAAATATCGCTATAACGGCCGATGGAGAAAAGTGATCCCCAAAGCCGAAAACTAGTATAGCCAGAAAAAAATTTCGGAGGCGGTTCCAGACTTTTTTTTTTGCTCTCCTTCTGGACTTACGACCGGACTCGGAGCTCGACACGGACTTTAGCTTAACACGGAAACAACAAAGAAGGAGAGTAAAAAGAAATAACTAGGAACAATAACTCTACTCGGACTCGTACCACAGCAGGAAACTGATCGGATCTGTGTTGCGGTAGGAAGGCGGTGGCGGAGTATTAGGGTTTATGGAGGCAGGGTATATGGCGGCGGAATATGGTGGCGGAATATGGTGGCGGTGATCGGCGAGTGTGGCGGTGACTACTATGATCAGAACTCGAAACTCTAAGGGACGAGACACTAAGACCAAAGAACTCGACGCCGACGATACACAAATTCAACAATGCAAAACCGAAAAGATAAGCGAGGTGTAGATTGGTTATAGGATGGATCTAAACTCTAAGCGTGTTTTTGGCTTTTCGTGGGTTATAGGTAAAACAGATCTAATCTCTTAAAAAAAAGAAATCTCACCGAGCAACCGAAATGATACCACTTGATAGGGCAAAGGTGTCCGATCTTTCGATGAGATGGCGATATTCGATTTGGTGGAGTTCGGCTTGACGATCCGACTACACGCGAAGCACGAGCCAATGCAATCGCTAGGCCAATCTCATGGAGGTTACCGATCCTGCGGAAACACGATCAGCCTGACCAGCGAGGGTCTTAATTCCTACATGAAATCGAGAACAAGTAAGAACCAATATTGCAATCAAGATATTGCGGATTAAGAGGAAAGCTTTATTGAAGAGGTGGGATCCTGAACAGGTGAAGTACAAGAGGCCTCATGACGCTCGAGCCTTGGCGAAGTTGCGACTATGGCTAACTTAATGTCTAAACAAAATCCAAGTCTAGAGGTTCGGCTATGGGCGTATTTAAGGCGAAAAGGTGGGGTTTCGCAAGCCATGGAAGTGGTGGCGAATCCAACCCTAAAAGTCCTTTTCCTCAAATACGGACTCTAAAAAGTGGCTAATTAAAATGTCATGAAAATTACATGGGCCTGGCCCAAAATAAAGGTGTCATGACACCATATTAAGCTATGGACGAATTGAAAGTATTGATCTTGAATATTTCGTCCAAGCCTTCTTTCTTCATTATGGTGGCCTCAAAGTTCTGAAATCTTCATCTGTGGCCTTCTCTTGGATCATCACATGCTTGCTGCCATCTCCATGCATGACCATGCTCCAATGCTTGTCCCTCTCATCCATGCTTGGTCCATCATTCCTAAGAGTAAGAAATATATCTGATTTAGGCAGCATCATATTCTCATGTATGTGAGGAATAGTTCCAAGAAACGAAAGTACCTGATAGTTAAGTTGTTTGGCACGAGATCTTGTGATGGGTCCTTGTATGTGTGTTGCTGTAGGTACAACAGTTGTATCAATAGTAGGGATGTCCACATCAAGCATAAAGCTTTTCATGACGAAGGATTTGAAGGACCTCCTTAACATGAGTAACATGTTCCTCTAGTGACTTGCTATAGACAAGAATGTCATGAAAGTAAACAACTACACTCTTCCCAATGAGAGATCGCAAAATATGGTGCATTAGACGCATGAAGGTAGATGGGGCATTAGATAAGCCAAAAGGCATAACCAACCATTCATAGAGACCAAGCTTGGTCTTGAAGGCGGTTTTCCACTCATCACCTTCGGCCATGCGAATTTGAACGGCAGATCAACTACGAAGATCAATTTTCGAAAATATAGTGGCTCCACATAATTCATCAAGACGCGGTATGGGATGTTGATAACGCACGGTGATAGCATTGATTGGACGGCAGTCCATGCATAACCGCAACGTATCATCCGTTTTTGGAACAAGGATCACAGGGACCGCGCTTGGGCTAGTGCTTACTTGGATCAAACCTTTGGAGACGAGTTGGTTGATTTGACGTTCGATCTCCTTTGTATCTTCCGGGTTCGTGCGATACGCGACGCGGTTTGGGAGTGGTGCGCCGGGTATGAGGTCGATGCGGTGCTCGATTCCACGAAGAGGAGGAAGACCATGAGGAAGCTCTTCGGGAAATACATCTTGGAATTCCTGCAAAATAGCCATCAAAGAAGGAGGAACATTTGTCAAGTCGTTAGTTCCTTGCGCTAGTCCCTTGCATACAAGGACATAGTGCAAGATGGATGGGTTGTTCCGCACTTCTCTCATCTCACTTTTGGTGGCAAGAAGAACAAGCTTAGTTTTTCCACTCGAGTTTGGCTTGTAGCTCTCACTCACTATAGTGTGGTTCTCTCGCTCACCACTCTTCTCACAAGGTGTTTTTGTGTATTGCGCCCTCGCTAAAGCCTTTGCATTGTCCGCAATTATTTGTCTAGGAGTCATTGGTTGCAGGACACAAGTTTTATCAAGCCATTTGAAGGTGTAAGTGTTTGAGTGACCATTATGCAAAGCATGCTTGTCGTATTGCCACGGCCTTCCGAGCAACATATGGCAAACCGTCATTGGGACTACGTCACATTCCACCGTGTCTTGTAGTGCCCAATTGAGAACGTCACCGAGACGGTGTGCTTGATCTTGACGGATCCTTGGTCACTTAGCCATTGGATATGGTAGGGGTGTTTATGCGGATGGAGGGTGAGATTGAGTTTCTCACACAATTCCTTACTTGCAAGGTTGTGACAACTCCCTCCATCGATGACAACTTTGATGGACTTTCCATTGATGCCGGCACAAGTTTGGAAGATGTTCGAGCGTTGGTCTTCATTTTCATTGACTTGGGTAGTCAAGACCCTTGTGACCAAATACAAGAATCTCTTGGTCCTCTTCCAAATGTTGCCTTGCCAAGGTTTCCTTGACCCTTGCATCAAACTCTTCTTCTCTCAAGTATTCTTCATCGCCGTTGTCATGGATGAACAAAACTTTCTTGTTTCCACATGCATTCCACTTGTGCCCTTTGCCTCCACACTTGTAGCATTCACCATTGAATGGTTGATCATCCCTTGTGTGTTAGCTACTTGGGGGTTGTTTTCCTTGAGGGAGAGTTGGCTGGAAGGGAAGCTTGGTGGTACTTGAGGAGCTTCCACTTGGTGTTGTTGGAGTAGTGGTTGGCGCTTGCTTGTAGGTGAAGTACGTTTTTGGCTTGTTGTACTTGATGTCCTCTTGCACTTGACGCTCGGCCTTGGATGCGATGTGCACAAGCTCAACCATGTTGTTTTACTTTTGGAACTCGGTGATGCGCTTGATGGGATGGTTCAAGCCATTGAGGAAGCGTGCCATTGTTTGTTCATCTCGCTCTTCAATGTTGGCACGGATCATGTTGAGCTCCATTTGCTTGAAGTACTCTTCCACGGTCTTTGTCCCTTGACTAAGCGTTTGAAGCTTGTTGAAGAGGTCACGCGTGTAGTGTGAGGGAACAAAGCGGGATCTCATATGGGCCTTCATATCTTGCCAAGTTGCGATTGGAGGCTCTTCTTTCGCTTCGCGAGCGAGTTGGACTTGTTCCCACCAAAGGTTGGCATACTCATCAAACTCGAGGGATGCCATGGCCATCATCTTCTCATTGCTATAGTTGTGCATGCGGAAGATCTTGTCGACCTTGAGTTCCCACGAGAGATATTCCTCGGGCTCATTGGAACCGGTGAACTTTGGCATGGTGAATTTGACCTTGCCGAAAGTTTCTTCTCCATTGCGGTTCCGGTTGCGGCGGTTGCCATGATTTGGGCGGTCGTCATCATCATCCGAGCTCTCATGTCGTGCTTGGTGATGGTTGCGTTGCCCTTGCGGTTGTTGGGGCGCCGCGTTTGGTGGTGGAACTTGGTTTTGACGACGAGCTTGGGGAGCTTGCTCGTTTTGTTTTCGCGGTTGAGGACGAGGAGGAGGTTGATGGTCCTCACGACGAGCTTGGGGAGCTTGCTCTTTTTCTTGTTGTGGGTGGTGCCGAGGAGCATTGTCTTGCGCCCTGTGGCGAGGAGGACGTCGAGCCGCATGCGCAATGGGCTGCTCTTCTTCTTCTTGATGTGGCGGAGGCTCGTCATGACCATCATGTTGCCGACGTGGGCGATCATGTCGATGATGACGCCTTGGAGGATCTTCTAGTGCTTCACGTCGACGGTGATCTTGTTCGTCCTCTTCGGATGCTTCACTTGGTGTGGAAGGGACATGTCGACGACGATGGCCTTGGTGGTCCATGTGAGGTTGCTCTTGTTGAATCACAAGTGCCCTTGGTTGTGGCCGGTTCGCTTCACATCTTGGAGGTCGTGCGGAGAGGTCACCATCATAGCTTGACGTTGCGGCGTGACGCGGAGATGGTACCGCTTCCGAAGAGCTCATGGATTGAAGAACGGGTCCATCCCGGTGCCTTGAAGCGTGACAGCGAGGTGCACTTGATTCACTTGAGGAGTGCCGAGATGAGCTTCATTCGCGCGAGCGTGGCCTTGCTAGTCCATCAATGAGGCGTTGAAGCTTCTCATCCGTTGAGGCGAGAGCACGACCAAGAGCTTCATTTTGATGACCAAGGTTGTGTTGCATGGCATGCATTTGGCCACGGACTTCTTCGAAGCGGTTGTCGATGTTCTTGAATTCCACACGGGCCTCGCTAAATTGTTCATCTTGGCGCCGCTCTAGAGCTTCACAACGGTAGTTGAATTCTCCTCGGACCTTCCAATGGTCCCATCGTGTCATGAATTGTGTGTCATCCTCCGGAGGTTGTGGTGGTTGGGATGGCTCTCCATGCCTGTCCATGATGCAAAGCCAACAAGAGTTGTATATGGAGAGAAAGGGTGCGGAGAGTTAGCCTTTTACCTCACCTTGGAGATTATATCAAACCAATTGCCACACGAATGAGCGAAACGCGTGCAAAGTGAAATGGGCAAGAACTCACACACAAATATGCTACAATTCTCAAAAGCTTTTGGGGGAGGGTTAGGATTGTGGGAAACAAAACGATCCAAGCAAAAGGTTATTGTCCTACGTGGTAAAGAACCAAAGATCAGAAGCAAAAGGATACGATCTACAAAAACACGAAAAACACACACGTGGAGAAAACGGGGTTAGCACGACTATGAAAATGAGCACAAAAGGTCCTAACGAAGACTACGCTCGGTTGTCGTGCCAACTCAAGGAGAGACCACAACTCGTTAGCCAAAAGAGGATAAGCAATAGATTTGTGCACTTGCCTCGGTGCGCTCTTTCTTCTCTCTTTCTTGGCTTACAAGCTTGGTATTCTCTTTGTATTGGGAGACTATGTATCTTTTTCTCTTTTTTTTTATTCTTTTTCCTTTTTCTCCCTTTCTATGCTACAATGTTAGCTTTTGTATTTTGCCTCACACTCTCACTTTCCGAAGGCAAGTGCACAATGCTTAGACAAACACAAAATGAGTTGCTCTCAAGGATAGATACACACAAAGGAAGATATGGGGGTTGTCAAAGTGGTGCAAGTTATACCTTTGGTATTGTTGAGGACTTGCAACCGTTGGTGGTGGATGATGTTCGAGTGTCGCGGTGTCGATGAGCGCGGGAGACTTTGATGCGGAAGCTAAAGGGGAAAAAGTCAGCAAACGAAAATGAGGTGTCAAGAAGGAGAAAAAGTTTCTGTTGCTGGTGGTAGTACCGCTTGTTACTGCAGTAGACTGACCATGATAGTACCGCTTGGCAATGCGGTAATCACCGGGTCATAGAACCAGAACGAAAGCGAGATCCACTTGACACAAACCTCAAATCCGTGGGAAATCGGACCGAAAGGCTGGGCTAGGAACAACAGGGGATATAGATCGACTCCAAAAGCAACAGATCTATGGACCAAAACCACGAAAAACTCACCAAATCCAGAGATCGATCCGAAGGCAAATTGGGGCTCTTTTTGGTGGGATTTTCGATTTTAAGGTGGATACAAGAAAAATTGGGGGGAAATTCGTGATCAACCGTGCTCTTGATACCAATATGTTAGGGGGTAACCCGTGGGTTGGCCCGATCTTTCACGAATTTCACGAGAAACGAGGGGAGAAGCGGTGGTCGGGGGAAGAAGGGATGAAAACCACGAACACACGCACACAAAACACGATACACGCCTATCCCTCATGCCGGTGGCAACCGGTCCAATATAATCCCTAGGATCGGTGTTGGGCGAAGCTCGGTCTCCACGCCAACAACGGGGGACGAGGTGCTTGGTGAGATCTTGACGACTTGGGGGCGAGAAACCAAGAACCCAAGGCCTTGTACAACTTGAACGCACTTGGTAAGATCCAAGAGGGGGGTGGATAATCCGGTGCTCCTTGGTAGGAGCATGAGACCAATAGATATAAGTTCCTCAAAGGGTTTCCTTAATATCTATTATTATCCAAGTCTAGCGTTTACAATAGAGGTTGGGGGGCTATATATAGGCCAACCACATAAACAGGGGTATTTTGGGAACAAATAGCGAAATATAGAGAGGGTTACAAGGCGCTGGGCCGACTTGACACGATCTGGCCTTTCCAGGTCCGGTAGTACCGGTCCAGCTCGACCGGTAGTTGTTGGAGATATGCCCTAGAGGCAATAATAAATATAGTTATTATTATATCTTTGTGTTTATGATAAAATGTTTACATTCATGCTATAATAGTATTAACAAGGAAACATTAATACTTGTGTGATTTGTAAACTTAATTTGAAGTCCCTAGTATAGCCTCTATACTTCACTAGCTTGTTGGTTGATTAATGATTGTGGTTTCCCTATCATGAACATTGAGATGTTATCAACAACAAGATCATATTGTTAGGAGAATGATATGGTGGACATACTCCTATAGATAAGCGTAGCATAAAGATCAAGTCATTTCAATAGTTCAATTGCTATATGCTTTCTGATACATAGTAACCTAATTCCTTCGACCATGAGATCATGCATATCACCTTTACTGGATGGATGCTTTGATGACATCAAACACCACACCGTAACTGGGTGGCTATAAAGGTGGCATTGAGTGTTCGGAAAGTATTGGTTGAAACACATGGATCAAGAGTGATTTGTCCATCCATATGACGGATAGATATACTGGGCCCTCTCGGTGGAATGTCATCCAATTAGCTTGCAAGCATGTGACTAGGTCACAAGGGATCACATATCACGGAACGAGAAAAGAGTACTTATCGGTAACGAGGTTAAACTAGGTATGCAGAGATCGACGATCATAACCTCGGATAAGTAAACTATCGTGAGACAAAGGGAAATTGGTATCGTATGTAAGTGGTTCATTCGATCGCAAAGTAATCAGAAATATGTGGGAGCCATATGAATTTCGATTCCTCTATTGGTTATTGTTCGGAGAAGTGTCTCGATCATGTCCGCATAATTCACGAACCGTAGGGAGACACACTAAGGATTGACGTTGTTTTGAGTAGTTATGGTATTATGAAAAAAGACCGAATGTTGTTGAGTCTCGGATGGGATCCGGATATCACGAGGTGATCCATAATGGTCCGAGAATAAGATTCATATAAGGAAAGTCCCATTTCGAGTTGGGAATGATTCGGTGTTTTCATCGGGAATGTTCTAGAAGGTTCGGATTGTCCAAAGACTGGGGGAGGGTACATGAATGTGTCATTGAATGATTGCATCATGTACTAAGTGTTCTTCTTTGTTCAAACTGAAAAGTCAAACTACCAGTTTGAAAGTCAAACGGCTAAAACAGAAAACTGTGGAAAACAGGAAACTATGGGAAACAGGAAACTGTGGGAAACAAGCAAGAGGAGGTTGAAACCAACTTGGAGGAGGAGTCCCTCTCCTCCAAGCCGGCGGCCCACCTAGGCCGAGTTGGGGAGGGACTCCCCTCCCTCCCCTGGCGCGCCGGCGCCTCCACCTATAAAAGGAGGGGCAGGGCCTCCTCCTCTAGACACACAAGTTCCTATCCTCTAATCTCCGGTTTAGAGCCGTTTTGGTTTAGAGCTTCTAATTGCTTTAGCCTGCGGTTTAGAGCCTTCTAATTGGTGTGTCTAATCTCTAGACCACTAATAGCCCTCTCTCATACTCCACCATAATCGCTCCGGCTTAAGGCGAAGCCCTGCGGGATTTCCTCTCTACTTCCGGTACCACGTCGTTGTGCTGCCGGAATCGTAAGGAGAGTGCTACAACCTCCGCTGCCTGCTGGAACAAGGGAGAGGAAGGTCTTCGTCGAGTACCGAACGTGTGATCAAGGAGCTGCCGAACGAGCACGGAAGGATCGTCTACACGATCTTGAGATCGGAAAGAGTACGACTACATCACCCACGAGAATCCGCTCTCGTTAAACACTTTGGAATCTTCGAGGGTCAGTTATTCCATCGACTCGTTGCTACAATCTAGTAGATAGATCTTGGCTTGTTTGTTTGTATGCGATAGAAAATTTTTGTTTTCCATGCTACGAACTCCTACAGTAGTACCGGTCATGCGGTAGTACCGCTTCCTGGCCCGGTAGTACCGCTTGTCATCCTGGGACTTCTTGGGGCCTTACATTGGTGGCGGTAGCGGTAGTGCGGGCGCCAGTAGTACCGGATCCGGGGCCAGTAGTACCGCCAGTGACAGAGAGCATTTGGGTAGCTCTGGGGCCTTACATTGTTAGCAGGTAGCGGTAGTGCCGCCAGTAGTACTTAGTACTGGTGACAGAGAGCGTTTGGTCTCTTCTGCTGGCGCTCCTCCGTCCTGTGGGTCCTTCTCTTCGTACCTAATGATGCACAAGGTATGGGTATGAAGTAGCAGGCCATCCAAGGGTGTGTCGAAGTCACACAAGGAGAGGAGCGAGTTCACCTTAGCTTGAAGGAGTTTGGCTCGGGCGCGAGTCATGGGTACACTTGGGGAGCTTGTGGAAGTAGATGTAGTAGTGGTCGTAGGACGGGCTGCATCAGCTCCCCCCCCCTTGGGAAAGAGTCGTCCTCGACTCTTCAACCTTGTCAACTTCATCTTCTCCAATGTATGGTGATAGGTCCTTGACATTGAATGTCGAGCTCACAAGATACTTTGATGTTGGGTTATCGATGACATAAGACATTGAATGTCGAGCTCACAAGATACTTTGATGTTGGGATATCGATGACATAAGCGTTGTTGTTGATTCTCTTGAGCACTTTGAATGGTCCATCACCTCTTGGCTTTAGCTTGGAGTCGCGTTCCTTGGGGAAGCGGTCTTTACTCAAGTGTATCCACACAAGGTCGCCCTCTTCGAAGATTATCTCTTTATTGTTCTTGTTTATCCTTGATGCTTGGCGAAGGACTTGTTGCTCGATAGTAGCTCGAGTGTCTTCATGGAGTTTCTTCATTGTGTGGGCGCGCTTGACAACGTCCATATTGGCACGTTCATGAAGTGGTAGTGGAAGGATATCAAGCGCGGTGAGAGGCTCGAAGCCGTAGACGATCATGAACGGGCTCCTCATGGTGGTGGAATGCTTGGCGCGGTTGTAGGCAAACTCGGCGTGTGGAATGCATTCCTCCCAGTCTTTAAGGTTCTTCTTTATCAACACCCGGAGGAGTGTGCCAAGACTTCGATTGACGACCTCGGTTTGTCCATCGGTTTGAGGATGCGAGGCGGACGAGAAGAGGAGCTTGATGCCGAGCTTGGCCATCAGGGTCTTCCAGAAGTAGCTCATGAATTTTATGTCACGGTCGGAGACGATTGTTCTTGGCACACCGTGTAGCCAAATTATTTCCCTAAAAAACAAATTTGCGACATGTG
Organism: Avena longiglumis; assembly: GCA_030063025.1. Taxonomy (NCBI): domain Eukaryota; kingdom Viridiplantae; phylum Streptophyta; class Magnoliopsida; order Poales; family Poaceae; genus Avena; species Avena longiglumis. The sequence continues at coordinate 341,846,592 of CP125976.1, read as the reverse complement.
AAGCATCATCGGTCTTATGGCACGGAATGAAATGTGCCATCTTGGAAAAGCGATCCACTACTACAAATATAGAATCATGTCCATGTTTAGATCTAGGCAAGCCTAACATAAAGTCGATGCTAATGTCCGACCAAGGTGCATGAGGAATAGGCAATGGCATATAAAGACCAAAGGGGTTGGACTTAGACTTAGCTTGGCTACATGTAGTGCATCGTTGGACGTGGCGCTCCACGTCGCGCTTCATATTTGGCCAAAAGTAGTGAGTGGAGAGCAATGTCATATGTCTTGTCACGGCCAAAGTGACCCATAAGGCCTCCACCATGGGACTCTTGAAGAAGAAAAGTTGGAGAGACGATTTCAGAATGCAAAGCTTGTTTTGTTTGAAAAGAAAACCCTTATGCAAATAGAAATCATCAATCCCTTTGTCTATTGAACATTGTGCAAATATTGGTCCAAAGAAAGGGTCGGACAGATTTGATGTCATCAAGACCCAAGACATTGACTTCGAGTCGTGTAAGAATGTTTGTGTTTTTGCGAGACAAGGCGTCCGCTACCACATTTTCTTTTCCCTTGTTGTATTTGACAATGTAAGGAAAAGACTCCATAAACTCATCCCATCTTGCGTGCCTTTTTCTCAAGTTGGCTTGGCCCTTAAGATACTTCAACGAATCATGGTCGGAATGGATGATAAATTCTTTGGCCAAAGATAGTGTTGCCACACTTGAAGAACTCGAACCAAGCAAAAAGTTCTTTGTCATAAATGGGATAATTGAGGCGTGCGCCATCAAGTTTCTCACTATGGTAAGCAATAGGACGCCCATTTTGCATAAGGACGCCACCAATGCCAATACCGCTAGCGTCACATTCAATCTCAAAGGTTTTTGTGAAATCCGGTAATGCAAGAAGTGGTGCTTCGGTGAGCCTCTTTTTGCGCTCATCAAAAGCTTTTTGTTGTGCTTTTCCCCAAACGAACGTGACATTTTTCTTGGTCAATTCGTTGAGGGGGCAAGCAATGGTAGAAAAATCTTTCACAAAGCGACGGTAAAAGCCAGCCAACCCATGAAAACTACGAAGTTCACTAACATTTGTTGGGATGGGCCAATCTCGTATGTCCTTGACTTTTGAGACATCAACTTCAATGCCATTAGAAGACACAACAAAACCGAGGAAAATCAGCTTGTCTCTTGCAAAAGTGCACTTTGGGAGATTAGCATAAAGCTTTTCATGACTAAGGATTTGAAGGACCTCCTTAACATGAGTAACATGCTCCTCTAGTGACTTGCTATAGACAAGAATGTCATCAAAGTAAACAACTACACTCTTCCCAATGAGAGATCTTAAAATATGGTTCATGAGACGCATGAAGGTAGATGGGGCATTAGATAAGCCAAAAGGCATAACCAACCATTCATACAGACCAAGCTTGGTCTTGAAGGCGGTTTTCCACTCATCACCTTCAGCCATGCGAATTTGATGGTAACCACTACGAAGATCAATTTTTGAAAATATAGTGGCTCCACATAACTCATCAAGCATGTCATCAAGACGCGGTATAGGATGTCGATAAAGCACGGTGATAGCATTGATTGGACGGCAGTCCATGCATAACCACAACCTATCATCCGTTTTTGGGACTAGGATTACGGGGACCGCGCTTGGGCTAGTGCTTACTTGGATCAAACCTTTGGAGACGAGTTGGTTTATTTGACGTTCGATCTCCTTCGTCTCTTAGGGTTAAATGCGTCTGTAGCGGTTTGTAGTGGTGCTTGTAGGGTATGAGGTCGATGCGGTGCTCGATTCCACGAAGAGGAGGAAGTCCATGAGGAAGCTCTTCGTGAAATACATCTTGGAATTCCTGCAAAATAGCCATCAAAGAAGGAGGAACATTTGTCAAGTCATTAGTTCCTTGCGCTAGTCCCTTGCATACAAGGACGTAGTGCAAGATGGATGGGTTGTTCCGCACTTCTCTCATCTCACTTTTGGTGGCAAGAAGAACACTCTTAGTTTTTCCACTCGAGTTTGGCTTGTAGCTCTCACTCACTATGGTGTGGTTCTCTCGCTCACCACTCTTCTCACAAGGTGTGTTTTCGTATTGCGCCCTCGCTAAAGCCTTTGCATTGTCCGCAATTATTTGGCTAGGAGTCATTGGTTGCAACACACAAGTTTAGCAAGCCATTTGAAGGTGTAAGTGTTTGAGTGACCATTATGCAAAGCACGCTTGTCATATTGCCACGGCCTTCCGAGCAGCATATGGCAAACCGTCATTGGGACCACGTCACATTCCACCGTGTCCTTGTAGTGCCCAATTCAGAACGTCAGCGAGACGGTGTGCTTGATCTTGACGGATCCTTGGTCACTTAGCCATTGGATATGGTAGGGGTGTTTATGCGGATGGAGGGTGAGGTTGAGTTTCTCACACAATTCCGTGATTGCAAGGTTGTGGCAACTCCCTCCATTGATGAAAACTTTGATGGACTTCCCATTGATGCCGGCACGATTTTGGAAGATGTTCGAGCGTTGGTCTTCATTTTCATTGGCTTGGGTAGTCAAGACCCTTGTCACCACAAGCGATGGACTTGCGTCATGCTCACACACGAGAAGTTATTGGTCCTCTTCCAAATGTTGCCTTGCCATGGCTTCCTTTACCCTTGCATCAAACTCTTCTTCACTCAAGTATTCTTCATCGCCGTTGTCATGGATGAACAAAACTTTCTTGTTTCCACATGCATTCGACTTGTGCCCTTTGCCTCCACACTTGTAGCATTCACCATTGAATGGTTGATCATCCCTTGAGTTTTTGCCACTTGGGGGCTGTTTTCCTTGAGGAAGAGTTGGCTTGAAGGGAAGCTTGGTTGTACTTGAGGAGCTTCCACTTGGTGTTGTTGGAGTAGTGGTTAAAGCTTGCTTGTAGGTGAAGTACGTTTTTGGCTTGTTGTACTTGATGTCCTCTTGCACTTGACGCTCGGCCTTTGAAGCGATGTGCACAAGCTCAACCATGTCGTTATACTTTTGGAACTCGGTGATGCGCTTGATGGGATGGTTCAAGCCATTGAGGAAGCGTGCCATTGTTTGCTCATCTTGCTCTTCAATGTTGGCACGGATCATGTTGAGCTCCATTTGCTTGAAGTACTCTTCCACGGTCTTTGTGCCTTGACTTAGCGTTTGTATCTTATTGAAAAGGTCACGCGTGTAGTGTGAAGGAACAAAGCGGGATCTCATATGAGCCTTCATATCTTGCCAAGTTGCGATTGGAGGCTCTTCTTTTGCTTCGCGAGCGAGTTGGACTTGTTCCCACCAAAGGTTGGCATACTCATCAAACTCGAGGGATGTCATGGCCATCATCTTCTCATTGCTATAGTTGTGCATGCGGAAGATCTTGTCGACCTTGAGTTCCCAAGAGAGATATTCTTCGGGCTCATTAGAACCGGTGAACTTTGGCATGGTGAATTTGAGCTTGCCAAAAGTTTCTTCTCCGTTGCGGTTCCGGTTGCGGCGGTTGCCATGATTTGGGCGATCATCATCATCATCCGAGCTCTCATGTCTTGCTTGGTGATTGTTGCGTTGCTCTTGCGGTTGTTGAGGTGCCGCGTTTGGTTGTGGAACTTGGTGTTGACGACGAGCTTGGGGAGCTTGCTCGTTTTGTTGACGTGGTTGAGGACGAGGAGGAGGTTGATGGTCCTCACGACGAGCTTGGGGAGCTTGCTCTTGTTCTTGTCGTGGTTGATGCCGAGGAGCATTGTCTTGCACCCTGTGGCGAGGAGGACGTCGAGCCGCATGCGCAATGGGCTGCTCTTCTTCTTCGTGATGTGGAGGAGGCTCGTCATGACCATCATGTTGCCGACGTGAACGATCATGTCGATGATGACGCCTTGGAGGGTCTTCGAGTGCTTCACGTCGATGGTGATCTTGTTCGTCCTCTTCGGATGCTTCACTTGGAGTGGAAGGGACATGTCGACGACGATGGCCTTGGTGGCATGTGAGGTTGCTCTTGTTGAATCACGAGTGCCCTTGGTTGTGGCCGGTTCGCTTCGCGTCTTGGAGGTCTTGCGGAGAGGTCACCATCATAGCTTGACGTTGCGGCGTGATGCGGAGATGGTACCGCTTGCGAAGAGCTCATGGATTGAAGAACGGGACCATCCCGGTGCCTTGAAGCGTGACGGCGAGGTGCACTTGATTCGCTTGAGGAGTGCCGAGATGAGCTTGATTCGCGCGAGTGTGGCCTTGCTAGTCCATCAATGAGGCGTTGAAGCTTCTCATCTGTTGAGGCGAGTGCACGACCAAGAGCTTCATTTTGATGACCGAGGTTGTGTTGCATGGCATGCATTTGGCCACGGACTTCTTCGAAGTGGTTGTCGATGTTATTGAATTCCACACGGGCCTCGCTAAATTGTTCATCTTGGCGCCACTCAAGAGCTTCACAACAGTAGTTGAATTCTCCTCGGACCTTCCAATGGTCCCATCTTGTCATGAATTGTGTGTCATCCTCCGGAGGTTGTGGTGGTTGGGATGTCTCTCCATGCATGTCCATGATGAAAAGCCAACAAGGGTTGTATATGGAGAATAAGGGTGCGGAGAGTTAGCATTTTACCTCACCTTGGAGATTATATCAAACCAATTACCACACAAATGAGCGAAAAGCGTGCAAAGTGAAATGGGCAAGAAACTCACACACAAATATGCTACAACTCTCAAAAACTTTTGGTGGAAGGTTAGGATTGTGGAAAACCAAACGAAACGATCCAAGCAAAAGGTTATTGTCCTACGTGGTAAAGAACCAAAGATTAAAAGCAAAAGGATACGATCTACAAAAACACGAAAAACACACACGTGGAGAAAAACGGGGTTAGCACGGCTATGAAAATGAGCACAAAAGGTCCTAACGAAGACTACGCTCGGTTGTCGTGCCAACTCAAGGAGAGACCACAACTCGGTTGCCAAAAGAGGATAAGCAATAGATTTGTGCACTTGTCCCGGTGCGCTCTTTCTTCTCTCTTTCTTGGCTTACAAGCTTGGTATTCTCTTTGTATTGGGAGACTATGTATCTTTTTTTCTTTTTTTTTCTTTTTTTTGATTCTTTTTCCTTTTTCTCCCTTTCTATGGTACTATGTTAGCTTTTGTATTTGGCCTCACACTCTCACTTTCCGAGGGCAAGTGCACAATGCTTAGATAAACACAAAATGAGTTGCTCTCATAGGATGGATACACACAAAGGAAGATATGGGGGTTGTCAAAGTGGTGCAAGTTATACCTTTGGTATTGTTGAGGACTTGCAACCGTTGGTGGTGGATGATGTTCGAGTGTCGCGGTGTCGATGAGCGCGGGAGACTTTGATGCGGAAGCTTGTGTTAAGATGGCGACAAACACACGAAACACGAACAAGCTAAAGGGGAAAAACAGCAAACGAAAATGAGGCGTCAAGAAGAAGAAAAAGTTTCTGTTGCTGGCGATAGTACCGCTTGTTACGGGCAGTAGTACCGGACGGCGGTAGTACCGCTTGGTACGGCGGTAGTACCGCTGTTCATAGAACACGAACAAAAACGAGATCCACTTGACACAAACCTCAAATCCGTGGGAAAACTGACCGAAAGGCTGGGCTAGGAACAACAGGGGCTATAGATTGACTCCCAAAGCAACAGATCTATGGACCAAAACCACTAAGAACTCACCAAATCCAGAGATCGATCCGAAGGCAAATTGGGGCTCTTTTTGGTGGGATTTTCGATTTTAAGGTGGATAAAAGAAAAATTGGGGGGGAAATTCGTGATCAACCGTGCTCTTGATACCAATATGTTAGGGGGTAACCCTTGGGTTGGCCCGATCTTTCACGAATTCCACGAGAAACGAGGGGAAAGCAGTGGTCGGGGGATGAAATCGAGGAAGGAGATGAAAACCACGAACACACGCACGCCCAAACACGATACACGCCTATTCCTCACGCCGGTGGCAACTGGTCCAACATAATCCCTAGGATCGGTGTTGGGCGAAGCTCGCTCTCCACGCCAACAACGGGGGATGAGGTCCTTGGTGAGATCTTGACGACTTGGGGGCGAGAAACCGAGAACCCAAGGCCTTGTACAACTTGAACACACTAGGCAAGATCCAAGAGGGGGGTGGATAATCCGGTGCTCCTTGGTAGGAGCATGAGACCAATAGATATAAGTTCCTCAAAGGGTTTCCTTAATATCTATTATTATCCAAGTCTAGGGTTTACAATAGAGGGTGGGGGCTATATATAGGCCAACCACATAAACAGGGGTATGGAACAAATAGCAAAATATAGAGAGGGTTACAAGGCGCTGGACCGACTTGACACGATCTGGCCTTTCCAGGTCCGGTAATACCGGTCCAGCTCGACCGGTAGTACCGGTCATGCGGTAGTACCGCTTCCTGGCCAGGTAGTACCGCTTGTCGTCTTGGGACTTGCACTGGGGCCTTCTGTTGGTGGCGGTAGCGGTGATAGTCGGTGTAGTACGGATCGGGCGGTAGTACCGCCAATGACAGAGAGCATTTGGGTAGCTCTAGGGCCTTCTGTTGTTGGCGGTGATCTGCCGTAAGCGGTAGTATCGGCTGAGCCAGTAGTACCGCTGGCGACAGAGAGCGTTTGGTCTCTTCTGCTGGCGCTCCTCCGTCCTGTGGGTCCTTCTCTTCGTACCTGATGATGCACAAGGTATGGGTATGAAGTAGCAGGCCATCCAAGGGTGTGTCGAAGTCACACAAGGAGAGGAGCGAGTTCACCTTAGCTTGAAGGAGTTTGGCTGGGGCGCGAGTCATGGGTCCACTTGGGGAGCTTGTGGAAGTAGATGTAGTAGCGGTCGTAGGACGGGCTGCATCACAAGGCCTTGGGTTCTCGGTTTCTCGCCCCCAAGTCGTCAAGATCTCACCAAACACCTCGTCCCCCGTTGTTGGCGTGGAGATCGAGCTTCGCCCAACACCGATCCTAGGGATTATGTTGGACCGGTTGCCACCGGCGTGAGGGATAGCCGTGTATCGTGTTTTGGTGTGCGTGTGTTCGTGGTTTACATCTCCTTCCTCGTTTTCATCCCCCGACCACCGCTTTCCCCTCGTTTCTCGTGGAATTCGTGAAAGATCGGGCCAACCCAAGGGTTACCCCATAACACGAACACACACCTCGTGAAGAACACGATGAACACACACAAAACTCACACGATACAAGGCCGATTGCTACCGAACGGCGGCCACCGGTCCGATAGAATCCTCGCAAGGAAAGATCGGTCAACGTGCTCCCTCGAATCCACATCGGAGAGGGAAGAACACCTTGGGGAGGGTCTTGACAACTTGGAGACGAGACATAGAACTCCAAGGCCTTGTTCAACGATGGATGCGTGATGCAAAGTCCAATCGAGGTTGGTGAAGATAGTCGGTCCCCTTGGTAAAGGGGATGAGGCAAAACTAGAGATTCCACAATGGGGGTTGTCTTTAGTCTATCATCTATGCCTAAGGGATACATGAGGGGTGGGGGCTCTATTTATAGGCCAGCCACTAAACAAGGTTAGTTTGGGGATAAACTAGGCGAATAGGTAAGTAAATGGGGAATACATGGGCGGTGGCCCAACTAGTGCTTGTGAGCAGCAGCAGGTAGTACCTGCACTTGGGACCCGGGTAGTACCGCTTGGTCCCAGAGTGCCGCTCGGGACCGTGGTACCTGCCAAGTCTGGGACTTCTGTTGGCGTCGTCTGTATGGGGTGGTAGTAGTGGGAGGTAGTACCGCTGGCCGGTAGTACCGATCACTAGATCCGGTAGTACCGCTGGAGACAGAGAGCATTTGGCGATCTGTCTTCTTCCGCCTCCTCTTCCAATCCTCCGTCTTGTCGGGCTTGATGCTCCGGGCTTCCTCCCTTGCCTCCGTACTTGTCAATGTGACCCTATCATGCATATGTGACGGAGTATGAAGTAGCATACCATTCAATAGGGTAGGAAGGGGGCTCGCATAGAGGAACGGATTCACCTTTGGAGTCCATGACGACTTGGCGTAATTTGGAGACCAAGATGTGGTAACGACCGTAGGTCGGGCTACATCAACCAACTTGCTGATATTTTCACGAAGCCTCTTAATGAAGCAAGATTTTGTTATTTGAGGAATGAGCTAAATATCATAGATTCAAGGAGCTTGGCTTGACTACCCTTGCACACTCACTTGCTCTTATTCATGTATTTGGTTTAGATGCGGGCATAGACATAGGGGGAGTGTGGTCCTAATTGATTGGGCCAACCCTCCCCCCATAATGCCGAAAGCAAGTAAAATCATTTCCCTTAATATCATTTTGTGATATGTGGGTCATCGATGAGCATTGGTTTTGAACTCAAGATACATCTTCGTGGTGTCATGCCATGCGCTCCAACATGGTGGCTTCGGCCACCGCCCTCTTCCTAGAGAAGAGTTGGTTTCTCATGGGTCTCGTTGGATTTTCTTGCATATCTCTTGTTCTTATGGAAAACACACTCAAATTTGGCTTTTGGTTGATTTGATTCTTGCAAATTTGGGTGTGTAGTACCATCTCAGTTTGATGCTCTCAACCCAAGCCTTTCTCTCCCTCCTTGAACCATCTATTCTTGCACATAAGTCCTCTAAAACACCATCGAGGGGTTTTGATAGGTTGCTCAGGCCTAAATCTGTAATTTACAGAATTTCAGGGGGGGGGACTATCCGCCTTAAGTGGGGGCGGATTATCCTTGCAATCGGCCCTTAGAGGTCGGGTCGGGAGGCAGGCTCACAGGCAGCAGTCCTCCCCCAACCCTACCTCTGCCCCCCAGCCGCCGCCGGAGCATCCGCCTCTCCTGGAGTCGATTCGACCACCGGATTCTCCGGGCTCTCCCCGGATCTTCTTCACCTCGCCTTCGGGTATCTTCTCCTCCGTGATTTTCCTCCAATGAGTGAGGGTAACTCCCTCATCTCTCTCCTTTTGTATGGGATGCATTTTATTTGGTGGAAATCTCATTGTAGAAGATCCTTGGTGTTGTTCCTTACATGCTAGAATCAGTAGAATTGCAACCCTAGTACCCGATCTATTTTGCCATGATAGATCTGGGCCAATCCAGAAAATTTCTGCGGGGGGCGGATTATCCGCCCCTGCCAGGGCCGGATAATCCGGCCTGGAGATTAAACTCTGGTCTGTTTTGGTCCTGCTCCTGCAATACACATCATTGGTTATGGGTTGCATTGCTACTCTTTCTCCGTGTTTTCTCCTGGACTTGTGTGTATGCTTATCTCCATGCTATCCCTCTAATGCTTTTCAGAGGTGGTTCCAAGCCGACCAAGACCTTCGTCCGTCGTTCCCGTGCCCGTTATCTCAAGCCTACTGCAGAAGGGAAGTTCATTGACGAGACCGAGGTCGTGAGCAACAAGAGAGGCTGAGCGGATGGCGAGGCAAGTAAGAAAACTAAGAGGACCGCATCTCGCAAGGGCACACAGTGATCTCGCCCAATTACAAGGCTATGGACGGTCTTGATGCCACCATTCGCCAGACTGATTATTATGATGAGGCTGACAGTGATGGTCCCCCCGAGGACTCTATGTTTCGGAATGCCCACTTTCGGGCTATTCATGATGATGTTTATGCTACTCTCAAGCTTCGCCCCATGCGTCCCATCAATTTGACTGAGGCTCAATCCAAGACAAGGCTCATTGAGGCACTAGATGTGACCAACAAGATGGGTCTGCACAACCTCATGACTATCCAATGCAACTATGATTCCTCTGTGGTGCGGAAGTTCTTCTCAACTCTGGTGATTTGCGGTGATGAGCGCCGTACTATGAAGTGGATGACAGGGACCACCATGATTTAGTCAGACTTTCGCACCTTTGGGCAGGTTCTTGGTTATGCATTCCATGGCCGTGACACTCCTTCGGGCCACCGTATCATTTCTCCTCTGAAGCCATCCAAGGATACTGCACTTGCTCCTTGCCTTTCTTCTGATGGTATTGCTGGTACTTTCGCTGGTCTCTCTCCCTTGTTGGCATATTTAGGGACTGCATCGCTCCTAGTGGTGGCAACAATGACAGGATCCGTGGCCACCTGGTTCCACTCCTTGCTTTTGCTCACGAGTGTGCCACTAACTCTGAATCAGCCACAGGTTACAAACTGGACGTCATGGACTATATTTATCATGAGATGACGGATGTTATGATCAACAGGCTCTCTATTCCTTATGCTCCTTTCATAATGATGCTCGTCAAGCATATGTTGCCACATGAGTATTTTGGCACTGCTCCGGATGGAATTCATAAGCCCAAGAAAATCTACAACAAGGCTCAGAAGACCCATCACCCTTCCACTGCCCCGGAGTCCTTCATGCGTGATGCTCGGGCTAGTGGTCGTCGTTCCACGATGTCCCCAATGGCACGCGAGGTTAAGCAGCTCACTTGGTTCCAGCGACACATTCTTTGCATGGGCATTGACACTCACAAGGGCCAATATGAGGCTTACCGCAGGGATCATGCGAGGGATCACACACAGCAGCTCATTCTCCACCATATCTCAGGTGCCATTGGCCATCCACCTCCTCCCACTGCTCCAGATCCGTATGCTCAGTGGAACACCTCAGGGATCAACTATGGAGCGCTCGAGAGTTGCCTCTTTCCTCCTCCACCGAGGGCACCCACTCCTCCAGCTGATGACGATGATGATGAGTATGATGAAGAGGAAGGGGACGGGAATGACTACGACGAGGATGAGGAGGAGTGATCTTCAGGGGCGTTAGCATCGCTCTTCTTCCTTTTTGGCGTTTCGATGCCAAAGGGGGAGAAGTAGTTCTATTAGGTCTCGTGGATTTGCAAGGGTCGGGCGCAAGCATCTTTCTTTCAGTCGTTTTATTTGCTTGCTTGTGCCCTTGTAGCGTGAACTCATTTGCTATTTGTGTTTGATTATGTAAGACTTTGTCGTGTTCCACTAAGTTTGGTACTTTCTGTGGTATTCATGGATTTCTGGATTTATCTATTGTGGATCTCATGGAATTCTAGATTTATCTATGGAGGCATGTTTGATGGCATACAGAATCATGGGCCTATCTAATGTATGCATCAATTTTCTTGGTATTGTTGGGATGTGCTTGGAGGCTATCAAGCTAATTATATTCTTTGGCTATAATCACATCCCGGTGGTATGACCTTGTTTCCCAACCCACCCTGTTTCAATTATCTTTACTATGTAAGTTATGTTCCCTCTAGTGTGTGCATTTGTATTCAAACGCAAATTCTAAAATATGCACACATCTAGAGGGAGCGTATTTCTTTAAGGTGGCATTTTCCAGCTTCATTGCAAATCCTAATATTGTTATCTAACACCAAAAAGGGGGAGATTGAAAGAACAATTTATAATCCCGAGTGTTTTGTGTGTTAGATAACAATATCAAGGATTATTTAATGTGTGTTGAAGTGTTGCAACTCTCTTTGAGAAAAAGGGAAAAGGATTCTGATATGGGCAAGGATATGTGAGGGAGGAGCGGGAGGAAGGCGCACGAGAAGATCATCAAGGAAGGTTCAGTTCGGACAGACAGAAGCCCTAAAATTGAAACGGACGTGGATTCTTCATACGAACTCCAAATCAAGCAAATAAGCACTTGTTGGAAAGATCACTCCGAGAGCTTTCCAACGAGTACTTACACGTCCCTAGGGGGCGGATAATCCGGCCCCCATAAGGGCGTATAATCCGGCCCTGCTCCAGGAATTCTGCTAAGGACTTCAGGCACAAGGCTCAGTAAGGGGGCGGATAATCCGCCCCAGGGGAGGATAATCCGGGGGGCAGATAATCCGCCCCTACTTAGGGCGGAAAGTCCGGCCCTAAAAGTTTCCATCAGATCCGGACGGATCTGACTGTATCAGACACATTTTCGTTTCACGTTTTTCGGACGTTCCGGTGGCCATATAAGCCTGGGAACGCCCTCTAGATTAGGTTAGCTTTTGGATTTCAGTTGATTAGTCTAAAACTATCGTATGTGTTTGGTGAATCATCCCTCCGGGGACGGCGATGCCGTGTTATCTATCGTATTGATATTGTCGCGGAGGTTCTTGTGTTCATCAAGGATTGTCGTGTTTTGGTTTGAGGCGTGGTGATCTTCATCACATTACTTGCTGGATTCGTTCCTCTTCTTCAGGTGACGTCCATTGGCGTTGTTGGAAGGATTACTATCCGGGTGACTCG